>JAGFNQ010005926.1:96452-167422 GCA_024364735.1 Boesenbergia rotunda
TCGAGAATGAGGGTGCCCCCAAGCATTCGGGCGGCCCTATTCCCAGGCGCCCCAGTGCATACTAGCGTCCTCAAGTTTATTTTTATCCAAAGTTAGCCGTTTGCGAACGTTGAACACCGGATAACACTCAAGTCATGTGTCAGTTGCCCTCAAGCACTAGAGCGCCCCTATAGTGCCACGCCAACATTCGGATAGAATTTTCCGGCGTTATAAATAAGCCCCCAGAGCTCAGTTCCAAAGCAACAATCACTGCAAACGAATTCATTGTAATCTTCTCTGTTTTTCTGAGCTTTTTGTTTTGTAAGAGGCTTCTCCGCCCTAAGGAGCTATTCAGGAGATCTGCGTTATACTTGCCTTGGATTAGCAACCATCCTGGTTGCAACCAAGTAAATATTTGTGTGTCTCTTTTATTTCTGTTATAGTTTTCTTTTTATATATGTTATGTTTTGTTATTTAATTAACTGACATCTTTGTTGAACAATAACAAAAGATAGTCCTATTTTTTTGCAGGGGCAATTCACCCCCTCTTGCCGACCTATGATCACCTTCAGTTGGTATCAGAGCTAGGACGCTCCAGAAGGACTAACCGCTGTCTGACGCAATCTACAAAATGGTCGGACCGGTCATCTACCCACTAAAGTTTGAGTGGGAGTTTGCGAGTTGGAAGTGCAAGACACAGGTATTCTTTAAAACAAATTTCGATTTATTATTAATTATGAAAAACGATTTTGTACCTCCCAAGGATACCGATAACAAATCCAAAGACGAAAGCTTATGGATAACGAAGGAGTAGGTGGACTTCGTAGCAAACGGGAAAGTAAAATTTCATCTGCTAATCATTTTACCGTCACAAGAAGTCAACCGAATCGGGACCTACCAGTCAGCGAAAGAGCTCTGGGAGAAATTCCTGGAGTTGCACGAAGGAACCTCGGAAGTAAAGCTGACACGACGAGATATCTTTCAGAACCAACTCATCAACCTCCGGAAGGTAGAAGGAGAGATGATGGCGCAACTGCATGCAAGGATAAAAGAGTTAATCATCGGACTCACGAATCTCGGGGAAACGGTAACTAACCGAGATGCTCAAAGGTATGTTTTAAATGCATTTCCAAGAATTCCGGAGTGAACGCCTATAATAGACTCATATTATATCTCCCAAAATTTAGAGGTAAGTACTTTAGAAAAATTATAGAACTTCACGAGTCTCGATGCGCAAGAAATGTAAGAAAAATGGACAACATTGCCCTTCACTCAAGGGAAACCCAAAATGATGAAATGTCTTGAGCTGATGAAAAGGAAGCAACATATATGGTAAGGAAATTCAAAAAGTTTTTTAAATCTAATAAGTTTAATGTGATGCATGCCAAAAAACACCCTCAGAGAATGATAAAATGCTATCAATGCAACGAAGAGGGACACGTCAAGGAAAACTATCCCAAATTGAAGAATAAAGGAAAAGGGGCGACAAAGTCAAAAATCCACAACCTAAAGGCAACATGGGACGAGTCTTCATCAGAAGATTCAGATCTCAAGGAGCACGCCGGACTTGCGTTGATGACTTCACACCAAGAAGAACAGAGCATTGATGAAGGAGGAGTCACGTCAGAAGATAGCAACGACGAAGGGGGAGCTTCGGACTTCAAAAGAGATATGGTAAGTGAGGTATGTTTTCTACCTCCTGATCAACTCTACTCAGGTATAAAGGTCATGTTAAAGTCTATATGTAAATTAAAAAATAAAAATACAGAACTGAGAAAGCAATTATCATCTTCTTGTCTAGAAATGTTTGATAAATTAAAATTTGAAAATGAAAATTTGAAGTCTCAAATTAAAAAATTGAAAAATAACCATGCATGTTCAAATTGTTCTCAAAATTCAAAAATTAGATATTTTGAAAAACTTAATTGGTATTTTAAATTTCACAGGGGCCAAATTATAAAAATTTCAAATTATATATCCCATCTAAGTTTCTGATAAATCTTGTTGGCAAAAATCTATATTGAGTCTCAAAATCTATCTTAAACTGTTAGATATTTTTTGATTTTTCAAGTAGAGATTATTTTTTTTTGATAATTAATGCTTGATCTTGTTGATATTTTTTTAAGATACTATTTGTAGAAAAATTAGTTTAACATTTTTCGATGATAGAATTTGCTTTGTTCTATCTATAGAAATTTTTTCGGGATTTTTAATAGATAAACGGATTTATTATGATTTTTCGTTCAAAATGTGGTTTTAAATTTTAAAAAATTAATTTGATCGAATCCGATTTTTTGAGATATGTTAATTATCTTCTAAGCCTTGAGAAAAATTTTTAAATATATTTGATGTTGAAATCAAAATTTAAAATTATTTTTCTAAATTATCAACATTGAATTCAAAATTAATTTTTCAAAATGTTAGAAAATTATTTTCAATTTGACAATTTTTCTAAAGATAATTCTATGAAAATTCTAGCTTAAATAAAAATTTGATAAATTTTCGAATAAAATTTTTTTTTTGAATTTTTTTTTCCAAAATTAGACTTTATTTTTTAAAAATTAATTTTCGAGCAAAATTTAAAAAACTTAGATTTTCTGGAAACTATTTATTATATTAAAAATCTTCTAAAAAAGTTTCAAAAATTTTGGATGTTGGATTAAGTTTTTTAAATTCTTAGAAGTGTTAGTATTTTCCTTACCTTGTTTTAAGTTTTTGATATGATTAAAGGAGGAGAAATTTGATTAAGTTAAGGGGTAGACTTAATTTCAAATTTTCTTTTGGTGCTTACATTATCATTTATTCATTTTTGTTTTTTCTTATGTTCGTTTACCCTAACTTAATTCGGTTTGATGCATATCAAAAAGGAGAAGATTATAAGTATCTCAGGTAGGTTTTGATGTGGTCAACCGAGTCAAGTTATGTCCTGTGGTGTTTTAATCCCTGTGTCTACGTGTGCAGGAGCTTAGTAGCGCAGGAAGTCGAGCGGAAGACATAACGGTCAAGAAAGATGACACGGGAAGGGAGTTGACGGACTCGGTGCATTCGAGGGGCACGGAGGACTGCGGAAGAGTATGCCGATAGAGCGAGAAGGATGTGCGCGACGTCTGATGGATGAGAAGTCGGGGGGAAGCATTCTTGAGGAGAAGGCCAAAGGAAAGATCGGGTGAGTTCGACTCTGGAAGGTCCAAAATCACCTAAAGAAGATCGGAGGAGACTGGTCAGCAGCGGACTGACCCAAAGGCTCTTGGGCACCTGTATGCTTACGGGTGCCCGAGAATGAGGCCGCCCCTAAGCACTCGGGCGCCCCTATTCCCTGGCGCCCCAGTGCATACATACACCCTCAAGTCTATTTTTATCCAAAGTTAACTGTTTGCGAACATTGCACACCGGATAACACTCAAGCCACGTGTCAGACGCTCTCAAGCACTCGGGCGCCTCTATAGTGCCACGTCAACATTCGGATAGCATTTTCCGAGGCTATAAATAAGCTCCCGGAGCTCAATTCCAAAGCAGCAATCACTGCAAACGAATTCATTGTAATCTTTCTTTGTTTTTCTGAGCTTTTGTTTTGTAAGAGGCTTCTCCGCCCGAAGGAGCTATTCAGGAGATCTGTGCTATACTTGCCTTGGATTAGCAACCATCCTGGTTGCAACCAAGTAAACATCTCTGTGCCTCTTTTATTTCTGTTATAGTTTTCTTTTTATATATATATGTTATGTTTTATTCTTTAATTAACTGACATCTTTGTTGAACAAGAACAAACGATAGTCTTATTTTTTTTTAAGGTACAATTCACCTCCCTCTTGCCGACGTATGATCACCTTCAAGATTATCTTGTTGCCTATCCTCTGGTTCACTTGTTCATACATAGGCCTCTCCTCTCCCCAGCAAAGATGTGTGTTCTTTTATTTTTCCAAACTTGGGGATCTTAATATCAGAATATCCTTCAAAAATCCTCCCATCTTTCTAAGAATCCATAAGGCTGTAAAAAGTGTTGCTATGTGCCACATAGTTGCATCAATGAGGAGTGCGTCTGTGGATGTATATAATGCAATATCAAAAGAATATTTAAACTTACTAGTATCGATAAAGCTGTTATTGATTCCACAGATGTATGAGAGTGCGTATGTGGATGCATATAATGCAATATCAAAAGAATATTTAAACTTACTAGTATCGATAAAGCTGTTATTGATTCCACGGATGTTTTCCAGTATAATAAGTTGTGATGACACAATTTCGATCCAAAATATGCAGAAAACAGCGAACCTTTCTGACTCTGCAACCTTTCTTCTAGTTTCTTTTTAGTTACTACAAGCTAACAATTTGAAGGAAAACTGTTCTCTAACCTCAGCATGATATAACTTTGCAAACTCACTCTCTTATTTCATTTGGACATTTGTATTTTTATTATTTTTTACTGGTATACAATGTTCTCTAAATGCATCTTGCCTCACCAATTAATTTTTAGGTAAAATAAGATGCACACATACGATGAGTTGCTGATTTGTATCAACGAATTTTAATTTAACTCAAATGGACCTGATTGCAACGCAATATTCTTTTTTCGTGCAAGCATCTAAGTAATCAGTTGGTAAATTCCTCAGACGAATTTGTACGTCACATTATCAGTTTATCCGTGATATTGTTTTGTGCTTGGTGCTGCTTTGCCTTTTCCACTAATGGATTTCAGATGCCTATGTGATAAATAACCAATGGTGTTTTCTTTTACCTATATTCTTTATGTTGTCTAAGTTAGTTTCATAATTTGCAGCGGTTCCACAGTCCGGTAGTGTTGCTCCTGCAATTTCATTAACTGATAAAGCATTAAACCATTTGAATCGAATGAGATCTGAACGCAATGAAGATCTGTGCTTAAGAATTGGAGTGAGGCAAGGTGGATGTTCTGGCATGTCCTACACTATGGAGTTCGACAACCGAGCTAATGCACGGTCTGATGACTCAATCATAGAATACAATGGCTTTGTGATCGGTACGTTCTTTCTGCATTTTAGTTCTTGAAGGACTTAATTCTCATTGTTACTTGAGACTCAAACAGATCAAATCATAATTTGGTAGTGTGATATAAGCTCGAGCTAACGTTTGTTTCTTGTGTTGCTTGATGATGCAGTATGCGATCCCAAGAGCTTACTCTTCGTGTACGGGATGCAGTTAGATTTCAGCGATGCACTCATAGGTGGTGGCTTTTCATTTAAGAACCCTAACGCAACACAAACTTGCGGTTGTGGCAAATCCTTCGCTGCGGAAATGCAGGAAATGTAAAGTGTGTATCTTCACTTGCTGGTCTGCATTTGCCACTGTTGAAGGCCTGTTGAAACCTTATACAAGGAAATTTGGCTCAATGTTTATTTTTTGGGTTCTTGAGCATCTCTCTGAGTTTTGTTCCATTGTTTGGAAATGATATTTAGGTCCTATCGTTCTAAAGAACAGTCAAAATTTAATAATTAACTTGTGCAACTTTAATTATTTGAATTAATTTCTTTATATCATGACAGTTTTAGTCAAAATTATTTTAATAATATTTATTAATTTTAAGTAATTCAATTAATATTTAAGTAATTTTAAATATAATTGTTTGATAAACGGTTCGAAATAGTATTATAGAAAAGAGTGCACTTTTGATAATTGATAATAATAAAAAGAAAAATAATAAATAACGTGAAATTTAACGGAGTGACGTGGCAATTCAATTACAGTGATTCTTGACAGGTTCATCGTGTCCTCCAGGATATAATTTGGTTCGGGGCGGCAGTCGGAGAATCATCAACGATGTATAAATGACAATCGGACGTGTACATAAAAAAATATTTGTCACGCCCCGAGGAGTTGCATGTCCGACAAAAATTAGACAACACCTCCCCTGTACAACGGACAATCTCAAAGCAATACATACACAATATGACCTCTAAGGCCTCCACACACGTGTATATATATATAATCAAACTCTAACCTAAATAAAGAAATAAACAACTATAAAAAAGAGTATCATGGTCTATACTGTAAAAGCAAACTCTAAAATGCCCTCTGGGCAGACCGACGATGAAAAATATATACAAGTACCATAACAATAGGTGACAGGTCTACCAACATATATGAAATGATAATTACATCATGATCCGAGCAAGTGATTTTCAAGGATGGTCAAGGGCCCGGTTGGACCCGGCCTGGGTCAAAGGAGGGTAGGCCGGGTTGACCTCGGTCCACTGGGCAGGACAGGCAGACCCTTGGTTCGCCCTCGGTCGTTCAGGGTCGAGCGCCCGAGGTCGGCCACTCAGGGTCCGTCCTCCGAGGTCGGCCACGCGGGGTCAGTCCTCCGAGGTTGGTCACTCAGGGTCGGGCATCCGAGATCGCCCATTCGGGGTCGGTCCTCCGAGGTCGGCCACGCGGGGTCGGTCCTCCGAGGTTGGTCACTCGGGGTCGGGCACCCGGGGTCGGCCACTCGGGGTCGGTCCTCCGAGGTCGGACACGCGGGGTCGATGCACCGAGGTCGGCCACGCGGGGTCGGTCCTCCAAGGTTGGTCACTCGGGGTCGGGCACCCTGGGTCGGCCACTCGGGATCGGTCCTACGAGGTCGGCCACTTGGGGTCAGTCCTACGAGGTCGCCCACTTGGGGTCAGTCCTACGAGGTCGCCCACTTGGGGTCAGCCCTCCGAGGTCTGCCATCGAGGTCAGTCACCTGTGTTGGTGCAATCTTGGTTAGGTCAGGGTTGACCTAGTCTGACTAAGTGTAACGCCCGCTTTTTTTTTTCTAAAGCGGCGTTACGCTAACATACTTAAGGCATGTAACATCATACTGCAGCGGAATAACTTAAGCCTTACATATACATGCCCTACTACCATTCCTAATATAATGACATGGAACTTCACATATGAACATCATGCTTAATCATCATATCATAACATGCTTAACATCATACCATAAGGTTCATATCATATCATCCTGGACATCTTATCATAAAGTTCCATAAGTCACTATTCGAGCATATAGGTAGCAAAAATAAAGTTCTTAGCATAAACGGTTAACACATTCGATTTCATGGGCCAAGTCACCAACACACACATACTTCAGGCCCTCCTGCTGCTTCCTCGTTATCCCCTTGCATGATCTGCGGTATAAGGAAAGAAGACTATAAGCACAAAGGCTTAGTAAGACTCTTTCCTACTCACAAAAATCATTCGTCATTCATTCATAAGCATATGGAACATAAGCATCATAAACATTTCTATCATAGCATAAAGCATAAACATAGGCATGAATCTAATTAAACATTCTTATCATAGCCTAAAGTATAAACATAGGCATAAACATAATTAAACATTCTAAGCATGGCATCATACATGGCATGAACATAACTTAATAAACTTTCCTAGCATGGCATCATACATGGCATGAATATAAACATAAGATATAAACCAACCTATATGGCATAAACATAGGCATACATTCTAACATATCATAAGAGCATCTTCTTACCATAATCATAACATGGATCATTCATTCTCATACATATCTTTTAACATGGAGCATAAGCATAACACGTCATTATCATAACATAATGCATAACATGTATGAATGCATGGGTGGAATGCATATATATAGGGATGCTTAACTTTTAAAACATACTTTGAAAATGCTTAAACATCATCATCATAACATTTGGGGTCCCCGGCTTGTACCACATACATACATCATAGCGCGCATCCCTAGTAAATCCGAGGTAGCTAGCCCCGACCTACTAGGGTAAGGACAGCATAATCGGTAGTCCCCGAACCGAGGCGCTTCTTAAGGAGCCCATCCCTGTTGCACAGCTCTGGTAGTGCCAGAACCGTGGACAGCTCCGGTAGTCCAGAACCGGGGCGTTCTTAAGGTGCCCATCCCTTGGACCCATACTTGGGTCCGGTACAAGCCCATTCATAAAGTAAAATACTTTGCATGCTTCATCATTCATAAGACATTCATAGCATACTTATCATGGCATCATTCTTATCATGAACATGATCATAACATACTTGTCGTAACATCATTCTTATCATGCATAACCATGGCATATCATTCATAAACATGGCATATCATTCGTAAACATGACATATCATTCATAACATGACATATCATTCGTAAGCATAACATATCATGTATAACCATGGCATATCATTCATAAACATGGCATATCATTCGTAAGCATGGCATATCATTCATAACATAGCATATCATTCATAAGCATAGCATATCATGTATAACCATGGCATATCATTCATAAACATGGCATATCATTCGTAAGCATGGCATATCATTCATAACATAGCATATCATTCATAAACATAAATCACATCTTACCATAGGGCCATTGGGACCCTTACTTGGAATAAATCTTAACTCTTATCCTATTAACCCTTATTGGCCGAAACTTATGAAGTCCCATGGCCATGTGAAAATTCACACAATCACCATCCATCATCCTTATATCATGGCAACACATAAACATAAGTTGAAGTCAAAGACTCAACCCTAACCCTTGGGTCCTTGGGGTTGGCCGAACCATATGAGGCCTATAGGATGTTCCAAAAATTCCCAAAATTTATACTTAACTTCTAAACATCATCAGGGAATATTAAATAACATTATCATGATTTTTAACATATTTATAGACATTTAAATCATGGTGGCCGAAACCCATAAACATAGGGACCTTGGTTTTGTCCCTTTCATATTGGCCGAAACCCTAGAGTGTCCTAGGGTACTCCAAAAATTTCCAAAAATTTCACTTAACTTCTAAAAATCATAAGTGAGCATCAAATAACATTATCATGATTTTTAACATATTTATAGACATTTAAAACATGGTGGCCGAAACCCTTGAACTTAAGGTTCTGGGTTTTGCTTCTTTCATGTTGGCCGAGACCCTAGGGTGTCATAGGGTACTCCAAAAATCCCCAAAAGTTACACTTAACTTCTAGAAATCATAGGGGAACATCAAATAATATTATCATGATTTTTAACATATTTCTAGACATTTAAAACATGGTGGCCGAAACCCTTGAACTTAAGGTTCTGGGTTTTGCTTCTTTCATGTTGGCCGAGACCCTAGGGTGTCCTAGGGTACTCCAAAAATCCCCAAAAATTACACTTAACTTCTAGACATCATAGGGGAACATCAAATAATATTATCATGATTTTTAACATATTTCTAGACATTTAAAACATGGTGGCCGAAACCCTTGAACTTAAGGTTCTGGGTTTTGCTTCTTTCATGTTGGCCGAGACCCTAGGGTGTCCTAGGGTACTCCAAAAATTCCCAAAAATTATATCTACTTGATAAACATCATAAGGGAACATTAAACAATATTATCCAGATTTTTATCATATTTATAGGCTTTTAAATCATGCTGGCCGAAATCCATAAACTTAAGGACCTTGGTTTTTCTTTCCTTTCAACATCACATCCAAAACTACCCCATATATCATACTAAAAATCATGGAAATCATAGATAACTATTATACCACAGGTGAGGGAGTCTTACCTTAGATTTCTTGATTTTTCGAACCTTGAAAGAGGAGAAGGAAGAGGACTTGGTATCTCTTGACCACAACTAGTCCTTGTCACCTTGTAGGAACTTTAGATCTTGAGAGATGAGACCCCTTGTGGAGTTTTCTCCAAGGAACTCCTCCCTTTGGTGCTCGGCAAGATGAGGAATGAAGTGGAGAGGAAATGCAATTGATTGAGAGAATAAGTAACTCCCAAAACTCCTCTCATTATAACCCATCAAGGAGGCAAATGAAGAGTCTCTTCATGACCCTTCACCTCCTTTTACTTCTTAACCATCCTCCACTTCAATTACTCATAAGTATTCCTTGCTAGGTGAGTTGGTTAAGGCTTACATGGTTGTACAAGAGGTCCAAGGTTCAGTCCTTGGCTTATGCACATTTATTTTTATTTTTATTTTTATTTCATTTATTTTATTATTTTTATAATTCTAAAAATTCCCCTAAAATCATCCATAATTATGCCAATATTCCTAAATAAAATTCTTTTATATTTATATTAATTTTACCTAATTTATATTAATTTTACCTAATTAATACCTATTTTTGGAGCCCATTTAAAGCTCATTAGCACCTAGTTTTTCTCAATTTAAATGAGAAAACATGGATTTCTAGGCCCAATTTTACATAATTATTTCTGGGCCCCTCGGAAAATTATCTAGACATGCTCAATATTTTAAGAAAATATTAAGAGAATTTTCCGGGTCGTTACACTAAGCTTGGTAAGTTTGAGTTTGGATGTTTGATAATGATGTTTGAATGTCTTATGATGTTTGAATATCATATGATGTCAAGTGGGTCAAGGTTGACTGGAGACTTGACCAGGTGAAGTCCAGGTGGATCGGGGAGATCGTACGCTGGCATGAGAAAAGACCTAGTGGGACTAAGCACACCTAGTGGGACTAGGTGAAGTCCAGGTGGATCGGGGAGATCGTACGTTGGCATGAGAAAAGACCTAGTGGGACTAGGCACACCTAGTGGGACTAGGTGAAGTCCAGGTGGATCGGGGAGATCGTACGCTGGCAAGGGAAAAGACCTAGTGGGACTAGGTGAAGTCCAGATGGATCGGGGAGATCGCATGCTGGCAAGGTGGAAGTCTACCCGAGAGACTAGACCTAACTCGAGGGTTAGGCGAATCTGGTTGGGAACCAGGCTAAGTTCGAGCTGGGAGCTAGGCAGTAGAAATCCAGGTTGGTTAAAGGGGTTGACCGGACACTTGGTAGGGGATCCTAGGCTTGTGAAAACAAGTTAGGTTAGGCTCAATCGATTGGGTAATCGATTGGGTGAATCGATCAGGTGATCGATTAGAGAGGTTTGCGCGAGAGGACAGAAGAGCCCTGAATCGATTAGGCAATCGATTCAGGGTATCGGTAATCGATTGCCTAATCGATTACGGTAGTTTGCGCGAGAGACAGAAGGGTTCTGAATCGATTGGGTAATCGATTCAGGACACTCGTAATCGATTGGGTAATCGATTACGGTTCGAAAACTAGCCGTTGAACGGCTAAATCCTACGTGGTAATCGATTGGGTAATCGATTCATAAACCCTAGGCGTCGGGTATAAAGGTTTTCACGCAGGTTTGAAGCGGAACTCTTCTTCCTTCTTCCACGCCATTTCAAGAGAAGCTTTGGGGCTTAGTGTTGCTGCACTTCCAAAGTTCTAGAGGCGATCACAAGCTTGAAGATAGCAAGGAAAGCAAAGTGTGAGATTATTCATTGTAAATCTTGTAAGATTTCATTTGTATTTGCTTTGTTTCTTGTTGTATCTTTGTGAAAGCTTGTAAGAGGTTTCTCCACCTCAAGAAGGAGACTTTCATAGTGTATGAGAGTGTGAGGAGAGTGGATCCTTGGATTAGTCACCCGGCCGGGGTGGATACCAAGTAAAATCCAAGTGTTAGCGATTGCTTGAAGTCTTCCGCCGCGACAAATCATCTACAAGCGAATCGAAGCTAATCACCCCCCCTCTAGCTCGTCTACCGGTCCCAACAAGTGGTATCAGAGCAAGGTTGCTCTTCTTTGGACTCATCGCCAAGAGGGCAAGAGCTAGAGGAAGAAGAAGAAGTTGGAAGAAACCCTAATTTCAAGAAGTCATCATCAAGAGGGTTCAACTTCAAAAATGGAGTTCGGCTACGACACCCGGGCACCTCCACCATTCGACAAGGCAAATTTCGATCTTTGGAAGTCAAAGATTGAAAATTACTTCATGATGGAGATAGAGCAATGGTTTGCTCTAATGGAGGGTTTTGAAGCTCCAACAAGCACCAAAGGAAAGCTCCTCAAGAAAAGCAAATGGAATGAGGAGCAAATCAAGAGATGCGAGGCCAACGATAAAGTGACCAAGTTATTGGTCAATTTATTGCCAAGCACCATCTTGGACAAAATTGGGGAATTTCAAGATGCCAAAGAGCTTTGGAGCAAATTGGCAAGGCTTCATGAAGATCCCTCCACTGTACAAATTCAAGACAAATCCGAAGAGGGAGATTCATCGGAGGAAGAAGATTCGGAAGTTGAGAGGTGTTCAACATCCGAAGATGAAGCTCAAGAAGCCTCCACTTCAAGGGTTGAAGAGGAGCAAAATTTGACATTGACGCCGGAACAAGAAGTGGTTTCAACATCATTTTCCAATGTCAATGAAGAGGAAGAAAGTGTCACCCCTACAAGCAAAGGTATAAACATTTCAATTTGTAAAAATAAAGATCATATCATTTGCTTTGAGTGTAGGAAAAAAGGACACTATAAGAGTAAGTGTCCCAAATTGGTCAAGAAGAAGGTGCAAGTGGCACCCAAGACCAAGGAGAAGCCAAAGGAAGTCGGCTCCAAAGTAAAGAAGGATAAGAAGCACATTGTGTGCTTCTCATGCAAGCAAAAGGGACATTATCGGAATCAATGTCCAAAGGAGAAGGATCCGACCAAAGCAAAAAGGAGGAGCTCAAATCAAGGGGGAGCCTCCAAGAACAAGACTAAGGTACCATTAGGTGATGGTACTTACTTAAATCATGATAATATGCATGCTAGAAATAATTATTATCATTTTAATGCTATTTATCATGAAAATAGGATGTATGAAAAACCTAAGGAAAAATATAGAGCCTTCCATGCTAGGTCTACCACATCTAAGGATAGAGAAGACTTTAGATCATTTAAGGGTAGACCTACCCAAAACAAGGTCAAAAAGAAAAATTACCAAGGCAATACTAGAAAAACAAGCCTTGAGGAAGTAATGATTGAAAATCAAGTTTTGAGGTCAAAACTTGAGACATTGGAAAAATCCCTTAAGAAAATAAAAAATCTATTTAAGGGATCAAAAATTCAAAACCTAGATCTAGGAAACCATGGACCCTCTAGAAGTAAGAAAGGTTTGGAATACAAACCTAAAACCAAGGATGATGGTCCATCCTATCATAGAGTTCCATATAGGTATGGAACTCAATCTAGGTCAAGAAGTCAAGTCAAGGCCACAAGGGAAGCCATCCCTAGAGTTGACCAAGACAAGACTCACATGACTAAGGCTTCGGACAAGCCTAGAAAAGTCATAAAGAAGGTATCAAGGGAAGTCATCCCTAGTGAATACCTAGAACACTCAAAGAGCGTCAATAGGTTTTGGGTTCCTAAGAGTGTGTTTGCCACACCCTAGAAAGGTCTAGGGAGTGTCAACTCAAATTGGAAGGGTAGTTAACCTAACCTTGATGAAGTTGGCACTTTGGGACATTTTCAAGGAGTTACTACCCTTGAAAATGAAGGAATCAATTGTTTACTCTAGGAGGAGTAAATTTTGTGTCAAACTATAGTTTTGAAGGATTGAACTTAATAAAGTTGGCACAACTATGTTAGAATCCAAAGATAGGTCAAGTTGGGAATTTTGACATTATCTTGGAAATTAGGGGCAAAGTTAGGATTATCAATGGCTTAGCGATGAGTTATTGATACTTAGATAGGAAATCTAGGTATTTTCTTTTGTGCTATTATGTCATGCTTTGTATGTCCTATTACATGCCATGACATCATAATCCATCTTTCATATTTTATTATGAAAAGTATTACATGTCATATCATACATGCATCATCTAGCTATAATTTCTTTTGAAAATTCTCATATGATGCATGTCACAGTCATTATCATGCATTAAGTCAATTTTTATTGAAATTAAGTACATTGGCATTAATTGACATCTTAGGTGGATGATCAAAGTTTATAATGTCTAGATAGAAATGCATGAACCCTTAGTTTAGGGAGAACTTGACTTTCACATCTCACTAAGATCATAAGTAGACCTGTATGTGTTTTTGAGACACATTAGATACAAGTGAGGTGTTAGAAAGATGAACAAAACTCAAGGTGTTGATAAAGTGCATCTAATTGAGTTTTAGGGTCATCAAGATTTGAATATAAATGAATCCAATCATTGGGAAAGCTAATGTACAAGTCATGTGCATTGAGCCCAAGGAACATGGTTTGAAATTATTTTTGAAAAACATTTTAAAACTATTATGGAAAACCTTGGTGAAGACTATCTTTTGATAGCACTCACCATTGATGAAATGGATACAAAATAGAGTGAAACATTGAAATATTTCAATGGTTTCCAATTTTGTGTCAATCTTTGGAAATAAAGGTTATTTTCATAGAAAACTATTTTTCCTTGATAATATATGTTATAAATAATGTCTACACAAAATTTCAAAATTTTTCGAATTTTGTAGAATTATTTAGGGGTTTCTGAAATTCGGTCTGAAATTGTTTTCAGATTTCAGAAACTCCCAATCGATCAGGTGATCGATTGGGATCATAGCCAATCGATTGGTCAATCGATTGGGAGGTCCTTTTTGCGAGCACAGAAGCTCGCGTAATCGATCCGTTGATCGATTACAGTCAGCCGTAATCGATCAGTTGATCGATTAAGGCTAGTGTAATCGATTGGTTCCCAACACCAATCGATTGGTTAGACTGAAACTGTCTATTTTCAGCCCAATAACCCATTTGTTGAGTAACCTAACAATCCCTAGACCCTTGGAATACTTTTATAAGTATATTTGGGTAAATTTCATTGTGAAATCAAAAGAGGGATAGTTTTGGTGAAAACTATAGGATTAAGGAGAGGTTTTGATTCAAGTTTTGAATCTCAAAATCTCCTAACCTCAAGTTGAGATTTCCTAAAGGTTTAGGTACTCTCAAATCATTGTTGGTGTAATGATAGAGGATTAGAGCATGTTTTGAGGGGGAGGTCTTCCTTAAAAGTATGTGTTTAAATTTTTATTTTTGGGATAAATGAAAGGATAAAAATTGAGAATTTTCATCATGATGAATGCTCAAGAGTGAGCATGGGTTCCAATGGAAGGTATGGGACTTTCTTTGGGCATGCCTTTGACCACATAGACTCTCGGGGAGTATTTTTGATGTGTGTCAAAGGGGGAGAGATTGAAAGGCTAATAGGGATTAGTCTTTCTCAAACATATTGTCAAACATCAAAAAGGGGGAGATTGTTGGTGCAATCTTGGTTAGGTCAGGGTTGACCTAGTCTGACTAAGCTTGGTAAGTTTGAGTTTGGATGTTTCGATGTTTGATAATGATGTTTGAATGTCTTATGATGTTTGAATATCATATAATGTCAAGTGGGTCAAGGTTGACTGGAAACTTGACCAGGTGAAGTCCAGGTGGATCGGGGAGATCGTACGCTGGCATGAGAAAAGACCTAGTGGGACTAGGCACACCTAGTGGGACTAGGTGAAGTCCAGGTGGATCGGGGAGATCGTACGCTGGCAAGGGAAAAGACCTAGTGGGACTAGGTGAAGTCCAGATGGATCGGGGAGATCGCATGCTGGCAAGGTGGAAGTCTACCCGAGAGACTAGACCTAACTCGAGGGTTAGGCGAATCTGGTTGGGAACCAGGCTAAGTTCGAGCTGGGAGCTAGGCAGTAGAAATCCAGGTTGGTTAAAGGGGTTGACCGGACACTTGGTAGGGGATCCTAGGCTTGTGAAAACAAGTTAGGTTAGGCTCAATCGATTGGGTAATCGATTGGGTGAATCGATCAGGTGATCGATTAGAGAGGTTTGCGCGAGAGGACAGAAGAGCCCTGAATCGATTAGGCAATCGATTCAGGGTATCGGTAATCGATTGCCTAATCGATTACGGTAGTTTGCGCGAGAGACAGAAGGGTTCTGAATCGATTGGGTAATCGATTCAGGACACTCGTAATCGATTGGGTAATCGATTACGGTTCGAAAACTAGCCGTTGAACGGCTAAATCCTACGTGGTAATCGATTGGGTAATCGATTCATAAACCCTAGGCGTCGGGTATAAAGGTTTTCACGCAGGTTTGAAGCGGAACTCTTCTTCCTTCTTCCACGCCATTTCAAGAGAAGCTTTGGGGCTTAGTGTTGCTGCACTTCCAAAGTTCTAGAGGCGATCACAAGCTTGAAGATAGCAAGGAAAGCAAAGTGTGAGATTATTCATTGTAAATCTTGTAAGATTTCATTTGTATTTGCTTTGTTTCTTGTTGTATCTTTGTGAAAGCTTGTAAGAGGTTTCTCCACCTCAAGAAGGAGACTTTCATAGTGTATGAGAGTGTGAGGAGAGTGGATCCTTGGATTAGTCACCCGGCCGGGGTGGATACCAAGTAAAATCCAAGTGTTAGCGATTGCTTGAAGTCTTCCGCCGCGACAAATCATCTACAAGCGAATCGAAGCTAATCACCCCCCTCTAGCTCGTCTACCGGTCCCAACAACCCGGGGTTGCGCTCTAGGGGTCAGACACCCAGGGATGATTGAGAAATCGGGCTTGCCCGACCGACCCGCGCTGTAAGTCTATATGATCCAACCGGGTGAGCCCTAACAATTAAGAGCCCACCTCGACAACAAGTATCTGTCAGATCCCTGACATAATCATTACCTGACAGAACCGCCCAATATTAATGAAGATCAGAGGAGACAAGTTAGACAGGTTGTCAGGCGCCTGTGGCAGTCTCACATGACAACTAAAACTGCCATCAACCCAGTCTGCCAACTGACCCATTCTTAATGAGACAAGACACCTCTGACACAGCAGGGAGCCTTCTCCTCCCCTATATAAACCCCCATGGATCTCCAAGAAAGGGGGCGCTGCCACTTTGCAATCTTAGCTCCACTTTGTATTCCCAGTTGGGTCCGACCCGAGTGCTTGAGATCTGATCCGTAGGTGAGCCCGACCCCGACCCCTGCGCTATAGCAGACCGGGTCATCTTGGTCAGACCGAGTCAGCCGAGCGAGAACCGATCTTCACTTGTCGACAGAATCACATCCCAACCATAACCAACAGAAAATTGAACTAAATAAAGACACTACGATATCAACGGGACTGGGACTGACTACTGAGCTCTCCTGGCGGCATCATCCTGAAAAGGAAAAAATAAACAAACGATTATGAGTTCAGAGGGACTCCGTAGGTATATAACCAGATAGATATGTATGGCGGTAAAAAGATTATGCAATAGCAGCAAAGAAGCAACTAGATATAGTCTCAAAAGAGAAAATCAGAATATATGATCGGTACACTACATGCAAAATATACCCATATCAAAATTCACCTGCGGGGTATGATAGTCACAAATCCCTGAACCTGAATGGTCGCTAGACCATAAGCAAAACAAACCCCTCCTCTATGTGTATGTCATCCAAATACAGCAAGCATAGCTCAAACAAGTGCAGCAAACGCAAACAATGCAAATTATGAAATTGTGCACATGATGCAATGACATGGTCACCCCTGACGCCAATCAGCCACCGTCACCGATCATGGGTGAGGTCGAGTGGGTAGGACTATGACAACTGTATGCACTCTGCCGTCATTGCTCCTGAGTAACCGAGTGAACAGGATGCTAGCGGAGGTCACACCCGTCCTACCTCAAATCATATGAGGGAGCACCGCTCTCATCTCCTCGTATCACGGGAAAGAGGAGGGATCTCTGTCTGTTACCACGCTGCGGAGCCTTACCCATGAGCGGCCGAGCGGAGCCTTGACAAGGCAACTGCACATACCCTCCTGATAGTACCACTAACCCATGAGTGACAGTGTGTGCAGATCCTGATATGACTGACGATCTATCTCAACTACAAGAGAGCCCAGAGATCGTCAGTTATGCAATAATGCAAAGATGATGCATGTCGCTAACACACACCAAATAACCTTAAAGGATATGCACTGGTCTGAAGCATAAATCATGATATACAAATAACCTACTAGGCATGCAAAAATGCTAGGTATCGATAAACATGTGTACTCTCCAGAATCAAAATATCGAGCATAGAGACTGTAAGAAAAATAAATTCGAGCATGTCAAATGGTCAAACAGTAAGTATCAAGCATGATAACCAAAAGGCAGATAAAGGTAAATTCTATTACTATCCATACATGGAACCATATATAGAAATCTGAAATATCTACAGAGATAAGTCAAAATGTATCCGCCTCGTAAATAACGTGTGTAATACTGAAAAGAACCTCTTGTCCAGCCAATCTGTATCCAATCAGGGTCATGTAATAAAACACATAAGTTTAGCTATTATAATATATGATACTTAACTAAACGAGCTATCCTAATTAATTAGGGGCACCCTAACTATCGTATTACATTTAATTGATCATAACCTCTTATGTTGCCGTCGACAACCACTCAACACAACCAAATCAAGTATCCTTTTATTGGAATCTCACCTTTGTTGCGCGGGAGGGATCACCTTTGCTTCGATTGAGGAAGGTCAGCGTCGCTTGCTTGGGTCGGCGGCAAAAATAGAGAGAGAGAGGGACAAAGGAAGGCAAGGAACCGCCGTCGATACCCTCGGCGTCGCTTTGTTTGCGTGGCGTAGTAGGGGGTCGTCGGTGCTCAAGGAAAGAAGAAGATGAAGGAGTTGTCGCCTTTGCCGCCGAGTTGCTCGTGCGAGAAGAAGGAACCGCGAGAAGGGGTTTCGGCGAAATCGTGGGATAAAGGGAACAAAAGAATTAAATTAGAAATTTGAGAATTATATTGACCTATTTTCAAAAACCTCCCCAATTTTTTATATTTAATAATATCACGTCATTTGAGTTTATTGAAATAAAGGCATGCCATTAATTTACGTTAAAGAGTTAAATGAGAATTATAAAAAGAACTGACACTTCGAACAAATCGAACCTTCTCGAACCGTGTGGTCCTTTCGCTAATTTCTACGGTCCGACCGGCGGAGCACTGGCGACTCGTCTACCCGCCGCCAGTCAAGGAGGGCGTGTCCCGATCGACGGCTGAGATCGATTTCTGTTCATCTGAACCGTCGATCTCAAAGTCCCTCGGAGCCGATGGTTCTAGAAGAAGCACCGTGGTCTCAGTGGGCGCTTTATGTTGCCCCCTCTTCCCCCTCCTTGCGCAAGGGAAACCTAACAGCTCCAACGGCGACGACGACGACAAATTGGTGAAATATCGATCGGCGATTCGTCGAGGTACGATCCGAATCCACTTCCTACCATCGATTCATCGTTTTTTTATTCTTTTCAGTTAAGCTTTTAGCTGTTTTCAATAGATCTTTCCTTTTTTTTTCCTCGGTTGTTACTTTCGTTCGTTCTGTTTTTGCTCTTAGTCAGAAATTGAATCAGTTGAGCGTCCAGTTTGGCCGATCTTGTAGTTAGATTTTTCAGAGCAGTAGTTCAGTGTTACTATAATAAGATCTATTCGTGTCTTTGCTGGACGAAGTGTGTTATTTTGCTTTTGGTTTTCCAATATCCATCTTACTGAAAATTTGTTATTTGATCTGCTAACTGCAGATCACCTTTTAGTTTCGGTCTCGAGATTGCATAATATATATTAAAATGAGCGTTGTTGGATTTGACGTCGGGAATGAGAGCGGCATTGTCGCGGTAGCAAGGCAGCGTGGCATCGATGTGGTTCTGAACGATGAATCGAAGCGTGAGACTCCTGCTGTTGTCTGCTTTGGCGAGAAGCAGCGCTTTATTGGGACTGCTGGTGCTGCGTCGTCAACGATGAACCCTAAGAACTCAATCTCGCAGATCAAGCGTCTTCTGGGTCTGAAATTTTCAGATCCTGAGGTACAGAAGGATATTCAGTCCTTTCCGTTTAAGGTGACTGAAGGGCCCGATGGGTTTCCACTGGTACATGCAAACTACCTTGGTGAACTGAGGGCATTTACTCCGACCCAGATCCTTGCCATGGTTCTATCCAATCTGAAGAGTATTGCAGAGAAGAATCTAAATGCAGCAGTTGTTGATTGTTGCATTGGAATTCCAATTTACTTCAGTGATCTTCAGAGGAGGCAGATGTTAGATGCTGCGACAATTGCTGGTTTGCATCCTCTCCGCTTGTTCCATGAGACCACTGCCACTGCACTGGCTTATGGTATCTATAAGACAGACTTACCAGAGAATGATCAGCTTAATGTGGCTTTTGTTGATGTTGGACATGCAAGCATGCAAGTTTGTATTGCTGGTTACAAGAAGGGGCAGCTAAAAATATTGTCTCATTCTTATGATCGGTCTCTTGGTGGGAGAGACTTCGATGAAGTTATTTTTAATTACTTTGCCACTAAGTTTAGAGATGAGTACAAGATAGATGTGTATCAAAATGCTAAGGCTTGTATCAGGCTCCGAGCAGCATGTGAGAAGCTGAAGAAGGTTCTTAGTGCAAACCCTGCGGCTCCATTGAACATTGAGTGTCTGATGGATGAGAAGGATGTGAGAGGTTTTATTAAGAGAGAAGAGTTTGAGCAGATTAGCATTCCCATCTTGGAGCGTGTCAAAGGGCCATTAGAGAAAGGACTTGCCGAAGCTGGACTGACTGTGGAGAATATTCACTCAGTTGAAGTTGTCGGATCAGGGTCCCGTGTTCCAGCTATTATCAAGATTTTGACAGAGTTCTTTGGCAAAGAGCCTAGGCGTACCATGAATGCAAGTGAGTGTGTTGCTCGTGGTTGTGCCCTTCAGTGTGCTATACTAAGCCCCACTTTCAAAGTGCGAGAATTTCAGGTATTAGATATTTCAATCTTGATTTTGCTTTATAATGATATTTTGCTATTACATTAGCAGAAAGTTTCTGTACTTCATTCTCCTTTTTGATGTCTAAATGTATTGGGCAGTTTCTGTGTGCATTGTCAACGGAGTTCCTAATTCCTTATCACAGTCTAGTTTATTCTTTTTATGTTGTTTTGACTGTGTCTGTTGATTTACCATGGAAATGATGGGAAATTCCAGATGGCAGTTTGGTTGATAATTTATTATTAAATGGTTGTTGTTACATGCCAAGCTATTACACTTGCTTGGTATGTTTTTATGGTGCACTAGCTTCTGTAAATGGTTACTTTGTATTAGCGGTTCTTTCAGAAACTAGTGTGTTGAAGTTGGATAATTAACTCCTTGTATGATTTGCAAAATTGTGTAAGATTTGTTCAAATATCTCAGTTTAGGATACCTGTCTGTCTCATTTTATCATGTGTTCATTTGACACATGAAACTAATTGTTTTTATTCTTTGCTATGATAGGACAATTGCATTCATTTCCTATTTCATTTTTCAGTCTTACTTGCAGGTTTAATATGTAATTGCAATTTCCATTTAAGGATAATTCTTTATCCTTAAATGGATTAAATGTGTACATTTAAGGTCTAAAATGTATTAATCTGTTGCAGTTCACAACTGTCTTTAATTGGTTCTTCTATTATTTGTTCATTAAGATTCTAGTGTTAGTACTTCCTTTAATATAATGATGTCATTGGTTCAGCTTGCCTAGATACCTTAACTCTACCAAGTGATGCCATCTAACTTTTCTTGACAACTTGGTTGTGAACTCTGGATTACTTTGTTTACATTGAGGCATTGTTTTTTTGCTGCATACTTTACTAACATTGTAACTTTTTCTTTGCTTTCAGATTCATGAGAGTTTCCCTTTCTCAATTGCATTATCTTGGAAAGGATCTGCTCCTGACTCTCAGAATGGAGCTGAAAATCAACAGACTACAGTGGTGTTTCCAAAAGGAAATTTACTTCCCAGTGTCAAAGCTCTTACATTCTATAGACCTGCTACATTCAGTGTCGATGCTGTATATGCAGATGCAGGTGATGTGCAAGGTGCAGCCAGGATCAGCAGTTACATGGTAATCATTTTCTTTGAAAAGTATCACAAACAAGCATTTACAGTTGTGTGTGTGGATGCAGTTCAGCAATGGATGAGAATTTTGAGTCATGAAATATTTACTTCTACATCCTTCTCATGTGATTGTGGCTTAACATTGTGTGAATGTTTGCCAAATCCTTAAGCTTTACTTCGTTTTGACAATTCTATTATTTCTTGCAGATTGGACCATTCCAATCCAACACCGGTGAGCGGGCTAAGTTGAAAGTAAAAGTTCGCTTAAATCTTCACGGAATCATTTCTATCTATTCAGCTATGGTAAGTACTTGAAGTGAGCAATTGTATTGTTGTTCTATTTACCTATCCCTTTCCATGTCTAATCGTGGTTTTACAGATGTTGGAGGAGGAAGTTGAAGTCCCAGTCCCAGTTGCAGAGCAACCACCAAAGGAATCTGTAAAAATGGACACAGATGAAGCAGCAAATGATTCCTCTAAAACAGAAACTGATGTCAACATGGAGGATGTGAAGACTTCTGTCGGTATTGATAATGGAGTGCCAGAGTCTGAGGAAAGGCCTGCACAAATGGAAACTGATAATAAGGTTCCTAATTTAGTACTTATTTTCTGTGTGGTTATGTTTGACCTATGATTTCATTTCCTAATTGGGCCTTAATTTTTTTCCTGCTTGAATGTTCTTTTCCTCCCTAACATTTGAAGAAATTTTTTCTTCCGATAATTAGTTTGACACTTAAGCTTAAGATCTTTGAGCTTTGATTTAACAATCAGTAACATGGCCTGGAGTTTTTTATTCTTCAAATTCTAGTTTGATTTTGAAAATGATCAAGTCACCACTTGTAGATTAATTAAGATCTATGGTACCTATTTTATCTCTCTCTCCTTATTCTGTCAAATCTGATGCTGGTAATTTGAGCTGTTTGTAGTATTGATGCTTTACTATTAAGAAACATGGTTATATAGGCTTCATTTATCTTTATTAAGAAGCATCCTTTTATGCCTCTATTTAAATATCATCCTTGCATTTGTCACAGATTGACTCTCGTTCAACATTCCATGTTTACCCAAAATATTTATATTTGAACTTGTCAGTTGAGTCTAAGTTGCAGTGCTTAAAATTATTCTAAATTTAGTGGATGACCAAGTTCAGCAATGTTTGGCAGTGGGCTTTCTGTTTGTCCTTTTTGGATAAATGCGATACCATGTCAAAATAAAAAAAAAAGTTGCATGTTGTCAAAGGAAGCCCTGGATAGAGTGGTTGTATCTAGGTTCAATAGAAAATGGATTGAATGATGAAATATGTATATAGGAAGGCAACAACGGATCAAAAGAAAAAGGGAAGGAACTTGTAGGATTCTGGGGATGTGTGAGTTTAGTTCCTGACTGGCTTGAGATTCATGTTGTGCTTTGATGTTGCTGTGAAACAAATATGAAGGCAAATGATTAACAGAGGTTCTTCAGTAAGGAGAGAAAAGGACTATAATATATTATATATTTTAACAATATAAATAGAATAATTGGCCCATTGTGAGTAAAATGGATAAATGTATATCACAAAAATGGACCCAAAATATTAGATATATTTCATATAGGTGCCCATACTTTTATCTATTGGGTCTCTGAACTTTAACAATTGCATGCCATTGCCACATTAGAGTCATTTATGCAATATTACTTCAAAGTTTTATTTGTAATATTGATAGTCTTTTTTAAAATGCTTAATTAGAAGTTATGGTCTCATTGGTACCAATTTTAGTGTAATGTTCTAGGCATCCGCCTATGCCTCATTGCTCTCATTTATTCAATAAAAGGTTCTCTTGGGTGGTTTGAATGCCTAGGCGGGTCAAGTGGGTGCTTAACCCATGCTAGGTGAAAAAGGACTCTTGTGATTTTTTCCCTATAGAGTATTCCATCTTGAGTAATTATGGTTGCGAAACACTAAAGTAAAATTTTGATATGGTAGCCCCGACTTGCAAGTGTTAGTTTGAACATTTGATGAAAATATGATAAATATATTAGGTATTAATTATATACATGTTACTAATAAAAATGATACTGTACATTGTTATATTATGTAAATTACATTGTATGATTGATAGATATATTTTCTATGTTGAATTGTGAATTTAATGGATGAACTAGTATATACTAGTATTGGATAATTGGTAGTCATTTTTATTCGTCTCTCTCTATACAACAATAACAATCAAGTCTTATCCCACTAGGTGGGGTCGACTCTTCAGTGTTCTAAAAGGCGGCACCTAGGATCGCCTAGGCGCCGCTTAGGCTGTGGGCGGTTGCCCACCGGCCCGACTTTTTCAAAGGCAACGTCGGCGGGCGTCGCTAAATTAGTTGGCCGCCTAGGTAGCTAGGGGCCGCTTAGTCGCTGGGCGACCACCTTTTTTTTAAAAAAAACCCTCCCGAATCGATTGGCTAATTGATTGAATAGGTTTTCACGACAAATTGAAACCTGTCGAATCGAAACCGATCGATTGACTGTCAATTGATTGGGCAGGCTTTTCCGTGAGAAACAGAATGTTGCCAAATTGATTAATCAATCGATTCGAACCGTAATCGATCGATTAGCCAGGTTTTTTTGCGAGAAACAGAATGTTGCCAAATCGATTAATCAATTGATTCAAACCGTAATCAATTGATCAATCGATTGGCGGCGGTGAAAAAGGATTTTATGTTTTACTTTTTAAATCGTTCTAACTTGTATTTAGGGTTTACTGCTTGGAGCCATTTTCTTCCTCTTCCCCCTCCTTTCTTCTTCTTTGTCAAAGAGCAACATTTTGCTGCCATTTTCTTCTCCAACAGCAGCCCTAGTTTATTCGCCGCAAACTGCAACTCCTAGTTTTGCCTAGGAGCTTCAGAATTGATTGGCCGATCGATTGAACATTATCAATCGATTGGCATAACTTACTGAGTCGAGTAGTCGATCGATTGTGCACTGTCAATTGATTGGCTCAGTTCCGCCTATGCGGCGCTAGGCGGCTGGTGGCCGCCTGCCTTCCGCCTAGTGCTTTTTAGAACACTGATATTCTTTAAATGTATATCACATAAAAACACATGCATATCGCATATGCACATGCAGTGAACCGATTGCCTTTCACATGGAAACATCTTTTAAATTCTCGGTCAACTATTCTTGGAGATTAAAGATAGAATGTTGGGCAAAAGTTCCAGATACTTCAATTATGAATTATAATTGTTATTCCCAGCTATTTGCTGGTTACATTGCCCTATTAAACCTTATGGAATGCATATGTTTCAAATCCAGCTTATGACATTTAAACTTTTTTAACACTAGGTATTGGGGCTGCATTCTTGGTTAAATTTTAGAAAACATGAAATGTAGGGTATAAAAGTTAAGTTAACGCATATAAATGTTCAAAAGATTAGTGCATGAGGTGTTTTCTAACACAATTTACTTATGTTTGTTTGTATCTGGTTAGCGTTTCACTTGGTGATATTCTTTTTTCTTTGTTTTGTGTATTTCTTTTATTGCCTTTATTTATTAATAATGTGGTCGATAATAAAGTTTGTGGTGTGATACTGAAAGCAAACCTTGCATCCTGAGTATTGTTTTCTAGCAAAAGTAAAATCCTTTTATACTCCCATCTTTACTTTTTCTTGGACTCCAGTGTTTTTTTCATGTGCACATTCTAAGAAGTGCTATTATGGATCTTTTTTTTTAATTGGTAACCTGAGATATTATTCAGTCACTTGCATACATTTTTCCCTTTTACATATTGAGGCAAAATTTTCATCATTTTCAATTTTGTTTTTTTGGTATAAATTGCATTTTTTTTATTAACTATAAAGGTTATGTAATGCAGGTTGAAGCTGTGAAAACGAAGGTTAAGAAAACTAATGTTCCTGTCAAGGAGTTGGTTTACGGTGGGATGTCAGCTGAAGAATTACAGAAGGCTGTTGAAAAGGAGTTTGAAATGGCCCTTCAAGACAGAGTGATGGAGGAAACAAAGGACAAGAAAAATGCCGTGGAGGCATATGTGTATGACATGCGAAACAAGGTAGCAATATATATTTTTTATTCTACCGTAGGATATATTTTCTTCCTTTTCATTGAGATTCTAACAGTAAATCTACATTCAGCTTTATGATAAGTACGAGGCATTTGTCACATCCCCAGAGAAAGATGAGCTGATTGCAAAACTTCAGGAAGTTGAGGATTGGCTCTATGAAGACGGTGAAGACGAAACTAAGGGTGTTTATGTTGCTAAACTTGAGGAACTTCAAAAGGTAAAATATTTGCTTTAGGCCTACCTGTACATTGGTGTTTAAAGAATCCCTTGGTTATGATGACATTTGTCTTGAGTCCAGCAAGGTAACCCAATCGAGGAACGATACAAGGAGTGGACAGAAAGAGGTCCAGCAATTGATCAACTTCTTTACTGCATTAATAGTTTCAGAGGAGCAGCCTTGTCAAATGATCCCAAGTTTGACCACATTGATATTGCTGAGAAACAGAAGGTACATTACTTTATGCCAACGGTTGTTTTAGCTGAGTATCAAAGTACGTTTTAGTGATGGATCTGCATCTTTCCATTCAATTGTCTTGGTTGATATGATTCGTGGCTGTTATGGATTGTGTGCGTGCTATTCCTGGTTGTTTTTAATTAAATTGTGCTTACTTTTATTTCCACTTGAAATTTAGGATATAGTCGAAGAAATTATGGTTCATTATAGTGCTATTTGCTCTACAGGTTGTCAGTGAGTGCGGCGAAGCTGAAGCATGGCTAAGGGAGAAACAGCAGCTGCAGGATGCTTCACCCAAATATGCCACTCCGGTCCTTTTCTCTGCTGATATCAAAAGAAAGACAGAGGCCTTGGACAGGTGAGTTTTACAGATACCTTGATTGCATCTGAATCTACTTTTGTTTTCGGCACTATGGTTCCTTATCACTCGGCACCTAGGTGTTCTATTTTGGATCTCAAATCATGCGTTTAGATTCAAATCCTGCACTATCACATAACTGCTTTGTTGGATTTTACTTTACAGGTTTTGCAAACCGATAATGACTAAACCGCGACCTGCACCACCTAAAGTGCAAACACCCCCTTCGACTCCAACACCTGGGGATCAATCTCAATCTTCTGAGCCACAAAGCCATGGAGGGAATGCTTCAGGGGAGCATGTGTCTGAGGAGGGCAGTCAAGCAACCCCGGCAGAAGCCACTGAGCCAATGGACACTGACAGATCCGAAAGTGCACCGTCAGCCTAGGAACATCAAACTTGGCTTCGCTTGTTCACTATTTGCTCGATCATTTTGGTTTTCAGCATCAGAGTAAAGGCTCTCTCTGAGGGGTCCTAAATGTGTGCCACAGATTTTTTTGCGTATCGTCTGAATTTAGCAGTGTAATCACAAGAAATTCTTACCTTCTGATCTGAACTTCCAAGTATGACTATTTATGAGATTCTTTTTTATCACATTGAACCTGATAGGGAGATCACAAGATTTCAGAGTCCTCTTTTATTTGTCGTTGATTTTCTTATGACAAGCTGGTGTGATTTTCTTATGAAAGCTGGTTCAAATTATGATTTTCATAGTTCACAAATGTTTGTGCTAAAATTATTTTCTCTAGTATTTTGAAACTTGAAATGATAAATGTTTCAAGTAAAATTTGATATAAATTAACGACCTTTCTAATATCAATTACAGTGTTAGTTAACTTACATTGAAAAAGATAATTTATGATTTTCTGTTTTTGCCATATAAAAGAGGCGGAGGGATTAAGAGATGATTTATGTAGAATATAAATGTAATGATCCAAACGAAAGAGAATGGTATTTTTTTTTGCGATTATATGGTATTTTTTTACGATTATATGGTATTTTTAAAATTCAATAAGTTGTTTTAGAAAATGATGATTATATTTATTATATTATATAAAATTGAATATGGAGTTATGATTTAATCACATGGTAAAATGATGAAAAATGGTAAAGTGAAGATATGAAAATGGATATATAAAAAAAAAAAAATAAAAAAATTTAAGAGAAAGTAAAGATTATTATATCTATTAAGAAAAATTGATAAATAAGTACATACACAATCAATAAATATTTTAATTAGATGATATAAAATTATTGATAAATATTTACTTCGAATTAAAAAAGAAATTATAAAAAATAATTAATAATAATAAAATAAATATAATTTATTTAAATATATTTTTTAATTTTCTATTAGTTTTTATTAGATGGTATTGGTTACAACTTACACGGCCGCCCAGTTTAAGTTTGAGGTCAAATTTTTATATTCTAGAAAACATTTCTTTCTGCACATTTTAAAAGTATTATTATATATATATTTTTTTTAAAAAAAATAAGACTAATTTAGACAGCTCAGGCTCAGAGTGCTAAATAAATAACAAAAAATCAAATATTTAAAATAAATTAATGGACGTGCACGTCACGTGCAGAAAATGCTCGGGAAAGTATCTGACTTCAGACGAAGGCCTTTCAAAACGCGAAAACATGTTTAGAGTTCCCTAACGGCAACCCATGACATACCGAACCTTCAATTGGTCCACGCAACTTTTAGGGCACTGGAGAGCCTATGATTTCGAGTATAACGTTCGAGTGCGTCAACTTTCTCAAGTTGAACCTCCTCTCCTCTCTCTCTCTCTCTCTCTCCTCTCTCTACTCGGTCGGCATCTGCCCCTCCATTCTCGGCGTCCCGAGTTGGAGAAGCTTCCCTGAGTTGCCCAATTGATGTCTTCCTTCCTTCTACTCCTCCTCTTCGTTCTCTGTTGTCGGTTGCAGGTCACCTGTTCGCTTGTTCATCGATTTCTATTAGCTGGTTGGAACTTTTGGTTGGTGGTTGGTGAGCAGATTCTTTTGCCGCAATTGCTAGGGTTTGCTTCCTATTCCTCTTTCGCTAGATAGCTCCCGGATCAATTGACCTATCGTATATTTCCAGCCGAAATTTTGGTTCTTTTTTTCGATTATGGGTGTTTCTCAATGTAGCAGTTGACGAAAATGGGAAATTTTGGACATTGAATCGTCTCTCGAAGTGCCAATAAAAAAATTGTTTTTCTAAAGTTGGTGGAGCTAAAGGTTTGTCGGACATTACTTCCGGTGTGTTCTGGTTTTTCTGCTGTAAATTTGGTAGAGATGACTGCTGATCTGATTTGATGAGGTTTAAAGAGTGAAGTAAAAAATGGAGGAAGGCAATAGTAAATCGGATTTAAAACCTGTACGGCAGCTTGGAGTCAGAACGACGGGAAATTTGAAGCCTTATGTGTCAGGGAGGTCTAGTCCTAGGAATTCTCCTCTCCATCGAAGGGTGCATTCTAGTAGAACCCGAAGGGAGGACAAGGCCGCCTCTGTCAAGTGGCTATTTTGTCGGAGCAATCTTGTAGTGCTATGGTTGATGCTTGTAATTTTTTGGTCTTACATTGGTTTCCATGTGCAATCGAAGTGGGCTCATGGTGACCATGGAAAGGAAGAACTCATTGGGTATCAGAGAAAGGCAGGTAGTTCTGGAAAATTTGCTGGAAATTCAATCACTTTGAATCAGGATTTTGTAACAGAGAAAGGAAAGAACTTAACATCGATTCAGATTGGTGATACTCAGACAAAGAAACCAAAAGAGGTCCCAACAAAAGTTAATACTACCAAGAGGCGCAGTAGGAGATCAGAACGGAGACTACGAAGAGCTTCATCCAAATTGAAGGGCATGGCTTCAGAGAATAAAACTGGCGAGATAGAGGAAGGGATGATACCGAGAAGAAATACTTCATATGGATTGATTGTGGGACCATTTGGTAAGGCAGAGGACAACATTCTGGGGTGGAATGGTGAAAAAATGTGGGGCACTTGTGATAGGAAAAATGAATTTGCTCGTATTGTTCGGTCACAGTCGTTTGTGTTGGTTCTTCATGAACTTTCAATGACGGGAGCGCCGCTTTCAATGATGGAACTGGCATCTGAGATCCTGAGTTGTGGGGGTGCTGTCTTTGCAGTAGTCTTGAGCAGAAAAGGTGGGTTGCTGACAGAACTCGATAGAAGAGGGATTAAAGTAGTTAAAGACAGGGCGCAAATTAGCTTCAAGACTGCCATGAAAGCAGATGTTATCATAGCTGGATCAGCTGTCTGTTCATCCTGGATAGGTCAGAAATTATCAAACTATGATCTATAATCAGAGTTTGTGGACAAAAAATTAAGTTCTTTATCACTCTTTGATGTCTTGTCATCTAATATATTCCTCTTGCTCTAAATTATAATGAAACATAAGGAATTGTATGATTAAAAATAAATCTGTAGTGTCTGTTGACTAAAAGATGAATTAATATGGCAATTCCATCAGGGAAGTTTTTCTTCGATTTGAAATTATTTTTTCCCCAGGTCCAAATACATAAGCATTATGTATGGAATGTAAAGTTGGATGAATCTGTAGACACATTTAATCATCAAGCTCATACAGATACACAATGTTTTGTTGCAGAGCAATATCTGGCACATTTCCCAGGTGGCTCAAATCAAATAGTTTGGTGGATCATGGAGAATCGACGAGAATACTTTGACCGATCAAAGGATATGCTTAGCCGAGTGAAGATGCTAGTTTTCTTGTCTGAGTCACAATCTAAGCAGTGGTTATCATGGTGCAAAGAAGAGAAGATTCATCTCGAATTGCAACCAATGATAGTTCCTCTTTCTGTGAATGATGAATTGGCTTTCATAGCTGGTATTCCATGCTCCCTGAACACTCCAGCTTTTAGTGCAGAAAACATGCTTATGAAGAGGAATATGTTAAGAGCTTCTGTTAGGAAAGAGATGGGCTTAAGTGATAATGACATGCTTGTGATGTCTCTGAGTAGCATAAACCCTACCAAAGGTCAGCGCCTGTTTCTAGAATCAGCTTGTTTGGTGGCTGAACATAATGTTTCTTCGAAAGCATTTCCAAAAGATGAATCACTTGTGGTAAATTTTCCAGAAGTTGCTCACCGAAACACCAGTATACTAGAAATTCAGCTTAATTCTAGTAGCATCTCAATGCCAACTAACCTGGATATTGTTCTGAAGAGTAACATTACCAGTGTGGCTACTAGGAAGAGAAGGAGAAAACATTCAAAATCAGCCACTGTTCTTTCTTTGAGAAACGATATTGCTAAGAGCACCACGAGAGTAGATGGCCAAACATTAAGGAATCTGCTGTCAGAAGGAAAGGACAAAGTAGAGCATAACCTTAAAGTTCTTATTGGCTCGCTTGGATCCAAGAGCAACAAAGTGCTTTACATAAAAGCTATCCTTAAATTGTTATCTCAACATTCAAACCTGACGAAACTAGTATTATGGACCCCAGCAACTACACGCGTTGCCTCACTCTATGCTGCAGCAGATGTATACGTGATAAATGCACAGGTAACATGGGATCCTTCATTATAAGATTTATCTACAGACACAGGAATGCTCATTTAGATTATTATTGTTAAGATAATTAATTGTTTTATCATTTATACATTATTGTTTGGGAGAACTTCACTATAGTTTTGGTAACACTAACATCTTTAGAGATTGAGATTTGACATGACTCTTCTTTCTAACTATCCAACTTTTCTGTTTTTCTTTATTATAGGTTCTGGGGGAATTTGCCTTTTTCTTTTTTAAAAAATCCCACTTATTCCTACTGTAGCATATTGATATCTGTACACGGACTAAAATTTTGAATTCTGATTTTGGTAATTGTTTCCTAGAGATCCTGTGCTATGAGATTCCTGTACTGCACAAGAAAAACTTAGAAATGTAGCTCAACATCTTTTATGATCTCATTTGAGACCTTAGAAATAATTTACCAAGGATTATCTCGTTGTCTCATAATATAACCTGAAGAGAAACTCAGCACTTCTTTCCTACACCTTGTCAATAGAGTCAACGTCTTCTTTTTTAATCTCATTTGATATCTTAGCTTCTCAACATTACCAAGGATTATCTCGCTGTTGCTTAATATGACCTAAGAACTAGTCCAACACTTTGTCTGTACCCATGAATCCTGGTAGTGAAAGATTTCACTAATACAAGTGATAGATCCATCATAGAATGCCTACATATTTTTTAGTGAAGATTCAACTTTGATATTGTTTCTCTAATTTATAATCTCCTCAATGCATTCTCTGGAGAGAATGCCAGTAACCTGATCTCCAATCTCCATACCATTGAAGAATACACCATATCTAATATTACTGAGTAGTTTCATTCTGGTACTTCATGAAGTTAATTTTTCCTCTGATACTAAAAGCCGATTTGGAGAGCTCTGAAAGGTGACATCTTGAAACTGAGATCTCTTGTAGTCTCTCTATCACACTGAAAATATCATTGTTGTTTTTTTGCCATGCAATTAATTTGTTATAAGTCTAGAAAGTTCAGAAAACTACCCAAGTTGTCAGATATAGAAAGAGAAAAGATGAATATACCATTTGCTGAAGGTGGTAGATGGATAAAGATTATTTGATTTGTCTGGAAAGACAAACTAATATGAGCTTCCGATCGTCATCTCTCACTTGTAGATTGGAAGGCTTGCTCCTTGCACCAAAATCCTGGATCTTTTGTAGGAAATTGAATTATTATTGGACTACAAGAAAGGGAAATATAGGAAGTTCATAAATTGTATTTCTTAAGCATCAAATAGAAAGGTTAGTGTGAACTTCTAATAGTTAAGACTCCAAGATTATAATTTTTGTTGAAGTTTTGATGTATTTAAGCGTGTTAGCTTACTATCACGACCATTTCCATTCCCCGTAATGATTAGGTTGCTGTTTGCTTTACCTTATAACAGTTTTTCACATTGCTTTATAATCGTCTGATAATACGTAATTCATACGTACAGGGGCTTGGAGAAACTTTTGGAAGGGTTACAATTGAAGCTATGGCTTTTGGCCTACCGGTATTCTCATGTTTACCTTAGCTCTACATTCTTTTATTAAATTCATGATCATTATAGGTTGATGCTTCTTGATTGACGCTTTTTTTGCTTCAACTTCTTCAAAAGTTCGACTATTAATCTGTGCATTAGGCTGAGTGACTATGTAGGCCTTCATTCATTCCAGACTTTTAAGTTTCATGGCTTTTAGGCTGACCTCAAAATAGATTGTCCATGGTTGAAACCAAGATCAGACGATTGACAGGAAGTTCATGTATAACCACCTAAAGGTATCCAAAAGGATGAGAAATTACACGACTTAATTCACTGCTGGTTTCTTCAATCTTGCCGAGCTACCATGAGTGTCTGATCCAAAATTTTGTGTCGGATGATTAATGAATGATATGGATGAGTTTATATCTGTAATCACGAACTTCAGATCAGGAAGAGTTGTAGCAAGTGATATGTGCCTCCGGGGCTATGGTGCAGGTAGGCGAAGTGCATCCCAGCATCCGTCAATCCCCTCGTATTGCAGGATTTCCTCCAATGGGTATGAACCTACGTGGCTTCTAGACCGCTACCGCGAGCGCTTCCTGATATTAGCGATGGAATCTGTGAGGGGGATCGTAAAAAAAAAAAAAAAAAAAAAGGAAAATCAAGAATGTTTAGTCAGAATGGAAGCTTATCTTCAATCAGATGGTTTCCGAGTTGTTTGCGATCGTAAGTATGAACTCTGGTGCAGGTGCTTGGAACTTATGCAGGAGGGACCAGGGAGATTGTCGAGCATGGAGTTACCGGTCTTCTCCATCCTGTTGGGAGAGAAGGAATACAAGGTCTGGCCCAGAACATTCAGTATCTGCTAAGCAACCCATCAATGAAGGAAAAAATGGGAATTCTCGGAAGGAGAAAGGTGCAAGAGAAATACCTGAAGAATCACATGTACAAGAGTTTTGCTCAGGTTCTCATCAAGTGCAACAAAATCAAATAGCAAAGCTGTTCACATTTGCAACTAGAGATCTTTTCAATTGATTCATTAGACATTTTTTCCATTTGCTTAACTTGTTAACATCCACGTGTTAATTTATTATTATTATTATTATTATTATTATTTTGTACTTCATTAGAATGTTCAATTATATATTTGAATTTTCACCAAGAGGCTATTCACTCTCTATTTTTTGTTTTTAATAATTTAAGTTTCTCGATTTCGTCTCATTAAATATTATGAAAGATGGTCTTCTCTTGTCTTGGTTTGTCTATAGAGTAACATTTAGTGGTTGATCTTCAAAATATTCTCTTCATGGTTATTGGATGATAATTTTCATGAGCAATGTTAGGGAAGTGAAAATGGAAGAGTGAAAATCATAGTAAATGATCTTGCATGACGTGGCATGACATGACATTTTACATGCACACGTCTGATTATCGCTTGGACACCATCGGTGGCCTTCGACCGCCACTCCGAATCAAACTATACCCTGTGGGGTACGGTGAATCTGTCGGAGATCGTGCATGCAAGGTGCCACGTCATTCACTATGGTTTTCACTCTCTCATTTTCACTCTCCCAATCATTATTTAATTTTCATATTGCATTGCATAGTCCAATTCTAAAATTTTAAGTTTTATTATTTAAGAGTAATGATAGGGAGAGTGAAAATAGGAGAATGAAAATCATAGTGAATGATATGGCATGACATGACATAACGTGACACTTTACATGCATACGTCCGATTATCGCTTGGACACCATCGGCGGCCTTCGACCGCCGTCCCGAATCAAACTATACCTGGGGGCACGGTGAACCCGTCGGAGATCGTGCATGCAAGATGCCATATCAGTCACTATGATTTTCACTCTCAAATTTCACTCTCCCAATCATTACTCATTATTTAATATCTTAATGCATATTCAATTGAAATAATTGAATTTTTTAGTGAATAATTATATATTTAATATCCATTCTTATCTGTTTATCTAAACTTTATCTCATTATTTACTCCGATTTAATTAATTAATTAACTTTTTTTATAAATAATTAAATAGTCGGTGAATAGCTATATAATCCAGGTTTAGGGTTAACCATCTTAATTAATTGTCCAGTAACAGAATAGAATGGAATGGAGGCTGAATTGATACCGGGATTACCTGACGATATTGCTCTGGAATGCCTCCTCCGCCTTCCCTTCCATAGCTTCGCCGGCGCTAGGTGTGTCTGTAAGCGATGGCGGCAAAAAATCACTTCGCCCTCTTTTTACCTCCTCCGTAAAGCCGGCGGCCATGCTCGTCCTCTCGTTGCATTTGTTCAATTGAAGCCTTCTGGCGGCTCTGGCTACAAGAACTTGACCTTATTCGAGCCGGCCACTGGCGTATGGACCAGGCTGCCCGCCGTCTTTAACTGGTCTGCATACTGCGAGGTGGCCGCCGTGGGGCACGAGCTGGTGGTGATAGGCGGAGGCCACCCTCCCACCGGCACAGTCCACGTGTACAATTTGTTGACCGGCGTTCCACGTCTGGGGGCGACGATGCCGGGCCCGAGGAGGGCCATCTTCGCCTTCGCCGCCTCAGAGGAGCGGCGGATTGCGTACGTGTCCGGCGGACATAACGTGCTCCGCAGGGCGCTGCAGTCGGCGCTGGCCTACGATGTGGAGGGGGACGCGTGGCTGTGGCTGCCGGGCATGGCGAGCCCTCGGAAGGAGTGCAGGGGGATCTTCGTAAACGGAGCGTTCTTCGTCGCCGGCGGCCAGGATCGGTACGACCGGACCTCTGAGGTGTTCGACGTCGAGTCGGGGAGGTGGACGTCGAGGCAGGGGAATCTTCTAGAGAAGGCGCTGATCAGTCCGTGGTCGGTGGCGGCGGCGCACGAGGGCAGGGTGTACAGGTACGGTGGGAATGGGGAAGTGGACGTCTGCTCGGACAACGAAGGCGGAGGCGTAGGCGAAGGCGGAGGCGGGTGGCGGAGGCTGGGGGTGTTTCCCCGTCAACTATTTGAGTTAACTTCACATGTGGCGGCGTGGAACGGCGGGGTGATGGTGTTGGGAAACGTTCGGGCACGGCAAATGCTGGGCATTTTGGAGGAGGGGCAGTGGCGGCGGGTGGAGATGCCGTTCGACGGCCCTGTCCAGTCTTTGTGCGCCTTCCAACTTTAGCGATCATCGACTCCAGAAACTATCCAATTTTATTTCATTTTTAAAAAATTATTTATGATTAAGCGTCCAAATCCGCAGGGCTTTAAGTGAGTTTATTTAATAAGATCAAATGAATTAAATCCTTGAAATGATGGTTCCAGCATGACTTAATTTCCTTTTTTAGTTTGAGTTTAATTTAAATCTGAATTTTGTTTACTTATTATTGAGTTCTCAATCAAGTCATTTTGATTGTTTGAAATGTTTATATTTTAAATGTTTTAGTTGGTTATTGAGATTGATTATTTAATTTGTTATTGATGTTTTATTGATCAACATAGTTGTTGAATTGTATTTATCAACGTTATTTACAAATGATTTTATATCCGCGCTATTTTATATATGATCCGGGTGTATGATTTTTTAGAAGGATCAGGAGCTCGGTCGGGTTCGATCCCCGATCTAAGCCAGTAGTGAATAGGCCAGGCCTAGGGTCACCCGAGGTCAGTCACCCGAGGTCGAGACACTCGGGGTTGGTCACCCGAGGGCGGGACACTCGGGGTCGGACACTTGGGGTCGGACACTCGGGGTCGGTTACCCGAGGTCGGTCACCCAAGGTCGAGACACTCAGGGTCGAACACTCGGGGTCGGTCACCCAAGGTCGGTCACCTGAGGTCGGCCCCTCAAAGTTTGTTGTCCGAGGCTAGGTACTCGTAATCATATGGGGACAGCCGAACCATTATGGGCCTTTCTTATCATATAAGTCTTCCCTATCAAATATTCCGAAGACAATCCCCCCCCCCGGCATAATCATTGTCTGGCAGAGCCACCGAGAGTTAAGGAGGGACAGAAGAGATATATTAGGCAGGGTGTCAGATGGCTATAGCAGTCTCACAGCATTAATGCGGCTGTCACTATCACCATCTGTCAACACCCTCCCTTAATGAGATTTGCCAACCCTGACACAGCAGAGAGTTACCTCTCCCCTATATAAACCCCCCATACGGCTCTTTAGAAAGGCTTGCTGCCATTTTACAACCACACCGCTACATTGTGAGCTCTGTTTTGGTCCGAGCCGAGTGACTTGAATCCGGTCCCTATTCGTGTTCGAGTCCAACCCCCCGAGTGGCAGTAGACCTGGCACGCTACAGCAGACCGGGTCGTCTTGGTCAGACTAAGTCATCCGAGTGAGAGCCGGTCTTCGCTTGTCGACAGGATCAAATTTGGTGCCGTCTGTGGGAAGTCTCGCCTGATCGAAAGCTGAAGATGAGTGATTCTAACCGGATGGCCGTGATGCTTTCACAAGAAGACCTCGACCTGCTAGTAGAAGCCAAAGCTAGGAAGTTGGCGGAGGCGCAGCAAGTGGCTGCTCGACTCGCTCAGCCGGGCCCGGCCGAGCAGACTGCTCGGGTGGGCACCGAAGGAGGGGTTCGACAGGATGAAAGTCCTCACTTCCACCGGACGTTGTTCGGCCCGGCTGAGGGAGCAGGGCAATCAAACCCTCACGAGGCTACATCCAGTCATACCAGAACTAACAAAGGGAAGGCTCCCCTTGCACCGACCCCGACTGAGCGCACAGGGTTCCCCTTCTCCAGCCAAGTCTTGAACGAGCCGCTGCCCAAGCATTTCAAACCCCTGTCCATTACTGAATACGGAGGAGCTACTGATCCCGAAGAGCATTTGATGAAGTTTGAGAATGCTTCGATGCTGCATCAATATTCAGATGGGGTAAAATGCCGAGCCATCCTGACCACTCTAGCCGGGTCAGCCCAGCGATGGTTTGACAGACTGCCAGAGGGATCCGTAAGAGAATTTGCTGACTTTAAAAAATTGTTCCTCCAGCACTTCGCGAGCAGCAAGAGATACCACAAAACCAGCCTCAACTTGTTCACCCTGAAGCAGGGCTCCAGAGAGCCTCTCAAAGCCTACATCAAGAGGTTTAATCAAGTCGCACTGGATGTACCCACGGCTACGTCTGAGGTGCTGGTCAGTTAGGGGTGTCAAAAATCAACACGACCCGACGACCCAACCCGAATCGACCCGAAAAAAATTGGGTTCGGGTTGAAAATTTTCGGGTTCGGGTCGGGTTCGGGTTGGGGGGTTCGGGTTGTAAAAATTTCGGGTTGGGTTCGGGTCGGGTCGGGTCGGGTTCGGGTTGACCCGAAATTTAATATTTTGTGGATTTTTTGGGGTTAAATCAAATTTTATTTTGAAAATTAAGATATTTTTATGTATATTAATATCAATATAGTATGATCATGATGAAGTATTGAGATAAAAGTGAAGAATTATAGGGAAAATGGTGAAAAAAGACGTTTTGAATCGGTTTTTTCGGGTTATTCGGGTCGGGTCGGGTTGGTCGTGTTGGTCGGGTTCGGGTTCGGGTTTAGGGGTTTCGGGTTGAAATCGGGTTCGGGTCGGGTTCAGGTCGGGAGTTAAAAAAAAAAATTTTTTCCAACCCGACCCGACCCACCCGAATTGACACCCCTATGGTCAGTGCTTTTGCCCAAGGCTTACAGGAAGGCGAGTTCTTTAGGTCATTGATCCGAAAACCTCCGAAGGACTTCGAGAGCCTTCTGGGCAAAGCCAGTAAATATGTGGACGTAGAAGAAGCGCAAGCCGCGAGGCGGCCGGAGGCCAGACCCGCGCCCGAGATTCCTCAGCATCAGCAGAGAAATATACCTCCTGGAGGACCTCTCAAAAGTCCCAAAGCTATGGGACACCGACAAGGAGCCGAGAGAGGAATAGTTCAGCAAGTAGCCCAGGGTTGCCTCCCTTCTAGATGGCAACCCTATTGTTCCTTCCATAACAGCCACACGCATGACCTTCAGGACTGCTGGCAGGCCGGTAGAGGTCGGGGCCGCGCCGGTCGAGGAAGCCCAAAAGGGGCCCACCAAGGAGGTGGTCGAGGTCGGGGAAGAACATCACCTGGCCAATCCGAGCCCCCGGCCCAACCGACCGCTTCTGCAGCCAGACAGCTGTTCCAGACCCCCAACTCCACCGAGAACTGGAATGCTAGCGAAGAGCAAGCCAATCAACAAAATGCAATGCACGGATCCATCAACGTGATTTCTGGAGGCCCCACCTATGGAGATTCCAATAAAGCTCGGAAGTCGCAGGTTAGACGACTCGATATCTACCAAGTGGGGTGCAGTTCCGCCCAAACTCAGGGGCCACAGATCAGTTTTGGCCCTTCAGACTTACAAGGAATAGAAGTACCTCATGAGGATGCCCTGGTCATCACAGCAATCATAGCTAATTACCAGATTCATAGAACCATTGTGGATACGGGGAGTTCGGTAAACATCTTGTACTTAAAAGCTTTTGAGCAATTGCAGATTGAAGCTACTGAGCTCCAGCCCGTGGCCACACCTCTATTCAGATTCACGGGGAATGAAGTCCAGCCCTTGGGCCAGATTAAATTGGCCATCTCACTCGGTGAAGAACCTTTAAGAAGGACTCGGTGGTCTACCTTCCTGGTAGTGGACGCCCCCTCGGCCTACAACGCCATCCTGGGCCGACCGGTGTTGAACGAGTTCCGAGCCGTGGTGTCCACTTTCTACTTGAAAGTCAAATTCCCAGTGGGTGATCAAGTCAGAGAGGCTAAAGGAGACCAGAAGGTAGCACGTCGATGCTATGTGAACGACGTCCGAGTGGAGGTTAGTAAGTCCTTCCGAGCAGCGCCGGCTAATTGCAACATGGTGGAATCCTCTCAGCCCTCTCCTTGGGCTGATTTGATAGAGGAAAAGGAAGAGGTCCAGCTATTGCCCGACCAAGAAGAAACCAAAGTGAAGATAGCTCCCAGACTACCGCCCGACCTCAGACAACAGCTGATACAATGTCTGACTCAAAACCGAGATGTGTTTGCCTGGTCCCAACAAGATCTCAAGGGGGTCAGACCAGAGATAATGGATCACAAGCTGCACGTGTACCCTGATGCCCGACCTGTCAAGCAGAAGAAAAGAGATTTCAGCCCCGAACAGAACAAGATCATTCAGGCCGAGGTGGAGAGACTGCTGGAAGCTGGGCACGTCCGAGAAGTCCAATTCCCGGCCTGGCTTGCCAATGTAGTGCTGGTCTCCAAGCCGGGTGACAAGTGGAGGGTCTGTATCGACTTCAGAGACCTTAATAAAGCTTGCCCTAAGGACTGCTACCCGCTCCCCCGGATAGATCAGATGGTAGACTCTACCGCCGGGAATGAACTCATCTACATGTTGGATGCCTACCAGGGATACCATCAGGTGCCTTTAGCCTTAGAAGATCAAGAGAAGGTCAGTTTTGTCACGGGCGAAGGCACTTATTGCTACACAGTTATGCCCTTCGGACTCAAAAATGCTGGGGCAACTTATCAAAGGCTGATGAATAAAGTTTTTAAAGAGCAGCTCGGGAGAAACGTAGAAGTATACGTAGATGACATTCTCATCAAGTCCTCCCAAGCTGCCGACCTCATAGCCGATGTACGGGAAACCTGCTGCACCCTTCGAAGGTATGGTCTCAAACTCAATCCTGCGAAATGTCTGTTCGGAGCCAAAAGTGGGAAATTCCTGGGCTACATCTTGACCGAGCGGGGAATAGAAGCTAATCCGGGTAAAGTGAAAGCGCTGCTAGACATGCCGCCGCCAAAGAACTTAAGGGAAGTTCAGCGCTTGACCGGGAGGATCACGACCTTATCCCGATTTATCTCCCGGTCGGCTGACAGAAGCCTGCCGTTCTTCAAGATCCTGCGCAAGGCCTCCAAGTTCCAGTGGGATGCTGAGTGCGACCGAGCTTTCGAAGAATTGAAAGCCTACTTGGTCAGTCTGCCAGTGCTAGCCAAACCAGAGGAAGGAGAACCATTGTATGTTTATTTATCTGCCACTGAAGGAGCTGCGAGTGCTGTGCTTGTAACCCAGAAAGAGACCGAACAGCAACCGGTCTATTTCTTTGGGCACTTATTTAAAGAGGCCGAGTGTAGATATACTACACTCGAGAAATTAGCTTATGTCCTTGTGTTGATGGCTCGGCGACTGCGACCTTATTTTCTAGCTCACCCTATCCGAGTGCTGACCAATAGCACACTCGGGAAGGTCTTGATCAACCCGAAAGTCTTAGGTCGGATGGTCAAATGGACAACTAAACTGAGCGAATATGATATTCAGTACCAGCCCAGAACTGCGATCAAAGCTCAGGCCTTGGCAGATTTCCTAAGTGAACTTCATACGGTGGAAGAGGAGGAGGTCTGAAAAATATATGTGGACGGGTCAGCCACCCGGGCAGGGAGTGGCGTGGGAGTCTTATTGATGTCTCCTAAGGGAGACCCCATTCATCTGGCCGTGCGCCTAGAGTACCATGCTACCAATAATCAGGCGGAATACGAAGCCCTCTTGGCAGGCCTTCAAGCGGCCAGACAGGTCGGGGCCACTCGGGGGGTCATCCTACATTCTGATTCTCAGTTAGTGACTCAGCAGGTGGCCGGGCGGTTCGAAGTGAATGACGAGAAGCTACAGGCTTACGTAGAGGCATACCAACAGTTACAAGCAGAATTTCAAGAAGTTCAGATTATACATATCCCCCGAGGGGACAATGCCAAGGCAGATGAGTTAGCTAGGCTGGCCAGCTCGGTCCGTCCGTGGTTCTTCCCCAAGCCTTCACCTCGGGTTATGCTGGTGGCTCAAGTTGAGTGGGAAGCAGAATTGGAGATAGAGGGGGACTGGAGAGCTCCATTCATCGCCTATTTGAAAGAGGGAACTCTGCCGGATAACCCTGAGCAAGCTCGGATACTGAAGATAAGGGCCGCCCGTTTCACTCTGATAGGGGATGCAATATACAAGCGAGCTTTTTCCCGACCATTATGCAGATGCCTCGGAAAGGAAGATGCGGACTATGTGCTCAGAGAAGTGCATTTGGGGTGCTGCGGAAATCATTCAGGAGGTCGGTCCATGGCTCGGAAGGTCCTGCTGGCCGGTTACTTTTGGCCGACCCTTCAAAAGGATGCAGAGAAGATGGCTCTCTCTTGCCTTTCTTGTCAGAAGTATCAGAATCTGTCGCACCGACCAGTTGAGATGTTGCGAGCGTCCGTTGTATCATGTCCCTTTGATCAGTGGGGCATGGATATAGTAGGGCCCTTCCCCAGGGCAGCAGGCCAGAAGAAATTCATGTTGGTGGCAATGGACTACTTCTCCAAGTGGGTCGAAGCAGAAGCCCTGGCCCGGATCACCGAATAAGCGGTGAAGAAATTCCTTTGGCAGAACATTTTGTGCCGGTTTGGCATACCTCACAAGCTGGTATCAGACAATGGTCGACAGTTTCAAGGTCGGATAATCAGAAATTGGTGCAAGGAATTTGGGATCAAGCAGGCCTTCACTTCCGTGGCATACCCCCAGAGTAATGGTCAGGCCGAAGTAGCCAATAGAGAGATTTTGAAAGGGCTCAGAGCTAAGCTGGATCAGGTCGGCGGATCCTGGGTGGACGAGCTACCTGGTGTCCTATGGGCCCTTCGGACCACACCCAAAGAAGGGTCAGGATGCACTCTCTTCCAGTTAGTCTATGGAAGTGAGGCAGTAGTCCCCATGGAGGTCGGCTGTGAGTCTGACAGAAGACATCTGTATGGAGAAGACAATGCGGAGAAAAGACGAGCTGAGCTAGATCTGATTGAGGAGGTCCGGGCTAAGGCTGCAGTCCGCATGGCTGCTTACCAGCAAAGGATACAGAACCGATACAACCAGAAGGTTATACCCCGACATTTCTAAGTAGGTACAAGGTATGGAAAAGAATCAAGCCNGGAAGACCCTGGAGCGCAGTGCATTTAAGATTGTACCGTGAGGAGAGCGAAGAGAAATGATTCTTGTAACTGTACTCAGAAAAAACGATACAAAAACTCTAACTCCCCAAAAGACAACTGCAGCAAGTTATAAGTGAGCTCTCTCTCACGCACCCACCGGACTCGGCGCCGATCGGCGTGGCGTTCCACGTTCGGTCGGGCCCGGTCGGGCGTGGCGATCCACGCTCGGTCAGGGTAAGTCGGACGGTGTCCAGACTCTTGCTAAGGCAAGTTATAAGTGAGCTCTCTCTCACGCACCCACCGGACTCGGCGCCGATCGGGCGTGGCGTTCCACGTTCGGTCGGGCCCGCGGCGTGGCGATCACGCTCGGTCAGGGTAAGTCGGACGGTGTCCAGACTCTTGCTAAGGCAAGTTATAAGTGAGCTCTCTCTCACGCACCCACCGGACGCGGCACCGATCAGGTGTGGCGTTCCACATCTGATCGGGCCCGGTCGGGTGTGGCGATCCACGTTCGATCAGGGTAAGTCGGACGGTGTCCAGACTCTTGCTCAAGGGACGTATGAATTAACACATTTCTGTGGTCTTCACAGCCAGAACGTGGCTCCCCACGTTCTAAAAGATAGAAGGGGCATTAGGTCAGCTCGGTAAAGCTGAACTAGTCGAACCAGCACACACAAGCCAACTCGGCTTCGTCGATAAGGGTAATTCGTCGAAAACAAGATAAAACGCTAAGTCAGGGTACCAACCCGACCGAACGATATGCCCGAGCCCCGAGCAACAGCCAGACTGAAAGACCGAGGGCTCAGATACGCTGAGCGTCTGGCACTTAGCCAATTTTTCAAGTCGACCTAAAAAATCAAACCAAGGAGACCAGGATGAACATCCCGAGTAATCGACACTAAGCGGGAGTTTGTTGTGGGGCGCAAACGCCGACCTTCGCAGAATGAACTAAACAAGTTGAATAAACGACACTTAGCGAAAATCTCACGCGTCGCAAACAGCTAGACGAAATAAAGAAAAAAGAAAAATCCATAGAAATGAGCTAAGGCCCGAGGCCATCACAAAATTGGGCCTTGGAGGCCGAGTCAGGAAATCAAGTATCATTACAAAATTTTAAGAGCTTAAGGACTGGGCAAGAGCGGACTAAGCAACAGCTCGGGCAAAGGGAGGTCGGGACCGCCAAACTAAGTAAATTTCGGAAAGTTAACCTAAGTGAAGGGAGGGAAGGCATCTTCCGGAATAGACGCTTTGATCCGCCTCGACTTCACCACATTGGGGGGAAAGTCCGCGGGGAGGTGGTCGGCTTCAATCAGCTGCTGGACAGCACCCTTCGCTCCGTACAAGATCATGCCCCCAGTCCGCTCAGCCACTTGATCCAAGAAGGAGTCCGACTGGATATAGGCCACTCGGGCAGCTTCAATCCGGGCAGACTCACCCGACTTGTAGTCCTCCAACTCCTTCTTGAGCTGAGCCAGTTCGGTGTCCTTCCGAGCGAGCTCGGTATCCTGCCCCTGGATGGTGGTCTCCCGAACGGCCAGCTGGGCTTCCTTGTTCACCAATTGACTTTCTAAACTTTGAAAGGCTTCTTGTTGGGCGGCCAGCTCCGTCTCTTTGTTCTTCAGAGCAAGCTGAGTCTGGTGGTGAGCAGCATCTGACTCCTTCCATTTCCGTTGGAGTCCCTTGGCGTCTGCTATTCTCTTAGCCAGGTCAACATGGACTCGGGTATACCGGGTCTTGAGGACTTTATTCTCGCCCTCTAAATGGGACACCCGGTTAGTCAAGCGCTCCACCTCCACCGCAGACTGAGCCATCAACCGCTGCTCTTCCTCTGCCCGGACCTCCAGTTCTGATATGTGAGACCTCAGCGCTGTTATTTCCGAACGCAGCTGGTCCAGGCCCTCGTCGCCGGGGGGAAAAGTGCACTGCGCCACTTTGGCTTCTAGCTCTCTTACTTGTCTTTCAGCCGCCCGGCGTTCCCGGGTATTGGTGACCAGCGATTGGCTAACTGCGTGACCCAGCGCCCATTGCTGCAAAATGGCATGAAGGTCGTGAGCATAAGCATAAACAATCGAAGGAGGGGAGAAGGTACCTGAGTCATTCCCACAAAGAAGTGGTCGGCCAAGCTAACAGGGTCCATAGCAAAAGACGCTGTCCATCCTTCCTCCCAGCCCGAGACCAACATGTCGTGCAGATTAAGTGGCTGAGGCTGGACTGTCGGAGTTAGAATAAAAGCCGAGGGCACTTGGACGTCCACAGTTAACTTCGGAGGGGAATGCATGGACAGAAGCGCTTCTACGGCGTCAATGTTGGCGGTGCTCGGCTGAGGGGCCTGGGGACGCGGCGCGGCCCCCGAGGTTGATGTACCGGATGGTCTTGTCGCGGAGGTAGGAGGTCGAGCCGCCGAGCGAGGTGTTGTCTGGGTCAAAACCCGAGGGTCAGGTCGGGAACTGCGGGACCGAAGCTGAGCTCAGGGCTAAGACTGGAGGGCTGGGGGCCTGGGACGCGGCGGCCCCGAGGTTGATGTACCGGATGGTCTTGTCGCGGAGGTAGGAGGTCGAGCGCCGAGCGAGGTGTGTCTGGGTCAAAACCCGAGGTCAGGTCGGGGAACTGCGGGAACCGAAGCTGAGCTCAGGGCTAAGACTGGAGGGCTGGGCATAGCTCGGTCAGATCGAGAAGGCACGGCGACCTGGCCCCCCCCCCCCCCCCCCCCCCCCGCGATCGATGCTGGAGGTGAAGGCGTATCCACGCGGAGAACTAGCGCGGCGTTTTCGGACCAAGCCAGGAGAAGCTGCCTGGTCCGCTTCTTCTTCTTCTTCCTCTGCCGGGGCGGATGTCCCCCGCCAGCTATCTGAGTTGTCGCTCCCACCTCCCCGGTCGGGAGACCCTCTCCGGGGTCGCTTGCTGCAACTGCCGGCAACTCGGGATCTGAGGCTACGCTTATTGGTGGTACCACCCGATCGGCTGCTAGCTGGGCAGCCAGAGCCTCCATGGCTTTATCCTCCCGATCCAATACCGCATCAATCCTAGCGCAATACATGACTTCGGCTGCACAAAAGAAAAAGTTTTAGTTGGCATTAACAAACTTACCAAGCAAGTAGAAACGTACCGAGGGTGCCGGGTAGCTCCGCCGGGACTTGGCTCAGCCGGAAGAGATACAGCATACCCTCAATCAGTAGCTTGCCCGCGTGATACTGGGCTCCCCCGAGCTTGGAAAATGCAGACCGGTAGCCCGGTTCCGAACGAAGGTTCTTAGGAAGCTGAGGATGATCAGGCAGGTTCTCTACCCACGCGGTAGGCCAGTTCGGTCGGGGGATTGTTTGGATGTAGAAGAAGTGAGATTTCCAACCTTTATTAGAGGAAGGGACCTTCTCCAAGAAAGCCGAGTTAATACGGGCTTGGAAGTAGAAATTCCCGAGTTCTTGTTTCTCGAGATAATAGAAGAAGTGGAACACCCGGGGTTCTAAGGGAATTCTGTGGGCAGAAAAGATGATCACGGTGCCGCACAGTATTCGGATCGAGTTGGGGGCTAATTGAGACAAGGAGATCTGGAAGTAACGACAGATCTCGGGAAAGAAGGGATGCAAGGGAAAACACAGACCGGCTAACAACTGATCAGAGAAGACGGTGAAATAACTTAAGGGGGGTTCGTGTGCCCGACCCCGACGGTCGGGCAAAGTTATTGAATGGTCTTCGGGGATCAGGTAATCTATACGCAGGGTCTCTATCTGACCTAAGGTTAGGGAAGACCGGGTGGTTAAATACCATGGCTCGGGGAGCTTAGGCGGGGGTGCAGACGATGAAGCCATCAAAACGAAGTCAGAAAAGGCACAACAAAGGCTCGGCAGAGAAAAGGAGTACCTAAAAGTGATGTTCGCCGGAAACACTGTTCGTCGAAGTCGAGATGGTCGGGCGGCGGAGATCGGACAAGAGTCGGAGAAAAGGCGAAGGTCAGGATAAAAGAGGACGAAATGAGGGGTTAAGCCTATTTATACCGCAGGTAAAACCAGGAGGACCGTTCGATGGAGGAAAGGAAAAGGGCGGGGCGGATTCCTCACCGCCCGATCTCTGTCATTTCCCAGACCTCGAAGTTTCGCTCGCACGTCGCACGAACCACTCCGGTGACGCTTCGTTACCAGGGATCCCCAGTCGGGAAATGACACGTGGCTTTGCATTAATAGGGATTTGACGGAGGATACGACATTTAAAGAGAAAGATTAACTGTACGATGTGACATACGGAAGGCAAGAGAGAGGTCTGCCGACCGAGCTGGGAGCCTAGTCAGTCGGACCGAACTCCTCCTTCGACTAGACTTGAGAGGAAGGCTTGTGATCCGGGTGGATGATTTCCTAGAAGGATCAGGAGCTCGGTCGGGCTCCATTGCCGCTCCAAACCTGCGATAAATAGACCGGGCCAAGGGTCACCCAAGGTTTGACACTCGGGGTCGGTCACCCGAGGTCGGGACACTCAAGGTCGGTCTCCCGAGGTCGGGACACTCGGGGTCGGTCGCTCGAGGTCGGGACACTCGGGGTCGGGTACCCGAGGTCGGGACACTCGAGGTCGGGTACCCGAGGTCGGGACACTCGGGGTCAGGCATTCGTGAACGCTCGGGAATGGTCGAACGATTATAAGTTGTCCCTATCAGTATTCAGAAGGCGACCCCCTCGGCCTAATCATTGTCTGACATAGCCGCTCAAAGTTAATGAGGAACAGAAGAGACAATTCCGACAGGGTGTCAGACGGCTGTGGCAGTTTCACAACATTAATGCGGCTGTCACTATCATAATCTGTCGATTGATCCTCTCTTAATGAGATGTGCCAGCTCTGACATAGCAGAAGGTTTCCTCCCCCCTATGTAAACCCCCCTTTGGGCTTCAGAGAGGGGATCGCTGTCATTTTGCAACCACGTCACTACTTTGTGAGTCCCGATTTGGTCCGAGCCGAGTGACTTGAGCCGGATCCCTATCTGAGCCCGAATCCGACTCCCCGAGCTACAGCAAACCGGGTCGTCTGGGTCAGATCGAGTCATCCGAAGGAAAATCGGTCCTCGCTTGTCGACATGATCAATCCATATTCCAGATATATTCCAATCTTCTGTATTTAGCACGTTTGGCACGCTGAAAACAAAACTGGCAGCACCATCTAAAACTTAGATCAGGACAACCCACTCAATTTCATTCGATCGATCAATAGAATCCGAACTCCAACCATAAGCAATAGCTTCAGAAACCAGAAAACCAGAAAGGGACTCCCGAGATTGAAGCCAGAGAAATCAGATTGTTCAGCCTGACAGCTTCCCAAAACCCATTGTCTAAGCCAAAACCACAGCATATCAGCTTAAAAACAGAGCCATAATATATAAATATCTACATGTCCCAATCCTTGACACAAGAATTTTGCTATTAATATCAATTTGAGGTGTCTCTTCCAGCTAGACTCGACCCCCCGGACCTGGCCCGGAACCGGCGTGGCCCGTTGACCCAGTTCGCCGGGCCGAACCGGATGCCGGGCCGATTCCGGTTCCAGGGGCCAGAACCCGTGAACCGGCGGTTAACCGACGGTTCAGTGCCGTTGGAGGCTTTTTGATTTTTTTTTTTTTTTTTGGACGGATGAGATCATTTGACCGTTTTTTGATCAATGGCTATGGTTTAGTGACTGTTATGATCCGAACTCTATAAATAGGGAGCTCATTTCATCATTTTCACTCATAACACAACTTCTTTTCTCTCAATCTCTCATTCTCATCTCTCTAACTCTCAACTTCTTTCCGCGTTCTTCATCGACGATAATGGAAGGAGGTCACGGAGCTTCATCATCTCGATCTCGGAGGGGAAAAGAAATTGCATACGAGGATCCAAACCTTCAAATTCAATCCACCGATGATGAGACCGAGGTTCAACCCCAACGCCCTTCGATCCCCGAAACGCAAGGAAGTACCGATGCGATTACTTCTAAGGTTCGAAAAAATCCTCCTTTAAATCGTATATTTTCACTAAACATTTTAGAAGGTCACACTTCCGTCGGGAGAAATGTGTACAAAATACAAGCATTGCAATGCTTCCTACAAATTCCAAGCCGGCGACGGCTATGGGTCGTTGAAACGACATGTAGAAACGAAGCACCCGACGGAATATAGGCTTGACCGCTCTCAAACACAATTATCTAGATTTTCTAGCGGTAGTAGTACTGATTCTGGTTTATTTTTATATTCAGATAATAAATTAAGAGAATCATTAGTTAAATTTATCTCCGTAGAATATTTTTCTTTTAGTTTTGGATCTAAATGCACATTTGAAGATTTTTATAAAGAATCTCTTAATCCTGCTGCTAAACGTGTACCTAGGACTACACTAACTCGTACAATTAAAAGATTATTAAACCAAGGGGAAAAAAATTTAATTGAAGAATTTAGTAAATTAAATAATAAAGTTTCTTTATGTTCCGATATTTGGAGTGATCATTGGCAAACTCATTCTTATATGGGTATAACATGCCATTGGATTGATAACTCTTGGATCATTCAAAAAAGATTATTAGCTTATAGAGTTTTTGATAAATCACACACTGCTCATGACATTGCACAATTATTACACATAGTTTTAGAAGAATATGGATTGACTCATCAAATATTTTCAATATCATTAGACAATGCTAGTTCTAATACCGCTTCAATAGATGAACTAAAATTTATTTGTCAACCTGTCATTGGTGGTTTATTTTTTTCATATTCGTTGTGTATGCCATATTTTAAATTTATGAGTTCAAGATGGATTAAAACTTTTACAAAATTATATTCAACCAATTAGAATCGCAATTTCATACTTATGGTCTCATCCATCTATGATGAAACAATGGGGTAGATTTTGTAAAGCTAATGGAATACGACCAAAAAAATTTCCACGTGATGTTCCAATACGTTGGAATTCAACATATCAATTATTACAAGATTCTTTTCAATATAAAGATTTATTATGTTTATTTATTGCACAAAATAGTAATACTAATATATATTTATTTTCACAACAATGGAATATTTGTAATAGTATTTGTGAAATTTTAAAAAATTTTAACGATGCAACTGAACAACTTTCTGGTGTTTATTATCCTACTACTCATTTAATTTTAATAAATTTTTATAGTATAGTATTAATATTAAATGAATATGTAAATGATAAAGCTTTAACTTTATGTATAATAGCTATGAAAACTAAATGGGAAAAATATTTTTATTTAATTCTTAAAATTTATTTAATTACATTTGCTTTAGATCCTAGATTTAAATTAGAAGTTTTATAAGAAATGTTAACTTTATATTATGATGCATTAATTCCTATTAAAGATTCTTCTTCTCCGGATCTAGCTAATATTGTATATAATATTAAAAATTATTTATATGAGCTTTATAATCAATATTATGTTAAATATGGAACACAAACTAATATTTCTGAAACACAACAACCTACTACTACTAATTTAAAACTTACAAAAGCCCAACTTTTATTAAAAGAACGGACGAAACGTCCACGAGGATCCTCAAGTTCCACACAGGAACTTGAGAATTATTTTACGACTTCTTTTGATTTTAATGAAGCAGATAGCGAAGACTTCGACATCTTGAAGTGGTGGTCCCAGAAGGCTCAAAGCTTTCCCGTTCTCTCCGTGATCGTAAAAGAAATTCTAGCTTCTCCAGTGTCGACTGTTGCTGTGGAGCAGACGTTCAGTGTCGGCGGCAACATATTAGATGAACGACGATCAACTATGTCTCCCGACTCATTGGAAGCTCAAGCATTACTTGATGATTGGACCAGAGCCGAGAAGCGAATCCAAGGAATACAACTTTCAGAAGACGAAGTCGAAGAATTTGATACCGAAAGAACAAATACAACGGGAACAGGAGGAAATGCAAGTGAGTGAGAAAGGATAAAAATGTAAAAAATGTAAAAGGGTAAAAATGTAAAAGAACTACGTGGGTTTTGATTCCCCTATACCCTAAGGGGATACGTAGGCAACTTATATAAGTGCAAGCCCTTTTTTAATTAAATTTATTTTTTTAATTTAATTTTTAATTTTTAATTTTTTTAATATAATAATCTTGAACCGTGGCGAACCGTGATGAACTGTGAACCGGACCATGAACCGGCGGTTCCGAACCGTGAACCGTAACCGTCTTGGGCGGTTAAGGTTAAGGGTCGACCTCTCACGAACCGTCGAACCGGCGGTTCCGAACCGTCGAACCGGCGGTTCCGAACCGACGGTTCCGAACCGTGGTCGGGTCTACTTCCAGCCCCCCAGAGGCATTTCTGTAATCACAGTATCAGGCACAAGGAGAAAGAAAGTCCACATAGCTTTATATCAGAAATGCCAAGATCCATGAACTTAACCCATTTCTTGTGGCAGCATAGCTTGTAGATGAATCAGGAGCAGGGAACTTCCAAATACTTGTGAACTCAATCAAAACAAAAAATGCCATCACTACAGTTACTGCAATTTCAGTATCAACACGTAATTGATATTGTGTTTTGGCACATTTGGCACATACCATAAACAACCCATTTTCAGATTGGTTCCAAACAGACCAGAAAATTAACAGTAGAACCAAGCAGCAACTCCTTAATCCTTTCTGTTAAAATATGGCAAATTTAACAGAAAGCAATCCATTATGAAGGTAATAAAGGTAATTCTGGTGCAGCCCGTAACAATCTGCACCTATTTCTGTGTTCACAATAAGGCCAGGGAAGTTTCCCAGATTCTAGCATATACCAAGGGCATAAAAGCTTCCATGCAGCTCCTGAAACTTGCGAATCTGGACCTGCTGAGAACCTCCTCACTGAATCCCTGGAATTCCCCAAAACCTTGGATAAACAGATGGTGCATTACTATGTCCCAATTGCACAGAAAACCTACAACTCCCAGTAATAAATGTATCTCAGAGAAACAAAATTGAATCCTATTCGTTTGACACGTTTGACACTCAGTTTAATTGGCAGAAACCTCTGTACAGAGAACTATAAAGTCAACTGGCACCAAAGCCAAAAATGGGCAGAAATGCATGGCCTAATTCCCAGCAAATCACAAACATTCCACATCTCCATAAAGTCCGATTTACCAGAAACATGGAAGTTAGCAGGAAACAACAATGCCATCATCATCTCACTCAGAGGAAATAACAATGCAGCTCTACAACTTCTCATTCGAGCCGTCGCATTTAGGCTTACCATTTGCATCTTGATAAATAACTTCAATTTGGTAGGATTCTTCTTGCCTTTTTAAAAAGTGGTAAAAGATATCAGCAATTGCGATTCCAGCCACTTTACAGAGCATTTAGTTAGATTTCCTGGAAATTCTGATACAAGACAAGCTAATTCTATCTAGTTTGCAGATACCAAAAAGAGTTTTATCTATTTCTGTGCTAGACCAAACTTTGTCTGCAGTAAAATTGAAGGCTTGATTTGCCAGATGATCCGTCGGCGCATTAGCTTCTCTATACACGTGTGAGCCGCACTCGGTATTGTCTCAATATAATCCTGATCTTTAAAATTAGATTTCGGTGCTCCCAAGGAAGTGAGGGAGATTGTATTGTTTTCAGGGCCACTAGTGAGTCAGACTCAAGCCAAATGGGTTGGCAATGATTAACCACACATAGCTCCAATCCCATTAGGATTGCATTTAATTCTGCCTTAACATTTGTTCCCACACCAATTGTTCCAGTTTTTGCTAGGATGACCTGACCTTCATGATCTCGGATGATGACACCATACGACGAGGGACTAGGATTCCCTCTTGAACAACCATCCGTATTTAGCTTAAAAACTCCATTTTTCGGCTTCCTCCAAAGCACTAATGAGAAGGTAGTTGTGACTTTGTTTTGAACATGAAAACCCAGAAGCTGCTATGCATGGTTACAACCTTTACAATGTTTCAGTTTTATCAAACCTGCTGCCATACCGAGATGATATAATGTTTGATCTTCCAGATTATTTTGTCGGTTGTCGGTTGTCGGTTGTCGGTTTGATTTCGCGATGCTTAGCATCATTTCTAGCATTCCATAAATGCCAAACAATTAGGAAAGGCATGGTTTCCTTGATATAACCGTCTCTCGACTAAGATAAAGTCATCCTCCAACTCTCAAAAATTTGATATCTATCAACCCCAAACAATTGTGCAAAATGTATCCAAACCACTTTTGCAATTGGACCATTAAAAAACAAGTGATCCCAGGATTCTACGGATTCACAACATTGGCATTTAGAGGCTAGATACACTCCTCTTCTTTGTAGTATCACATCTAGTGGTAATCGCTTCCTCAAGAAGCGCCATATAAAAACAGAAATGGTTGGGTAAAGTAACTTGCTCTAGCAAACGCTCCAAATCGCAGTGGTTTCCTGGGCATGTCTTATGTTGTTCCAAGCAGATTTTAGTGCAAATTTGTCATTCAATGCTAGTTTCCAAACAATGTTGTCCCTATTGCTCAAATTATCCACCATATGAGTTACGCCTTCTTCCAAAATGGGAACCACAAGCCTCATGATTTCCTCCACAATCTCAGTTGGCACAATGTTGCTAAGCTTTACAGTATCCCATCCCTGATTACTAAAGAATTCTGACACTTTACAATTTGGGTTTCCAACAACCATAGATGACTTGTAAAGCGGCCCACAATCTAGCCAAGTATCATACCAGAATTTCAGCTCACTATTGCCAATAATCCAACCAATGTTATCCTCTGCTAAGCTGCGAATTTTGATCATCCGGCGCCAACAAGGAGAGCTCTTCCACTTTGCTGGCACTATACTTGGAGAGGTTGTACCGCAATACATATTTGACAAAAAAAAAGTGCCCATGGAGTTTTTTGTTCTCTGAATCTAAACCAGAGTTTCATTGCAGTAGCTGTGGCAACATCCGCTAGCTTCCTGACACCCAAACCCCCCTCCAATTTCGGCTTACAGACCTCAGCCCAAGCTATCCAATGAACCTTCTTTCCCGAATTCATAGTTTTCAATTTGATTTAATACCGACAATAGCGGTAGAAGGACCTGCAGAATGTAGAATGGAAGCGAGGATAGAACACTTTGTATAAGTAGCAACCGTCCACCATGTGCTAACCTCTTGATGTTCCACCCAAGAAACCTCTTTCTGATTTTTTTCAATTAAGGGCTAGAAATAACTTGCTTTTCGATGACCTGCAGCAATAGGAACTCCTAAGTACATGATGGGAGAATTGCCCTCTATGAAACCAGTAATAGAAGCAATTCGACTCTTTCTGATGCTCATGATACTTTTGGCAGGAAAGAATAAACTTTTGCCAGTATTAATGGATTGCCCCAAGCATATCTCATATTCATCTAAAAAGTTTTTGATTCTCTTGACATTGTTGACTGACCCATTCATCAAAATCATAATATCATCAACATATGCCAAATGTGATATTTTAATATCACATCCCGAAGTAAAATATAATTGTGAGTATTTGTTAAACAAAATCATCTAGCCCTCTGGATAAGAATTCCGCAGCAATTACAAAAAATAGAGGGGAAATAGGGTCACCTTGCCTCAGTCCTCGCTTAGAGTGAAAGAACCAAGTGCCCATTGATTTTGACAGAGAACCAACATTCAGTGATGCAACGCTTGATGAGACCAATAACTGCTCCCGAAAACCCAAAAGCTTCCATGATTTTGAAGAGAAAGCCCCATTGAACTCTATCAAAAGCTTTGGTCATATCTAACTTCAAAATTAGGTTGTCACCCCTGACGTGATAGTTCAACTTATGGTTAAATTCTTGAGCCAACGGTATATTATCTGAGATCAATCTACCTGACACAAACCCACTCTGTGAGGGTGAAACAATTTTGTCCATGACTTAGCTCATCCTTGCAGATATTAGTTTGGAGATAATCTTGTTGGAAACATTACACAGGCTAATAGGCCTAAAATCACTCCATTGTTGTGCATTATCCACTTTCGGAATTAGAACTATTATGGTAGCCGTCATACCTTTTGGCATTGAACTGCCATGAAAGAAGTCCAAGACAACTTCATATATATCATCCTTGACAATTTCCCAGCGGGACATAAAATTCTGCAAAAAACCCATCTGGACCAGCTGCACTATCTTTTGGTATTTCCCATATAATTTGTTTTATTTCCTCCACACTTGGTGGCGAAGTATTGTTATTTAATCAAATGATGATATACTAAATCCATAGAGATACATTTACATACTCAAATCATTATTATATTATTTGATTAAATTTCCATAGATGTACATTAATCTTTTAATTTAAAGTATCATTTTTAATCAAAATTTATCATATTAATTGTCTTTTAATTTATTCGACAAATTTAAATAAATTAGTTCTAATTTATGTATTTAAATTTATTTTCTTCTTTCTTTTGGCTATAGTGTTGAAAATAATGATCAGAAATTAAGGAATTTTGCATGGTAAGGTAAAGTAAAGCATGAACATAGTGAATCAAGGTTATGGGTAAGTTTTTTTAAGAACTGACAAGAATTATTGTACAATGTTGATGTCTTCAACTTGTAGTTGCTTAAGCAAAATAAATGGTGAGATAAGAAGCCTCCATGCCATGGTTGATAGAAATGAAATACTAATTTAGTACAAATAGTGGGATCTAATTTGAACCTGAGACTGTTTATCAACTCTGGATGGCAAATAGTGGAAGCAACTCTCGAGTCCTCCAGATATTTTGCTGTCTGAGAAAGCAAGTTTGGCCAAATCCTCACTAAAGACGAGACTAAGAAAACAACAATAGTGTTCAAGGAATTTTGCTGATGCTCTACTGGAATTGCGCGCCAGTTGACAAAATTGTGCCGTACTCCAAGTGCTGCAACATAGTTTCACTGTTTTGCATGGACCTTGTTGTAGTTGTCAGCAGCTAAAGAGAGTGACTGTATTGTGATTGGAAATCCAGGTCCCATCTGTAACAAAGATGCAATTGTTCGTTTAAAGACTAGCATGTAAAGGGAGATGATGTTGGAAAACAATATGAATCAACGGGAAAAAAGTACTGGTTATTGTCTTTACTGAAAGGAATTTATGCTTATCTTCCAATAATAACATTTGTAACACCCCAAAGTATAAAGGAATTTTACAATTATAGATAAGATATTTACTAACTTGGTTGGTTAAGAATTTTGAGTCATTGGTTGGGCTCGACAAGTTAAAAAGTCAGTTCTGAGTAGTCACAATTGGCTAGGGGTGAGAAAAAATACATACCGTATCGAAATTTCAGCAGTATCGGTATGTATTTTTTTTTATACTGAATTTTTCGGTACAATATACAAGTTTGAAGTTCGGTATACCGTACCGAACACCCCATCAATAGGGTATAATTCTAGACAGTAAGCGTTGGAAAGGCTTGTTTGGGTGTAGTCACGGGCGGTTGTAGAATATGAGCCTGGCTTTGAGTCTTGAAGAGGATATTAAACCTTAAGTGAGTCATGGTGAATTATACACTAATAAAGAAGGTTTACAAGTTAGATGAGTGAATTGCAATTAACTTAGACTTGACTTTTTTGAACCAGTAGTAGAAGCTAATAATGGGTCGTTACTCATTAAATCGACCGTGGCATGGACAATAACCTTACTATTGTTTCACTACAATGTAATCAAAGTTCAAACTATTACAACTTAAAAACACAAAGCCCACCGACAATAAGATGTTATCAGAAAATGAGGAAGGTTTCAAAAGGCCTACGTAGATGGTATGCAGTATACGATATGAAGTAATTAATGTATGATAATGCTTGTTAACCAACAACAGTATCACATGATCCATGTGTGACCATGAGCATATCTTATGCTGTCATGTATTGCATATACTGGCCGCGTAAGCGGTTACGTTAAGCTTTCTAAAACGAAGGTATGATATTATTTTTTTCACATAGCAATCATTTGAATTAAGACAAATAAAATATTGAACTATAGCATTCATTCGGACATTTTAGCTGTTTTTTTTTTGTCAAAGGGGCCTACACGATCAATAGGGCTATGAAAACTGTAAATTTTGCAGTGTCTGAAATTTTACAGACTTGACTTTTTTTCAACGGATTTGGTTTAGAGTTACTCACTGTGCTACTTAAAGTGAAGTTCTTGACGTATCCAGCATATTTGGAGGCTGCAATAACAAGCAGCATGTGAATATATCATTTAAGTATGGAAAAAATAATTAAGCAGTAGATAATTAATCTAATATTGGAAGGCACATATGAGTGCTCATATCAGAGCTGAAGTTAATCCATTCGTCCGATTTAATAGTATAAAATCACTTCTTAATGCAAATGGCAATAAAAAAATATCATCAAAAGTTCAGGAAGATACTCTTTTTAAGTCCAACAGGTTTTGCAACCAACAGTGAGTGTACAAAAGCTCCAATGTTTTCACGAAGAGACTCCTCAGAAAAATTGACCTGGAAATGTGAAAAGAAAGAGTTAGAAAAATTGACCTGGAAAATGTGACAAGAACGAGTTAGTTTCATCAATAGTAACTGTTGGCTCGAGTTGGTTTGAAAGAAAGTCCAACTCTCAAAGAGTATCTAGAAACATATAGTAAAAATGACACATACATATTACTATTTGTCATATTTAGAATACATCAAAGACTAGTGTGAACATAATACAATCAATCTAATCATTAACGGCAATTCTTTTGCAGGCATGACCAATTGTATGTGATATGTGACGTAAACGAAAGTCCACAACATCAAGCAGCAAATATATGTAAGCCATGGTCTCCAACCAGTTCAAGCAGAACCTATTTTAGGAATTGTGAACCAGGATAGATGTTCAGTTTCTTGAACATCACTCCAAACAGTAAAATGAATCAGAGCCTAGTGTGGAACAACAATATGCACATATGGCAGGATAGGCTAATACATTTTGCTATGATAAAAAAAAAAATCAATGCGTGAGCAATCATACCTTTCCGAGGCCTACATGAACAATAGCAGTCTTGTCAATCTTAAAGTCAATACGGCCAGATTTTGCAGCTTTTACAGCTCCTGAAACATCACTGGTTACAGACCCTAACTATATAAAAAAGAAGATTTAGAATCAGCAATGCAAGTTTCATAATCTTTAGTGAAAGTAGAAGAAACTTACTTTGGGATTCGGCATCAAACCTCGAGGGCCAAGGATCCTAGCAATCTGAAAATAGAACAGCACAAGCAACTTAATGGCGCATACATAGAGAAGCGACAAAAAAGAAAAGAGTAGAACTCATGTTTCATGGTGCAAAACCTTTGACAGGCGAGGCATGAACATAGGAGTTGCTATGCACTTGTCAAAGTTAAGTTTGCCACCTCCTACATACAGATTTTATGTCATGGTTAAACAAATCAGAAAGGAATTACAAGAAGTGCAAGCAAACAGTCATTATTAACACCCATTAAAACCTAAAAAGTGAATGTATACCAAGACATATTGGGGAACCAAACAACTGGATATGCATTAAATAAATATATGCATCATCCAACATACTCCCATAAAGGTGCAAACATAATAAAGACAAACAGAGAACAAATAGGAAGAAAAATCTAATAACGTGTGTCTAAAATGCATTTTAGGATGCCCTAGGACAAGTGCATAAATATAAAAGATTTAAGTAGTAAAGACTATTAAACTGAATGCATTCTAACTTGCTGGAAATTAATTAGAAATTTAACTTTGGACAATGATTAAATATGGAATAGGAATATAGCGTCTGTTATCTAGTATAATGTCAATTAAAGGATGTTCGAAAATAGTTTAACTGTTTTGTAATAATGAACAAAGTTGTGCCAACTTCAACCTTTGAGACGAGAAAAATGTAGCAATATCAAAATTACTTGAAACTTGAGAATTTTCTGTCATAGGTGAAGTTGTAATACCGCTTTTTATTTCTTCAATAAGCTCATTGCCACCAACAATATCAGCTCCTGCAGCTATGGCTTCTTCTACTGAAGGCCCTTCTGCAAATACAGCCACCCTTACAGTCTGGACCAACACAGACTATAAGTATCCTTGACAAAATGAATGGAAAAATATGAGCCAATGTAATACAAGATACCTTTCCAGTGCCATGAGGCAGTGTTAAGGCACCACGTACCATCTGCAACAGTGAGATGCTGTCTAAGAGACATATCCAGACTTCATGGGGAAAAAATTAGAAAATATGCAACATTAGCTCACAAAAGAGTGATCCACTGATTGTTGAAATGTGGAACATAGATAATTTGATAAAATCTCCATGCCCAATTATGACGAGAAAGTCATCCATCAACTTCGTTACACACAATTATTGGCCCAAAATGCTGATTACAAGTTAATTATAGTTCACTCATGTAAGCCTATAAATTTTCACTAGCCTACAATCTATCTCACTTAAAGCTTAATGTCCTCATCAAGGCCACAAGTCCACCTCATTATCCCACAACCTCACGTGGGAGTACACATGTAGTTTAAACCAATATCAAATGGCAGATAAATGCAAATGATAGTGACTGGTAAGTATATATGCAAATACTATGGGCGTCTGCAACAAGATAGTTTTACATCTTAATGCTTCCATAAATCAGTCCATGCTGGGAAGTATGCAACAGCATAGTGACTGGGCTTCTGCAATCTGTTCTACTTTCCACACACACACACACACATATATAGGGAATGGAAGAGGATAATAGGTTTCTGGAATTAATATTATGAATAAAAATCTGAGAGAAGTAGATTCTTCAAGAGGCTCAACAATTCAGTCTTGTTGATAGGTCTGGAAGCTATCTATGTACATAATATGTAAGATGCAACTATTCCATCTTGTAGGATGGTCTGATTACCCATATGAACACTTTATGCAAACCAACACAACTAAATAGAGAGCACATAGAGCATTGATGCAAAATAGTACCTCAAAAATAAAGGAAATCATAATTGTTTTTGCTATTGAAAAATAATAATAAAGAATGAGCAAGACAGACATGGAAGGAATTACTTGATTTAAGGATTGTCTTCATAAAAGTATTTAAAAAAAAACCTGATCGCCTCTACGTGGATCAACACCCAAGTTAACATGAGCTTCAACTGTTTCAACAAGTCGACGTCTTGCATTAGCCTAAACAATGGGTAGAAATTATGAAAATCAGTAAGAAGTGGATTATGAGCAACAAATAATAATAATAATAATAATATTATTATTATTATTAGAAGAAGACAGCATCAGCAAGATCTTTTAATGGATTGGAATTCCATACAATTACCAGCAAGTGATGAAGCCTTGGAAGGTGGAAAAAAATAGTTTCCCTAACAAGAGTATCTTATAAAACTGAAAATTTTATAACACTCCCACCTCCTACAGTAAGTCAATCTAGCATGCATAGAGACCTCTCACTCTCTAAATGTCTCATATTGCATATTATTACCAAAAATCAACTGCTTGTCAAGATCACACTGGCTAGCTTCTCATACAATCTCATAGGATCGTACAAAATAATAATAAAGAGTGCCAAAAGAAGTTCAAAAAGATAGGAGATGGGATTCTTGAAATGGATTGAATCAATGACCAATGGACAAAACCAATGAACATCCTTTAGAATCAAAGTGGAACAGTGCACAATATCCGACTCTGAATCTAGTAATCACAGGTATTCAATCATCAAAATCATTCTTAATTGTTGGATGGTCAAAATGACATGACACGAGTTTAATTTTTAGATTTTGATTGATTGCTCAATTTTTCTTTGATTTTCAACACCGCATATCTTATTAACTGTTATCACAAAATTTTTGAGGTTCCTAAATCAAGTTCACACAAATACTGAAGATTGTAATTTAATATAAGAAGAAATGTTGATACTCTTTTGGTGCAGTAACAAGTAGAGATCTTAAATAGTAAAGTTTGAACTGCAACCTCTCCAATTTCAAATTGTAAAGCTTGCACTGCAACCTCTACTCATAATAAATCATCATAAGTTATTTAAGTTGGAAGCACTCTCCCTATGAAATTTATTTAACATTAAATTTAGAATCGGGTGGAAAATAGTAACAGACCGTTTTCATTCTTTTTCAACCTAAATTAGATCGGATCCCCTCAAATCAGTGACGCAAAAATGATTGTCGGAGCAAACAATATGAAAAGCATTTCCACAAAATAAAACCTTGAAAGTAGAAACAACAGAAAAAATAGAAATTTCTTACGCATCCAGCAGTTTTAAGGTAATGAAACAGAAGAAGACAGTGACATAATATGCTGACCTTGACTTGACGAATGCCCTCCATCAAATCCATCGGAACCTTCTGCGGTTTCTTCTCCTGAAAGATGAGCGTAGGGAACGGAATTATCACCTCCTCCTGAGTAGCAAATACGCTCCGCGTCGGGCCACGTGGTTGGATCCTCCTGGCCTCCCGCTGCAGTAGCCCTTCCTCATCCCTGTTCTCCTGCGGATCCGGCACTTTGTACTCCGGCAACGGAGCCACGCGAGACGCGTAAGACACTGGGGATATAGTAGGGACGTCCTTGACGAACCGGGCGTCCTCTCTCGTCCAAGGGCCGGAACCGCCATCCGGAAACGACGAGCGAGGACGGCTCGGAGAAGGAGTGGGAGAACTAGGGCGAGAGGCAGCCTCCTGGTCCGACGGATCAGGATCGTCTTGCCCGTTGGGATCCTTGGGCTTAACTGTGTACGAAACGGGAGTGATCGGGCCTGAGGAGAGGGATCGCCAGAAGGATATGGATAACGGAGTAGCTTCGGAGGTAGACGAAAGAGAAGGTTGGGAAGGTCGGAGGCGGTGGCGGCGACCGGCGTGGGAGAGGAGAAGGTGAGCGAGGCGGCCCATTCGGGGGAGGGAGGGACTCGATGGCTGCGTTTGCTCGGGGTTAACGCGAGCGATTGAAAATGGAGTGTATTTTTAGGTTTGAGTTCGGATCTGGACATCATGGCACCCGATCCGATTTAGGATGGGAAGATATGGAAAGATTATCTGATGACATATTGAATCAAATAAAACAAACAAAAGTGGATCCATCGTCCCTCCAAAACGGTCCTGTTAAGGATGATAAACCCATTGAGTCAAATAAGATTCAATGCCCCGAGATTACATGCAATCGTTAGATCTTTTCAATGATTAATTAGAAATCTAAGCTTTAAATCTCACGTACGACCTAATTCAAAATTTTCCTCCCAGAAGAAATTTAAGAATACGATCACTATTAAAATTAGTCGATTCGAAAGTTAAATATTTAGATTATCAAAAAAAATTGATAATCAGCTGTCAACCCTCGAGACAATGTGCAGCCGTAAATCACTTTGGTGACAAGCAAAAGCATCACAATTTGATTTTCGCCAAAAAAGTATTTGTCTATTTCGAAATTATGGACGATGGGTTGAAACTCGGATGGCTAGAGAGAGGGATGAATATAGTCAGACATAATTTTTTGCTCTTTGATACTTCTACGTGATCAGATTAGTAGCAGCGGAAATAAAAACACAGAAGCAAAAATAAAAAACAGCAAGCAAAACACAAAGGGAAAGCAAACCGACGCTAACACCTCGATATACAGGGTTCGGGGATAACTTGCCCCTACTCCTTGGCGTGCCCGTGAGGTGGGCGATCCCTTGATCGTCGGCAGATCAAGCCCCGGTGAACTCCGGATAGTAGCAGCCTCCTTCTCGGTGGAGAAACTTCTCCACAAGTGATCTCAAGAAGATACACGTTAAGCACAGAGACACTCGAGAAGACAAGCTCACAAAGATGTAACAAGATCGCTCAAGTACAAAGCAACAGAAAACACGAACACAGCCCAGCCAAACTTCCCAAGTTTTATGTCTTGATCTTTTTCTCCTCCGCTTCCAGCTTCGCCACTTAAGCTCTGCTCACTATCACAAGCTTCATCAGCATCCACTGAGCCACCCTGAACCCACTGACCTCCCTGAGCACTCAGTCCACTGAAGACCTCCTCTCCAGCTGAGCCTCCGTCAGTCGCCAGCTGCGTCAGTTGCCCGTTGAAACCTGAGAATGAGAAACAGCCAAACCTGCTCAACGGAAAGCCTCCCATTGACCCTCCTTGAGTGTTTGAATCACCTGCTATCACCTACACACTCCAACAGAGGCTTAGCAATGCATATCAAAACATATCAGCAATGTATCAGAGAATCGGCAGTGAAAACAAACGTGATCAAAGCTTCTGACAGCGTATTTGAATTAAAGTTCTCCAGCCTGATCGGTCACCAGACCAATCAGGCTGAAATTTTAATCAGATCCTAAGTCTCTGATCGGTCACCGGACCGTTCAGGAGCTGATCCAAAGGGGAACTCAACTCACTGTTCACTCCCTGATCGGTCACTAGACCGATCAGGAGCTGTGCAGTGAGTGAAACGCATACTCCCTGATCGGTCACCAAACCAATCAGTCATCGCTGGATCGGTTGCCAGATCGATCCACGAAGGAGCACCGTGCCAACTCCCTGATCGGTCACCAGACCGATCCAGGGGCTCCAACCTAGCCCTCCAAGCTAGGATATTTCCATCTAACTCTCCAAGTTGGGAATTTGCACCTAATCCTCCAAGCTAGGACTTTTCACCTAGCCCTCCAAGCTAGGACTTTTCACCCAACCCTTCCGAGTTAGAACTTCATCCAACCTAGCCCTCCAAGCTAGGCACCTGACCCTCCAAGCCAGGACTTTTTCACCTGACCCTCAAAGCCAGGACTTTTTCACCTAACTCTCCAAGATGGGAATTTGCACCTAACCCTCCAAGTTAGGACTTTTCACCTAGCCCTCCAAACTAAGACTTTTCACCCACCTCTTCCGAATTAGGACTTTTCACACACCTAGCCCTCCAAGCTAGGATTTTCCACACCTAACCCTCCAGGTTAGGATTTTCCAACACCTAGCCCTCCAAGCTAGGATTTTCCATACCATGTCTAATCCTTGATCAGAACTTTAACCCAAATTCGCTCAACCAAACTTAAATCATTGTCAAACATCAAAACAACAACCGGGCCAAACTGCATCAACAATCTCCCCCTTTTTGTTGGTTGACAACCCGATTTAAGTTTAGGTATCAAATGATTAATTGAAGGCAGTTCAATTATTGTAAGGGAATCAAGATCCTCCCCCTACAATAACCCTAAACTTAATGAACCATTCTCTCCCCCTTTGTCAAACATCGAAAAGGATATGGTTATTAAGTTCGAACATACCTCCCCCTCAAACACGGGTCTCTCCCCAAACCCAGAATAATCAAAGAATAATTCTTGAATTGCACATGAAAACATATATAGAATAATATCATGGTCAAACTTGTATATGTTTCATATGACAAGTAAGTCAAAGGAATGATTATTGAATTGCATGTGAAAACATATACAGAAATATATCATGGTCAAATATGTATATGTTTCATATGACAAGTAAGTTAAAGGATGATTTTAAATTGCATATGAGAGGCATATACCATAAATGTATCATGGCAACAATGTATATGCATCATATGACAACAATTATCGCAGTTCCATCAGACTGATGATCGATACAGAAAATTTTCTTATTTATCTATGAACGAGCAATTTTCAGAAAAATTTCTGTAATTCTAATTCGTTCAAGATCGGACTACATTAATACTTGGACTTGCATATGAAGACATATACAGAAGTATATCATGGTCAAATACGTATATGCTTCATAGAACGAGTAAGGAATGCAACTGTATCTGAAACATAGTCCTAATTGGTCTCCGTGACCAACCAGGTCTGTTGATTACGTGATATAGAAGTATATTTGATTAGTCTGGGGAGCGATTAGATTTCAGAAAAATTTCAGAAACTCTGATACGTTCCTGATAAGACTGCATTAACAATTTGCATCCCATAATAGGAGAGAGGACTCTATTGATATTCGACATTCCAGAAACATTTCTGGAACACGACATTAAAAACAAGAGTCATAACTCAATAAACCCTTTCCTATGAATTTGAACATTCAAACATAGGGTTGTATCAAATCACTATTAAGTACCAGGTTTGTACCACTTGAACAAATGTGTTTCAATTGTAATTGGTTTGTATCAGATTTGTTAGGAGTATGATCATTAAACTGATACAATTTGATGAAAAGGGGATCGGTCTGGAAAGTTTTTGGATCAAACTGGAACGATCCGGGAGTTCCTTGATCAGAGTTGATCTGATCGGTCACTGGACCGATCAGAGTGATCCCTGATCGGTCTCTAGACCGATCAGGGTGAGTCCTGTTCGGTCGGTGGACCGGTCAGGTCAGACAGCAGTTCAGATATTCTGAAAGTTTAGAAACTCTGAAACACTTCTAAACCCTAATTCAAACAAATTTAATCCCTAACTTTGTCCATTCAGGAGTCAAGATTTTCAAAAAAAACAAATTTGTATAAAAGCTTAATCAGTATGTTCTAAGCATGATCATTAAGTTCCAAACATGTTTGATCCAACCAATTTTGATAACCCATAGCTCTAAGTTTGTCTTAACCCAAAACCGAGTGAAACCACAAACAGGTTTGTATCAAGGCATGATAAGTATATTCCAAGCAGTTTTGATAATCCAATCTACACTTAAGTACTGATACCTTAGTGCAATTGATATTAGGCATATGAGTGACATTGGATTTGATATCAGTTAAGTAGAAAGAACAAACAAGTCATGGAACTTAAGTATTGACTTTTGAACCATCATAAAATATATGAGCATGCTGTTCTTAACCACAATTTTCATGCCATAGATAAATGTTAATAACACATACAGTTAAACCAGGGCATGCTCAACTAGGTTCATCTCCAAGATGTTAGGAAAAACTTAAGCCTAACCCTTAAACTCATGTTCTTTGTTTGGTGACATATTGTGAGATTTGCATAGTGATCATCACAAACCATGTGTTCTTCATGTTGGCATAATACATACAAGAAAATCATGACATCCTTGATCATGGAAGAACTTTAAACACTAAAGTAGATTATACCATGACTAAGTACTTTAACACATGAATACCATAAAAATCACTAGCCAAGGGATTATATTATTATGAGAACTAAGACAATGAAGCTCAAAGCATTTAATTCGATTTTCCATAACCAACCATGTGAATGACAATTCTTTCCTTGGTCATGGGTTTGGAGCACCAAATATTAACCACCCATGTTGATTGATGCTCCCCCTCAAACAAAGCTATACAATTCGAAAGATAGAGGTTTTAGGTACCCAAATTTTGGAACCTAATGAATTTACAATGAATGACTTTGGCACCCATGCCTTAGCCGTTTTCTTTCTAGCCTTTTGAACCCTAGAGGCATTTGGTGACCTAAATTGAGTTCTTGACATTAAAGATATGACACTAGGTTCTCTAGATTGGTAACCCAAACCAACCTTGTTGTACATCGCCCTTTGTGAGTTGAGTATCATATCTAATGTTTTAGAGCTTGTTGAAAACTTCTCAAGAACATTCTTGAGGTTTTCAACTTCGCTCTTCAAGTTCTTATTTTCATCCTTAAGAGATTTATCATGCAAATCATTAATGCCCTCAACCTTAGAGGTTTTCAATTTTTCTACCTCTAACTTTAAAGATTTAATCTTGTTCTTAGACTTTTTGAGCATGTTTATCAAGCAAGCTATTGTTCTATAGCACTCATCCAACTCGGGAGAGATTACCTCTTCATCATCCGAAGATGATGAAGATGCGGTAGAGGAGCTTGATTCGTTATCACTTACTTCTCCCGAGTCCTCTAGTCCCATGAATGCCATGTGACAGTGAGTGTTCTTCTCCTCCTTCTTCTTGTTGTTGTCACCTGCCACTAAAGCAATCACTTTCTCTTTGGGACTTTGGTTAGAGATCTCATGTAATTCCATCTCACAAAATAAATCATCTAACTTGATAAAAGATAAGTCCTTGGAAACCTTGTAAGCATCCACCATGGATGACCACAAGACATTCCTAGGAAATGATTTAAGGACATACCTCACTAGGTCTCGGTTTTCTACCTCTTCACCAATGGAATGGAGACGATTCAATACTTCTCTGAATCGACAATGAAGCATACTTACAGTTTCATTTTCTCCCATTATCAGGTTCTGGAGTTGGCTGAGAAGGAGGTCCTTCTTGGCAGTCCGGGTGTCTTGAGTTCCTTCATGGAGCTCAATGACTTTGTTCCAAAGGTCTCTGGCAGAGGTGAAGGGACCAATCTCGATCAATTGCTCTTTGGTCATCCCACATTGTAAGGTGACCACAGCTTTGGCATTGGCTTCCCCCCTTTTTATTTGCTCAGCCGACAACATGGAGAAGTCAAGATCTTTTCCCTCACTATCCTTTGGAGGAGAGAAACCCTCCTTCACTGAGAACCACAAGCTCATGTTTGTCTTCAAGTAAAACTCCATTCTTGACTTCCAATATGAAAAATCACTGCTATCGAAGAATGGAGGTCGGTTTGTGCTCAACCCTTCTCTTCCAGCCATCTTGTAGACTCTCGGATGTTAAGCCGCTTGTATAGAGCTCCAAGCTCTGATACCACTTGTTGGAACTCGGATGGCTAGAGAGGGGGGGGTGAATATAGCCAGACACAATTTCTTGCTCTTTGATACTTCTGCGTGATCAGATTAGTAGCAGCGGAAACAAAAACACAGAAGCAGAAATAAAGAACAGCAAGCAAAACACAAAGGGAAAGCAAACCGACGCTAACACCTCGATATACAGGGTTCGGGGATAACTTGCCCCTACTCCTTCGCGTGTCCGTGAGGTGGGCGATCCCTTGATCGTCGACAGATCAAGCCCCGATGAACTCCGGATAGTAGCAGCCTCCTTCTCTGTGGAGAAACCTCTCCACAAGTGATCTCAAGAAGATACACATTAAGCACAGAGACACTCGAGAAGACAAGCTCACAAAGATATAACAAGATCGCTCAAGCACAAAGCAATAGAGAGCACGAACACAACTCAGCCAAACTTCCCAAGTTTTCTGTCTTGTTCTTTTTCTCCTCTGCTTCCAGCTTCGCCACTTAAGCTCTGCTCACCATCACAAGTTTCATCAGCATCCACTGAGCCAGCCTGAAACCACTGACCTCCCTGAGCACTCAGTCCACTGAAGACCTCCTCTCCAGCTGAGTCTCCGTCAGTCGCCAGCTGCGTCAGTTGCCCGTTGAAACCTGAGAATGAGAAACAGCCAAACATGCTCAACGGAAAGCCTCCCATTGACCCTCCTTGAGTGTTTGAATCACCTGCTATCACATGCACACTCCAACAGAGGCTTAGCAATGCATATCAAAACATATCAGCAATGTATCAGAGAATCGGCAGTGAAAACAGACGCGATCAGAGCTTCTGACAGCGTATTTGAATTAAAGTTCTGCGCCTGATCGGTCACCAGACCGATCAGGAAGGACCCTGATCGGTCACCAGAACGATCCAACAGTCTTCTGCTTATCAGGCTCCAGCCTGATCGATCACCAGACCAATCAGGCTGAAATTTTAATCAGATCCTAAGTCTCTGATCGGTCACCGGACCGTTCAGGAGCTGATCCAAAGGGGAACTCAACTCACTGTTCACTCCCTGATCGGTCACCAGACTGATCAGGAGCTGTGCAGTGAGTGAAACACATACTCCCTGATCGGTCACCTGACCAATCCACGAAGGAGCACCGTGCCAACTCCCTGATCGGTCACCAGACTGATCCAAGGGCTCCAACCTAGCCCTCCAGGCTCCAGCCTGATCGATCACCAGACCAATCAGCTCCAGCCTGATCGATCACCAGACCAATCAGGCTGAAATTTTAATCAGATCCTAAGTCTCTGATCGGTCACCGGACCGTTCAGGAGCTGATCCATGGGAACTCAACTCACTGTTCACTCCCTTATCGGTCACATGATTGATGATTAATTGAGAGGTTCCAATAATTGTTGAATACACCACTAGGTGCTTGATGAAATTGTTGACGCGTTAACAAATAGTGGTAATAATTTTATTAGTAAAAAAATACAATAGAAATTACATGCGCATACAATAATTTTCGTGGAAGAGTTGATGAGATGATAGGATACAAAATAATTACCTGAATCTGGTCTCCGTAGCAATGTTGAACTTTCTTCCCTGGCTTATAGGATATGTGATTGTTCAGATATGAAATTGATGAAGATGGATGAACCAAAGAAGAACTTTAAATATTTTGGAACTATTACTCAACAACAAGAACATATTGGTGAAGACATCATTAATAATATAAGGCATAGATGGTTTAAATGGAGAGAGCTTCAAGAGTTTTGTGTGATTTTCATATGACCTTTAGGCAACAACAATTATTACAAGATTGGTACAATCTTTTATATTTTAGAAAACAGTACTCAAAAACAATTAAGGAAGTAGAGATGAGAATGTCAAGATAAAGATGGATATGCAGTTTATCAAATGTTTATACAAAAAACTAATATCTGTGAACGATTTTGTATAGCTTCAATAGATGATAAAATAGGTATTTTCCTTTATATTTTTGCTTCTTGGTGCGGAACTTTCCTCTGTGTGAGTTCATGTTCAACTTTGCCAATGTCAACTAATCTACCCAAAAATAAATTATGTGACGATTGCTTGTTGTGTAATATATTCAATTGAGAAAAAAGATGCAGCCAATCCTGCCATGAGACATTCTATCTCAATTATATTTAGACCAGCTACATGGATCTTATTCTTCCATCAATCTCTATGCATTACTATATCACTAGTTACACGCAAGCCTTGTAAACAATTTCAAACTTTAGAAAACCCCATGAGCAACATTGCCCACAGATATGCAGTAAACAAGCATAAAACATATGGTCTAGTTGGTTCTGTGTCTTCTGGTTGTGCACCCAGATCCATAGAGTTCGTGGCGGGACAAGTATGTCATAATCAATTAAAAAGAAAAAGGTCAGTGGTGGCTTAGCTTCCAAATTCATCCCAGTTGCTGCTGCATATGGTTGTTTGGGAATCATCTCTTGTACATAAGCTTTAGGAAGCTATTGTTTTTTCTAATACCATCTCATTAATCTGTGGTCGAGATACATGGCAATATAGTCATTCTCAGAAGAATGATAATGCTATTTCTTAATTTTTCATATGGTAAAAACATGAATTAGTCTTTTGTGACATCATGACCCTATGAATTGTTTAGGAACACGGAACAATAGAGGCTGAATTTGCGCAGATTGGTACCACCACGATTCTGAAAAAGTTCTTGACCTACCACAGTCCGGCAGCCATAATGGTACCTAAGGAGAAAGGATTTGAAGGCTCCCTTGAAACCCCAATCAGCTTGCCTTCATGGCTCACAGAAGAAGATATAAACTACTTCGCTAGTAAATTCGAAAAGTCAGGATTCACCGGAGGATTGAACTATTATCGGTGCATGAACTTGTAAGTTTCTTTGGATAGTTTTACCCAAAAACAGTGGTGGCTTCTGCCCACCAACAAAATTTGCAGATTTGGTTACGTTTATTAAAATGCAGGAGTTGGGAACTGACAGCACCTTGGGTTGGGGTCCAAGTAAATGTGCCTACCAAATTCATTGTGGGTGATCTTGACCTAGCATATCATACGCCAGGCATCCAAGACTACATACACAAAGGAGGATTCAAAAATGCTGTTCCGTTGCTGGAAGACATCGTGGTGATGGAAGGGGTTGGCACTTCATCAACCAGGAGAAGCCCCATGACATATCCGACCTCATATACGATTTCATTAGCAAGTTTTAAAAGTTTACTCCTATTAGAATTTATATGTTGTATAAGATCCAGATTAGAGGATAATGCTGGGATATCTATCCAATATTGATATTAATAGCTTATGGACATATCACATATACCTTGCGGCAGTCGAATATTATATCAGTCCAGATGCTATTGACTATTGCTGATTCTCTCTTTCTATACGAGACAGTTCGACAGGTGGATTAGAACTAGGGGAAATTTTAAACTGTCCTTGGAAGTTTCACTAATCACCTACTTTCGAATTACACTTTCGAGGGGCTGGGTACCGGAAAGCAAGCAAGCGGAAGTGAAGTGGAGAACGATCCGTGGATCAGCAGATGTCGACGGCCGCAGCCGGCGAGTTGAATTGGTGCTGTTCCAAGATCTGCACGGGCTTATGGAACGAGACGATGTGGCTTCGCCGTAGGCCGCCGTCGGCGAGGCGGACGTCCTCCATACGCATGTCTCGCAGCCGCTGCGCGTACCACGGCCCCCGTAGCAGACCCCACACCACTCCGACCCCGCCGGGCTTCAGCACCCGCACCAGCTCCGCCAGCGCCACCCCTTCCTCCGCCTTCTTCAGCCTGCTCGCCGACACCACCAGGTCGAAGTACCCGTCGGCGAAAGGCAGCCTCCGGGCGTCCCCCTCGCGGCACGTCACGTGCTCCCGCACCCCCTCGTCCCCCGCCGCCGCAGCACCGCCACCGCCGTCTCCCGCCTCCGGTCCACCCCCACCACCCGCCCCCCGGAGCGCTCCTTCTTCATCTGCCTCGCCACTGCGGTGAGGAGCGTGCCCCCGGTGGCGCCGCATCCGACGTCGAGAGCGGTGCGCACCGCCGACCAG
>JAGFNQ010005926.1:167447-203554 GCA_024364735.1 Boesenbergia rotunda
TCCGGGACGGCCGCCACCATCCGCCGGGCGGTCCGCTCGGCCAGGGAGGAACCGGCGGTGGCGGCCGCCGCGTGGAGGAGGCAGAGCGCGGCGAGTGCGGCGAGGGAGCCAGAGAGAGCGCCGAGGAGGCGGATGGTGAGGGAAGACGGGAAGCGGAGCAGGAGGAGAAGGGCAACCGCAGACAAGAGCACGGCATGAAAGGCCAGGAACGCCACCGTCTGCCACTCGTCGGCTTCGTGGTTCCGCCTGGAATCTGAGCTCCCAAGCTTCTCCATTCCACAACTGGATCACTCACAGATCCATTCCGGTGGTGATTGACGATCCTGGGAAAGGTGTAACAGCTCGTCCAATCTTAAATGCCAATTCTTTCAAAAGTTCGGCAGCCGAAGTTGCCCCTGTCAAAAGATAGCCGCGTCTTCATATCGCAAGTGGTGTGGACTCCATCTGGTGCGCTTCTTTTTCTGTAAAAATAAAAACGAAGATCTAACACCTGTTCGAAAAAGAAAGGAATTGAAATTATCAAAGTGTTCGAAAAAGAAAGGAATTGAAATTTCTTTGATAATTTGAATTCAAATTCCTCCTTTGATAGTAATTTTTAGGAAGAAATTGAAAAGGAATTCAATTCTAATTCCTTTCACACACCCCAAAATAAATCAGACCTCTTTAGGTCTGATTTGGGAAGGGAATTCCTTTTCAAATTTTAAATTACTAATTTACCCTTCTTAATAAAACAAATCAGTACCTTTTCGGACTGCTGCAACCCTGCTCGTTGCTCAGCGCCGTTTCGGACTGTTGCACATTGAAGCTAAACAAAGAAGAATTTTATTCTTCATTTTGCTTGATGATTTTCATTTTACTTGAAGGATAAAATGGTAAAAGTATAACAATTGATTTCAATTTTGATTGATTCCAAACATGAGAATTCAATTCAATTATGTTGTTTACTAATTCATTCCAAACATGAAAATTGGAATTCAATTTCGGATGAATTTCAATTTCTTACTTAAAAGGTTTCCAAACAGGATGTAAAGGACGCCGAGTTTGATGGGCTAATTTGGACATTCTGCATGATTTTTTTTCTTCAATATGGCACACGGGGTGTTAGATTTCAGAATTGTTAGCGCTTTTTAATTTATTCTGACGGTAAAATTTTGGTTAGATCGAATTAATCGTCTCAAATTCAATATTACCTAACTTGATTAATATTTTTATTTTTATTTTTATTTTTTTAGAGGAAACGAGCTTTTCTGTCCATGACTTCCCTCATACACAAGAACGACTCTATGTCCCTTTCTCTCGTTAGGTGACCGGACCCTTTGTTTATGCATGATTCATTAGGCTCAACCAACTTAATAAATATCTCGACTGGGCCACCATCGACGAAACATTGCAAGTTCGGGTTCATACCTAACCCTTAGCTCGTGTATGGCTGAGTTCATTCCAACTTAACAAGGGACCATAGGTTTTAATTATATGGGTAGGACGCCGATAATAAAACTTCCCGCAGCTGGACGCATACTGATCGACCTCACAGTCGATGATGACGGGTGATAAAAGATAAAATTCACACAGGACGTTTTTAATCCGTACTCGAATAATAATTAATATATCGGAAAGAATAAGAATCCGACTATTTGACATTTCCAAATTTCATAATAATGACAACAGTTTATCACTAACCAATTATTCATCCTGAGAGATGTTCAGCCATGATAGAAGCGAAATGCATAGAAATATGAGAGTTCGGATAAAATAAAAGATTCACGAAATCTCAAACTGTTTTGTTTGTTATAGCGGTCAATCTCGACGTAATTGTCATTTAGGTCTCTATCAATTATAAGCGTGGCCAGTAGAGCTTCTTGTTTTGTGAGAAATTTATGAAATTTAAAAAGTTGAAAAAAAACGTTCGAATAATTGTGGACGCAAGTAGTTAAATTTCAAAACTATTTTCCTCTCTTAAAATTATGATATTTTCAATGTAAAAGAATATGATGAAACGGTAACAACCGAATTTGGAATGACCAATTCAATTATATAGATAGTCGCAGATCCAGATAAAAATTCAAGATATTCAAAGAATAGACTAAAAATTATTTTTTTACTATTAAATAAATATATCGAAAGACAAAATACTGAATTGATAGCGATAACAATATAAATATAAAAATATATGTATACTAATAAAGTAATTATTTTTTAACAATTGAAGGTAATTCTATCAGTGCTCATCATTTAATAATGTTGTAAAATTTATTCATTTTTAATTATGAGAAAAATATCCTTCTTGATCTATATTATCAAATTGTCATTCATCCACTCATTCGCAACCTATTACACAAATCAGTCTTGATAATTTTCATAAAAAAAACTCTTTCAACAAAAGCAATTGCAACCGATAAGACCAATGCTAATTCGATCAAACGATATACTAATGAAAAAAAACGTATTCCTGCTAGTTTCAACTATCATTTTAGCAAGACTTTTCAAATCTTCAATCTTAGAAATTCAGCTCATACATTTTGAATCTAAGTCTTAAGTTGGTCCTCAAGTAGTCCACAATCAGTCAATGAAAAGTCCATCGGATAAAGTTTAGCAAGGTGGAGTAACTTAATGTCAAAATAAGAAAAAAAGTCCTTTGGATCTAAGCAAGTAATGCAAGTAAGTATCTCTGTACTTGATTCTGAAAAATGATTAGTCATCTTATGAACCATCATATCTATTGGAACTTGGATGGCTAGAGAAGGGGGGGTGAATATAGCCAGACACTACAAATCTTGCACTTTTGAAGGTTTCTGCACTTATGGATTAGGCAGCGGAATACAAATGCAGAAACAGAAACAAAGCAGAACACCAAAACAAAAACAGACAACAAACCGACGCTAACACCGTGATGTACAAGATTCGGGGATAACTTGCCCATACTCCTTGGCGTGCCCGTAAGGTGTGGGCGATCCCTTGATCGTCGGCAGATCAAGCCCCGGTGAACACCGGATAAGATAGAGCCTCCTTTTCGGTGGAGAAACCTCTCCACAGATCTCACGGATGATGGAACTTGAGTACAGGAGATCACACAAGAAGGAATGCTCACTCAGATCTCACAAGGATGTAGTAGAACGCTTAAGCACAAAGCAACAGAGAGCACGAACACAGCCCAGCCAAATTTCCCAAGTTTCTGTCTTGTTCGCCTCAGCTCCACTGCTTCCAGCTTCGTCTCTTAAGCTCCTGCTCAACGTCGCCATCTCCATCAGCACCACTGACCTACACCCTGACACACTGACCTCTCTGAGCACTCAGTCCACTGGACACTCCTCCAGCTGAGCCTCCGTCAGTTGCCAGCCGCGCCTTCGTCAGTTGCTAGTTGCGCCAGACGCCGTTGAGACTTGAAAACACAATAGATCCAAACCTGCTCCATGGAAAGTCCTCCATTAACCCTCCTTGAGTATTTGAATCCTCTTGTATCACCTGCACACTCCAACAGACGCTTAGCAATGCATATCAAAACATATCAGCAGTGTATTAGAGAATCGACAGAAAAAACAGACGCGATCAGAGCTTCTGACAGCGTATTTGAATTAAAGTTCGGCTCCTGATCGGTCCCCAGACCGATCAGGGAGAACCCTGATCGGTCACTAGACCGATCCAGCAGTCTGCTGCGCACTCCAGATCGGTCCCCAGACCAATCCAGCATTCTGCTGCACACTCCAGATCGGTCCCCAGATCAATCAGGTTGTGCCCTGATCGGTCTGGTGACCGATCAGGCTGCTTCCTGACCGATCAGAAGTCATCCTGATCGGTCATAAGGAGAATCTCGCGACACTTGATCGTTCACTAGACCGATCTGAACAGTATCCCCGATCGGTCACCAGACCGATCAAGAGTAGATCAGTAAGGTTCCAAAAACCTACTAGATGCTCCCTGATCGGTCACCGGACCGATCAGTCATTGCTGGATCGGTCACCAGACCGATCCACAAGGGAACACCGTGTCAACTTCCCTGATCGGTCACCAGACCGATCCAGGGTAGGACTTTTCACCCAACCCTCCAAGTTAGGACTTTTCACCTAGCCCTCTGACCTAAGACTTTTCACCTAGCCCTCCAAGCTAGGACTTTTCACCTAACCCTCCAAGTTGGGACTTTTCACCTAACCCTCTAAGTTAGGATTTTTCACCTAGCCCTCTAAGCTAGGACTTTTCACCCAACCCTCCAAGTTAGGACTTTTCACCTAGCCCTCTAAGCTAGGACTTTTCACCTAACCTTTCAAGTTATGACTTTTCACCTAGCCCTCCAAGCTAGGACTTTTCACCTAACCCTTCAAGTTGGGACTTTTCACCTAACCCTCTAAGTTAGGACTTTTCACCTAGCCCTCCAAGCTAGGATTTCAATCAACCCGTGCCTAGTCCCCGACCAGGACTTAATCACAATTAGTTCAACCAAACTTAAATCAAACCTTAAATCGGTGTCAACAACAAAACAACAATCGGGCCAGACTACATCAACAATTTTCCCCTTTTTGTTATTTGACAACCCGATTTAACTCGATTTAAGTTTAGGCATTAATGATCACTTGAAGGCAGTTCAATTATCGTAAGGGAATCAAAATCCTCCCCCTACAATAACCTACAATAACCCTAAACTTAATCAACCATTTTCTCCCCCTTTGTCAAACATCGAAAAGGGTATGACTATTAAGTTTGAACATACCTCCCCCTCAAACATGAGTCTCTCCCCAGACTCAAAATAATCAAAGGTAAACTCTGAATTGCATATGAGAGGTATATACCATAAATGTATCATGTCAACAATGTATATGCATCATACGCCAATAAGTGTGAATTGCACATGAAACCATATACAGAAATATATCATGGTCAAGCATGTATATGTTTCATATGACAAGTAAGGAATGCAGCTGTATCAGACACATAATCCTGATTGGTCTCCGTGACCGATCAGGTTCGTTGATTATTTCATACAGAAATATTTCTTGTTAGTTTGGGGAGCGATAAGATTTCAGAAAAATTTCTAAAACTCTGATACATTCCTGATCAGACTGCATTAACAATTGGCATTCCCAAACAAGGGTGTAGACTCCATTAATATTCGACATTCCAGAAACATTTCTGAAACACGACATTAAGAACAAGAGTCATGACTCAACAAACTCTTTCTTAAGAATTTAAACATTCCAACATATGTTTATATCAAATCAACGTTTTAATACTTGATGTTTCAGAAAAATTTCTGAGAATCAAGGGTCCTAAAAATTCCTTAGAAATGAATGTGTATTCACTTAGTACCAGGTTTGTACCAATGAATGATCAAGTATGGTCATGTTATTGGAATAATCAGGTGTGTATCAAATTTGTTTCTTGTATGATCATTACACTGATACAATTTGATGAAAAGGGGATCAGACTGAGAAGTAGTCTGATACCTCTAATCATTGTTGATCTGATCGGTCACCGGACCGATCAGTATGATTCCTGATCGGTCACCAGACCGATCAGGGTGAGTCCTGATCGGTCGGTGGACCGATCAGGTCTGATACAGTATATTTTCTGAAACTGATCAGTTTCAGAAACGAATCTGCTTCAACTTTTAAACCCTCTAACCCTAATGTAAACAGATTTAACCCCTAATCCAATCAAAGTTCCATTAACCAAGATTCATTTCTCAAGTTAGTATTAAAATATGATACTAATATCAGATTTCTAAAACAAGATCAAATTCCAAAACATGCTTATATCACATTGATATCTTAAATATGATCAGATCACATTATGATCGGATTTTCAAAATTTTGAACAATTTGTATGTTTGTTGTATGTTTATAACATGTTTGTGTCAAGATTTCAAGACAGGTATATATACAACCACTTAAATATAAAATTCATAATCATGAATAGCATGGATGTATATTGCTATTTAGTAAGGATGAATTAGTTACTTTCCTCTTTGTTTTGGGAACAAATCTGATCATGGTAGACCTTCAATACAAAAATAAATTACACTTATGCATGATTACTTGTGTTCCAAGTAGATTATGTTTATTCCAAACAACCTTGATAATCCAAGTTACTCTTAGATCTTGAACAACTAAGTGTTAGGCATATGACACCCCAAACTTGATAATCCATTTAGTATTCGGCATATGAAACATATCAGGTTTGAACAAATAATTCATAGACCTTAAGTTCATGTTCTTTGTCTAATCATGTATGGTGAAGTTTTCATAGTGATTTTTGAATCAATACTAATTCATGTGTTCATACTTGTTCTTTAGCATGCATTCATGTTGTCTAACACATACAAGAAAATCATGGCATACTTGATCATGGAAGAACTTAAATACTAAAGTAGATTATACCATGACTAAGTACTTTAACACATGAATTCCATAAAAATCACTAGACAAGGGATTATATTATTATGAGAACTAAACCAATGGAGATCAAAGCATTTAATTTGAATTTTCCATAACCACCCACGTGAATGACAATTTTTTCTTGGTCATGGGTTTGGAGCACCAAATATCAACCTCCCATGTTGATAGATGCTCCCCCTCAAATAATGTTTATACAATTCGAAATATGGAAGTTTTAGGTACCTAAATTTTGGGATCTAATGCATCAACAATGAGGGACTTAGGCACCCATGCCTTAGTCAATTTCTTTCTAACCGTTTGAACCCTAGAGACATTTGATGATCTAAGTTGGGTTCTTGACATTAATGATACAAAGGTTGGTTCTTTAGGTCGATAACCTATACCGGCCCTATTGTAAACCGCCTTTGGGAATTGAGTATCATGTCTAATGTTTTAGAGCTAGTTGAAAACTTCTCAAGAATATTCTTAAGGTCCTCAATTTTGCTCCTCAAGTCCTTATTGTCATTCTCAAGGGTCTTAAGATGCAAGTCATCAATTTCTTCATCCTTAGAGGTTTTCAATTTTTCTACCTCTAACTTTAAATATTTAATCTTGCTCTTAGACTTTTTGAGCATGTTTGTCAAGCAAGCTATTGTTCTATATCACTTATCTAATTCCGGAGAGATTACCTCTTCATCATCCGAAGATGATGAAGGCGCGGTTGAGGAGTTACTCGATTCGTTATCACTCTCCTTGGTTGACTTTTCTAATGCCATGAAGGTCATGTGGCAGTAGCCTTCCTTCTTTTCCTTCTCCTTCTTCTTCCTTCAGTCACCTGCCACAAAAGCAATCCCCTTTTCCTTGGGGCTTTGGTTAGAGATCTCATATAGTTCCATTTCACAAAATAGATCTTCTAACTTGGTAATTGAAAGATCCTTAGAGACCTTGTAGGCATCCACCATGGATGACTACAAAGTGTTCCTCGGAAAGGCTTTGAGAATATACCTTACAAGATCTCGATTTTCCACCTTTTCATTGATGGAATGTAAACCGTTGAGGATCTCTTTAGATCTTCCATGGAGTTCACTTACCTTTTCATTTTCTTCCATGGAAAGGTTTTGAAGTTGGCTGAGAATGAGGTCCTTCTTGGTTGTCCAGGTGTCTTAAGTACCTTCATGGAGCTCAATGAGCTTGCTCCATAGGTCTTTAGCACTTGTGAATGGACCAACTTTGATTAGTTGGTCTTTGGTCATCCCACATTGCAAGATCACGACAGCTTTGGCATTGGCTTCCCCCTTTTTGATTTGCTCAGCCGACCACATGGAGAAATCTAGATCTTTTCCCTCAATATCCTTTGGAGGAGAGAAACCCTCCTTGACAGCGAATCACAAGCTCATGTTTGTTTTCAAGTAAAACTTTATTCTTGACTTCCAATATGAAAAATCAGTGCCGTCGAGGAATGGAGGTTGGTTTGTGCTCAATCCTTCTCTTCCAGCCATCTTGCTGTAAGCTCTCGGATGTTAAGCCGTGAACAGAGCCCCAAGCTCTGATACAACTTGTTGGAACTTGGATGACCAGAGAGGGGGGGGGGGTGAATATAGCCAGACACTACAAATCTTGCACTTTTGAAGGTTTCTGCACTTATGGGTTAGGCAGCGGAATACAAATGCAGAAATAGAAACAAAGCAGAACACCAAAACAAAAACAGACAACAAATCGACGCTAACACCGTGATGTACAAGGTTCGGGGATAACTTGCCCCTACTCCTTGGCGTGCCCGTAAGGTAGGCGATCCCTTGATCGTCGACAGATCAAGCCCCGGTGAACACCGGATAAGATAGAGCCTCCTTCTCGGTGGAGAAACCTCTCCACAGATCTCATGGATGATTGAACTTGAGTACAGGAGATCACACAAGAAGGAATGCTCACTCAGATCTCACAAGGATGTAGTAGAACGCTTAAGCACAAAGCAACAGAGAGCACGAACACAGCCCAGCCAAACTTCCCAAGTTTCTGTCTTGTTCGCCTCAGTTCCTCTACTTCCAGCTTCGTCTCTTAAGCTCCTGCTTAACGTCGCCAGCTCCATCAGCACCACTGACCTACACCCTGACACACTGACCTCTCTGAGCACTCAGTCCACTGGACACTCCTCCAGCTGAGCCTCCGTCAGTTGCCAGCCGCGCCTTCGTCAGTTGCTAGTTGCGCCAGACGCCGTTGAGACTTGAAAACACAATAGATCCAAACCTGCTCCATGGAAAGTCCTCCATTAACCCTCCTTGAGTATTTGAATCCTCTTGTATCACCTGCACACTCCAACAGACGCTTAGCAATGCATATCAAAACATATCAGCAGTATATCAGAGAATCGACAGAAAAAACAGACGCGATCAGAGCTTCTGTCAGCGTATTTGAATTAATGTTCTGCTCCTGATCGATCCCCAGACCGATCAGGGAGGACCTTGATCGGTCACCAGACCGATCCAGCAGTCTGCTGCGCACTCCAGATCGGTCCCCAGACTAATCCAGCATTCTGCTGCACACTCCAGATCGGTCCCTAGACCAATCAGGCTGTGCCCTGATCGGTCTGGTGACCGATCAGGCTGCTTCCTGACCGATCAGAAGTCATCCTGATCGGTCATAAGGAGAATCTCGCGACACTTGATCGTTCACTAGACCGATCTGAACAGTATCCCTGATCGGTCACCAGACCGATCAGGAGCAGATCAGTAAGGTTCCCAAAACCTACTGGATGCTCCCTGATCGGTCACCGGACCGATCAGTCATCGCTGGATCGCTCACCAGACCGATCCACGAGGAAATACCGTGCCAACTTCCCTGATCGGTCATCAGACCGATCCAGGGTAAGACTTTTCACCCAACCCTCCATGTTAGGACTTTTCACCTAGCCCTCCAAGCTAGGACTTTTCACCTAGCCCTCCAAACTAGGATTTTTACCTAACCCTCCAAGTTGGGACTTTTCACCTAACCCTCCAAGTTAGGACTTTTCACCTAACCCTCCAAGTTGGGATTTTTCACCTAGCCCTCCAAGCTAGGACTTTTCACCCAACCCTCCAAGTTAGGACTTTTCACCTAGCCCTCCAAGCTAGGACTTTTCACCTAGCCCTCCAAGCTATGACTTTTCACCTAACCCTTCAAGTTGGGACTTTTCACCTAACCCTCCAAGTTAGGACTTTTCACCTAGCCCTCCAAGCTAGGACTTTTCACCTAACCCTTCAAGTTGGGATTTTTCACCTAACCCTCCAAGTTAGGACTTTTCACCTAGCCCTCCAAGCTAGGATTTCAATCAACCCGTGCCTAGTCCCCGACCAGGACTTAATCACAATTAGTTCAACCAAACTTAAATCAAACCTTAAATCGGTGTCAACACCAAAATAACAATCGGGCCAGACTGCATCAACAATATCAAGAACCTAATATTATAATAATAAAATAGTGAATAAAAACACTATTAAAAAAATTAAATTTTAATACAATATTTAGAAATAATACCTCACAAAAAATTTCAACACAGTAATGATGAAAATTAATAATCATTTGCCCATGACGTCTGCCATGACCACGAATTCTCATATCTTTTTTTCATATTTGATACTGGGATTATACTACAAAATTACTGACGACATCCAAAAAATTCTCCCATCCTTTCTCTCTCAATTTTTGTAATCGATTATCTTGATCAAACTGACAATACAATGTTTTGATCCTTTTGTTGTAGGACAAACGATAATTCATTTGTGATTCCCAATAAACATTTCATTAAATGCATCACAAACACAAATTCATAACTCTCTTATCAATCAAACTGTCAGTGATACTACTATTATCATCATTAGTACCATCATCATACACATTTTCAAATACTTGTAAAACAGAAGTCCGCGAAAACATCAAAAGGACAATAGTCATATAATGTGAACCCCAACGAGTATCCCCTGGTCGTTTTAAACTGATTTCTTGAATTTTTTTTCCTTTACCACTAACAATATCTCCTTTCTCCAAACATTCTACAAGTTTGTCATGTTCAAGTTGTCTAAACTTGTCTTTTCTTTTACATGAAGCACTAGTAATATTCACAATTATATTAACATATTTGAAAAAATCACTTACAATTCGATTGCTTTTAGCAACTGCAACAACTAGTTGAAGTTGATGAGCAAAATACTAGACATATCTTGCAGATGAATTTTCCTTCAATATGAGAGCCTTCAATCCATTATACTCACTTCACATATTTGAAGTCTCGTCATATCCTTAACCTCTCAATCTTGATAATGATAACTTTTGTTCTGCAAACAATTCATCAATAACCTTCGTCAAAGAAATAGCAGAAGTATCAGACACATACAAAATAGCAAGAAATCTTTCAATAACACATCCATGTTTGTTCACGTATCTTAAAACAACTCTCATTTGCTCTTTGATTGAAATATCTTGACACTCATCAACCATAAGAGAAAATATATTATCTTTTATATCATTAAGAATGACATTTGTAACTTCAACAGCATAATCCCATGTTAAATCCTTTTGAACGGTTGGAGACTTCATTTGATAATTTCCAAGGGCATTCTCATTCATTATCTTGGCAACCTAGCCATTTCTTTGGGTATATCACTCAATCAATTCAAGAAAGTCACCTTTATTTGACGAACTCGATGACTCGTCATGTCCACGGAAAGACAAACTTTGTTTCAAAAGAAAGCGTGTAACATTAAAAGTTGCCTTTAATCGAGTGCGATATGCGACCTCCATTCCACACCCCTGTGCTTGTAACAAATGTGACACACTTTGTCATTGATTTTGAAAATCCTCAAGTTGTGTTCTTGCATCATTGTGAGCACTAGCTACACCACCAACATGTGCATTAAATACTTCTATTGCTTTTTTTTCAATTATTCATCCCTGAATTAGTAAATGTCTCATCTCCAACTCGACATTCTCTATGAGAATTTTTAAAGAGATAGCACCAAAAATAAAAAGCTACATCTTTTGATATACTATACTCTAACCATGAAATTTTTTTAAACCAAGTAACTTGGAAACTTATATGCTCTTTACCAAATTGTCTTTGGGGATAACTATGGTCAAATAGTTGACAAGGTTCTCTAATCAAATATTCTCTTCGAATCTAATTTCTAATAGAAACATCAAATTCATTAATTGGTTTGCGTAGCCTTGGGCCACTAACAACATCATTCGGGTTAAATTCAATGCGAGAATATTTTTTCTTACTATTTTCTTCCTTAGAACTCTTAGAAGACTCGACACTTCATTTTAAAAATTTCTTCGTAACCCATGTCAATTCATCAAAATTATTGAATTATTAAATAAGAACAAATTAAGTATAACTGATGGGGCTGGGTAGTCTGGGCTGGACATGGGGATGAAGAAGCTAAGGACACGACTTGATCTCCTCTCTCAGGTCCCGGGACCCCCTCTCAGGGGTGCACTTGGGAAGGCTGCCTTGGGAGATCTAACCTCCCGAGACTCCCGAGCTCACTTGGGGGGGGGGGGGGGGGGGGTCTCACAATAGCCGACCTCAGATACCGACTAGAAAAAATCCACGCACCCTCCCCCTCTACAGTGGGCCAAATGAGGGAAAGAATGGTCGTGGCACCGACGATTTCAAGAGATATCCCTTCATCACCGAAAGCAGGGGGTGTGGCTCAAGTATCGGAGTCGTGGCACTGATAAAGGGGGCACGATCAGTCGGCCTGCGGGGGGATAAAAGGTAGTTTAACCCATCCGGTAAAAGGGGCGATCTCTCATCTGTTCACATTATCTTTCTTTCGCACCATCATTCGGAGACCCTTCTAACTTGAGCGTCAGAGTGGACTCCGTCGGACCCCGGCCGGCGTGTCCCCTAACGCTTGTGTTACTTTCGCGGGATTCTCAAGTTCTTCGGCGACAGTCATCTCCACAGGGGGCTGATTCTCAGTGACTGGCCACCGCCGACGACTCCTTCCGGAACAAATTTGGCGTCGCCTGTGGGAAACTTTAAATAAAGCACCTGAAGGTGCGCCGATGGCAGAAGCGGAGGATCTCGCTCATCCGTGGGAAGATGAGGGACCTAAGCAAGAGCGACGAGAAGTGGAGAGTGAAGAGGTATAGATCCATCCTCATGGCGGAGCGGGAAATACGCGTATCGCACTTGACCTCGCGCCGACATTACGAAATCGCCTCATCGAGTGCCTGCGGAACCACAGAGATGTGTTTGCTTGGGCTACTGAAGAAATCAAGGGGGTTCCCCCAGCGCTGGCTATGCATCACTTACATGCGTCGCCAGAAGTCCGTCCCGTGAAGCAGAAGAGGAGACACTTCTCCCAGAGCAAGATAAAGTTATACGGGAGGAGGTTCAGAAGCTATTAAAAGCGGGACACATCAGGAAAGTCCGGTTCCCTGCTTGGCTGGCCAACGTGGTCCTCGTTCCCAAGGGGGGGGGGAGGTAAATGGCGAATCTGCATTGACTTCAGAGACCTCAACAAAGCATGCCCGAAGGACTGTTACCCCCTGCCCCGGATAGATAGGCTGGTGGACTCAACAGCCGGCTGCGAGTTCATCTCCATGCTAGACGCGTACCAGGGCTATCACCAAGTCCCCCTCGCCCCCGAAGACCAAGAGAAGGTCAGTTTTGTGACGGTTGACGACACATACTGCTACAACGTTATGCCTTTCGGCTTGCGTAACGCGGGCGCCACCTACCAACGGATGATGGACAAAGTCTTCAGGCACCAAATCGGGCGGAACATTGAGGTGTACGTGGATGACATCTTGGTCAAGACAGAAAAGGGAGGGGACATGATATCTGACCTGGAGGAAACATTTGCCACCTTAAGAGCACACAGGTTAAAACTAAACCCAGCTAAGTGTGTGTTTGGGGTTAAAAGTGGCAGGTTCCTGGGATACATGGTGACGGAAAGGGGAATTGAAGCCAATGCGGAAAAGGTAAAGGTCATCCTGGATATGCCACCCCCGCAAAACTTCAAGGAGGTCCAGCGGTTGAATGGCAGAATCACTGCCCTATCATGGTTTATCTCTAAATCCGCGGACAAAGCCCTCCCCTTCTCCAAAATTCTGAGAAAAGTTGTTAAATTCGAATGGGATGACCAATGTGATAAGGCCTTTGAAGAATTGAAGATCTATTTGGCGAATCTCCCGACCCTGCATAAGCCAGTGGAAGGGGGGACATTATTCGTCTATTTATCAGCGGACGAACAAGCGGTGGGGTCGGTGCTTGTCCGAGAACAAGATCGGATACAACATCTCATCTACTTCTTCGGACACCTACTAAAGGACGCCGAGACGCAGTACACCATGATGGAAAAACTGGCCTACGCCTTGGTCCTGATGGCCCGAAGGTTACGGTCATACTTCTTGGTGCACCCCATCGTGGTTCTCACTAATAGCCCGCTCGCCCAAGTCCTTACTAATCCCGAGGCGTCGGGCAAGCTAATCAAATGGACAACAGAGTTAAGTGAATACGACATTGAGTATCAGCCTCGAACCGCCATCAAAGCACAAGCTCTCTCCGACTTTATGTTGGAGACAGTCCCAGAGGGAGAGACCGAAGGTATGTGGAAGGCTTATGTGGATGGATCCACCAACAGCCAACACAGCGGAGTGGGACTGCTATTGATCTCCCTCAAGGGGGATACGCTGCATCTGTCTATCCGGCTTCACTTCAAAGCCACCAACAATAAAGCCGAGTATGAGGCGATTTTGGCAGGATTGCAGGCGGCCCGACACATGGGCGCCCGCCGAATCACGATCTATTCGGACTCACAATTAGTGGCTCAACAAGTAGCGGACGGGTTCGAAGTCAAATGTGAGCGATTGCAAAGGTATATGGCCCTATACGAACAACTGAAAACCACTTTCTCAGAAGTAATCTTGCAGAAGATCTCCCGGTCGGATAATGTACGGGCCGACGAGCTAGCTAAGTTAGTCAGTTCCATATCTACTTGGCGATTGGAGGGGCCCAGTGTGACGGACACCATGGTGGCCCAAATTAGAGGAGAACTCAAAATAGACGAACCTGTGGACTGGAGAGATCCACATATAGCCTTCCTTCGGGACGAATCCCTGCCGAGTGGGGGCCCAGAGAATCGGTTGTTTCGCTGACGAGTGGAAAGGTTTACACTGGTCGGGGATCAGTTATACAAGAGAGTCTATGCCCGGCCCCTCCTTAAATGTGTCGGACTGGAGGAAACTGGCTACATAATGCGAGAGGTGCACGAGGGCATCTGTGGAAGCCATATTGGAGGGAGATCCCTGGCCCGCAAGATCCTTTTGGCGGGATATTTTTGGCCTAACTTGCAGGCTGACTCTCTCACCTTCGTGGCCAGATGTAAGGCTTGTTAGAGGCATCAGTACATCTCTCATCGCCCAACGGAGCCGTTGAGAGTTTCTACAGTATCGTGCCCAGGGACCTTTCCCCATTGGGCCTCAGCAGAAGAAATTCCTCCTAGTCCTCGTTGATTACTTCTCTAAATGGGTAGAAGCTGAACCTCTGGCCAACATCACAGAGGGGGCGGTAATGAAGGTTTTATGGAAAGATATTATCTGCAGATATGACATCCCTCATAAGTTGGTATCGGACAATGGTAGACAATTCTCCGGACGAAGGTTGAAGGAATGGTGTGAAGGGTTGGGCATTCAGCAGGCCTTCACCTCCGTCGCCTACCCACAAAGCAATGGACAAGCAGAGGTGGTCAATCGGGAAATTCTGCGAGGGCTCAAAGTAAAGCTGGATCATGTCGGGGGCAGCTGGGTCGAAGAACTTCCCAGCATCCTGTGGTCTTATCGGACTACCCCAAAAGAAGGCACCGACGAGAGCCCTTTCCAATTAGTCTACGGAGCAGAGGTCGTTATTTCGGTGGAAGTAGGAGAGGAGTCTCCACGACGGCGACATTACCGCAAGGAAGATAACGACCAGGAGCGGTTGATTGATCTGGACTTCATATCAGAGGTACGAGACAAGGCCGCGGTAAGGTTGGAAGCCTATCACCGGAGAATGCAGCTGGCCTACAATCATAGGGTGATCGCCCGCAACTTCGAGGTGGGTGATCGAGTCTGGAAAAGAATCAAACCGGTGGGGGATCCCGGGAAATTAGAACCGCAGTGGGATGACCCTTACGCCGTCATCAAAAAACTTACAGGGGTAGCTACTATTTGGAAGACCGCGAAGGTAAAAGACTGGAAAGGCCTTGGCATGCAAGGCATCTTCGCCCCTACTGTACTTCGTGAGTTGTCGTGTGATGCACTTCTCGTCGTTGTACGTTTTCAATGTCCTCCTGTCTTGCAGTATCATTAATAAAAGAGAGGCATTACGTGTCAATCGGGAAAGGTTAAGGCTCCGTTTCTAATCAAAACCCTACAGTCTCTTGGCGTGTAGGCTTGGCCTCGGAGTAGTACACGTCCGACCAAGAGCTGATTAAAACCCTACAGCCTCTCGGTGTGTAGGCTTGGCCTCGGAGCTATACACGCCCGGCCAAGAGCTGATTAAAACCCTACAGCCTCTCGGCGTGTAGGCTTGGCCTCGGAGCTATACACGTCCGGCCAAGAGCTGATTAAAACCCTACAGCCTCTCGGCGTATAGGCTTGGCCTCGGAGCTATACACGCCCGACCAAGAGCTGATTAAAACCATACAACCCCCTAGGTGTGTAGGCTTGGCCTCGGAGCAGTACACGCCCAGCCAAGAGCTGATTAAACCCCTACAACCCCTAGGTGTGTAGGCTTGGCCTCGGAGCTGTACACACCCGGCCAAGAGATAATTAAAACTCTATAGCTTCTTGGGGGGTAGGTGGGGTTGCGGAGTTGTACACGCACGACCAAGAGTTGATCAAGGTTCGGGGTTGTACCCTATACCAGCCCTACCAAAAATCGGATAAGAGTCTCATGTCTACCTAGGGCGGAATATGAAAGGGAAATCACGCTAAAAACAAGGAGTTTAATGATGAATCAAATAAATATTCGCCCTAAAATCAGAGAGTTCCGAAAGAATAAACTGCAGTAGTCAAGGGAGGTGGGAAGGAGGACAAGTCCGTAATAATGAGGCACCCTACAGAGTCTGCTCTTCGGGAGAAAGGTCGTCCCAGACACACTGAATAGTTATGGCGCTCAAATCGGAGCCTGACTTCAATAACTGATATCTCTCCAACTGTTTGATGGCGCCATAAAAACCCTGTTTGAGGGTCTTAAAGGCCTGTGCGGCCACCAGACCGGCATACTCCTCCGATCCCAAAAATTTGGCTTTGAAGACTGTCTCCATCGGAGATACTGGAGATCCAGAGTCCTTTGGTTGTTGCCAGACCTTGGATTCGGCATCAGCTTTGGCCATTTTGAGTGCCTGATAAGTACCATTTTTGTGATTATTTTAATTGCTAAAATCCATGTTTGACCCATGTTTTTATTGCTTAATTATGATTTTACCCTAGGTTTTGGAACTTTATCTCATTTTGGACTTAATTGCAAAATTACACAATTTTTGGATTATTTGGCCACTAATTTTCTGATATATTTTTGTAGGCATTAAAGGATCCTGGACCTAGGGCATATTGGGTCAAACTTGAGTCGGAAGTGAACCGGATCGAATTATCAAGCCTACGATTAATCCGGGCCGTCCGATTCAAAAGCGGCTAGATCTGAGCCATCCGGGACGATCTGAAGCAATCCGAGCTAGGGTTAGGGTTGATCAGGCTCTATGATCAAGATCTGAAGGTTTCATCCCAATCAGAGCTAGATCAACCGTTGGATCAAGCAAGGAGGGCTCTAGAGCGTCCAATCACAGATAGAGTTGATCTGGACCATCCGTTGCACATCTGGAGGATCCGAGCTACCACAAGGCAAATCCTGACCCCAGATCATCATCATAAAAGTTTGGCTCCAATCAGACCAAGATCTACCGTTGGATCTCCTCCGATTAATCTGAGCCGTCCATTTGTTTCTATTTAATCAAAAAATCAGCGCAGCTCATCCTCGTCGCGTTTCCTCGCCGCTACAGTAGGTTCTTCGAGTTCTTAGCATCTTCTTCCATTTTTCTTTCAATCAAGGGGCGCGACCCCTTAATTCTTCATCAGGATCAAGGTTTGGATCGCTGGAGGATACTTTGTTAGAGATTTCAGATCAAATTCGCGCCAGACAGAGCTTGTTTGAGGGTTTCGACAGCTTTGTGGTCCGGGAGCTTAAATCTCAACCACAACCAATTTCCGACGACCTGGGCCACTTGTAGGGGTTCTCAGGTGAGCTCAGGTCCTCTCCAAATCACCATCGCAGCTCAACAACTGAGATCGAAGCTTTCGGATTGGAAATTTCCCCAACTGTGCAGTTTGAGCAAAATTTACCAAGCGGAGCTGTTTTCCAGCGAATTGCTGAGCTTAGGGGTTCGAGGCCAGCCTTTGCGTGACGAACAAAGAAACCTTGAGCTAGGGAAGAATTGAGGAGTAGTTTAACTCGTTTAATTTCTGTTTTTGTAGCTGTAATTTCATTACTGCCGTGTTCTGTTTCTGCACTTTAGTTTCAGCTTTGGTTAATCTCGTTTTCTACTTGTTCCAGCTGTAATCTAGCTTTAATCTTTCAAGTTGAGTAGTTTAGGAATTAGTCTAGTGGATAATTACTTTTAATTTCAGTTGTTTTTGGTTTAAATTGTTGCGTATCACATTCCATGCTGCGTGCCAGATTTTGTAGGCTGCGTATCAGCCCTGTTTGCATATTTCTTTTCAGTTTCGATTCAGCAATTCTTAGCAGCTAGGTAGTTTGTGAGTGAGTAATTGCAATTGTTTTAGTTTGTTTCGCATAGTTTAACTCTGCATTTCAGTTTGTATCTTTGCGTATCAGAATCTGAAATTCCTGAACATGCTGCGGTGCAAATTGTTTTCTGCATTTCAGCTTTAAATTTTGCCATCCAGAATTGAGTTCTGCAATCCCCAGCTTCTTATTTCTGAAATCGTGTTAAGTTAGCTCATTTCCCACCTCTGAATTCATTGTTCCCTGTTTTACTCTTTAGCCTGCACACCATCTGTCCGAACTCAGATTTTTCCCTGTGTATCAGTAATTAAGTGCAGTTTCAATTCAGTATTTCTGATAAAGTATCAAGGGTAGTCTCAGTTCTGATTTGGATCAAGATTCATACACCTTGTAGTATACTTTAGGCTCGAATTTAGCTTGCATTCATTAGTTTCTGAATTCGATCGGTTATTGAATTTCTGCATTCAATGTATGAGGTTTTCAGATTTCATTTCTGCATCAAATAGTTCTGCACAACAGCTGAGTTCTGAAATTTTGAGGGTCTGCATCCATTTGTTTTTCTGAGATTTGCATTCGATTTGTTGTAGAACATTTACTTGTTTCCATTGGGTGCAGTTCGGTTTGTTCTTGTCTCAATTAACAACTCAATGAGCAGTTTGACAATTATGGGTTGCATCAGTTTCATTTAAAGACCTAATTACTGAAGTTGAACTTATTTTTAGCAAGCTATTATACCTCAAGTTTGCTGGCTTTGCATTTGAATTCTGCATCTAGTTTCCTCACCAAGTTGCTGCCCATAATTCTGAAATCCTGCCCTATTTCTGATCTGCTGCAATTATTTCTGAAATTCCCTTTTCAAGTCATGCTAGCACTTCATTAGTAGTTTGTCTTCCAAGTTGTAGTAAGTGGTTTCAAATCAGAATGGTTAATCATAATTTTGGTACTTAGTATCATCTTGGCACATAGGTCTCTTTCATTCCTTGCGTATCAAGTTTTGGTGGCACACATCTTGTATCTCATACCATTTCATTTTCATATCCGAATTGAACCCAAACCCAAGTTTTATTTGAAACCCGAAAACACAAACGACACATAAATACAAGTTCGAATCACACAACGTCAATTAGCCCCGAGAAAAATACGACCTGTGGCCCTTATATTACATTTTCATATTTTTGATTGTAAAAGGGTTTCCAGCTATTCATTTACATCTAAATTTGAGGCCTACTTTTGTGACACATAGTTTGGGCCCGTCAAATTTTTGGCGCCGTTGCCGGGGAAGCAACTAGTTGATTTGTTTGATTTTTGCTTGTATACTTTTTGATATATCATTGGGTTCTATTTTTTGTTGCTTATTCTTTTGTATACGGGTACTGCCATTTTTCTTGTTTGTTTTGTGACAGGGGTGCAGGTTCAAAATGTTTTCATCCACTTATCAGCAGCCGTGTCCACACTTTCAGCAGACCCAGCAAGAATTCCAACAGCCCTATTCTAATTTCCAGCAACCAAATCAGCTTTTGCAGCCACCACAACAATTTCAACCGGATTTTCAGCCAATTCAACCAATTTTCCAGAATTTTCAGAATGGGCAGCCCCAATTTCAAAATTTTCAGCCCCACTTTCAAGAATTTCAGTCTAACTTTCAGCCACTTTATCAACAAGATCAGTCACAATTTCAACAATATCAGCAAGGGCAACCTTTCCAGAATTTTAAGCCATGGCAACAAGAATTTCAGCCCACTCAATTTCAGTGTTCACCACCACAATATCAACCCCAGATCCAAGAATTCCAGGACTACAATTTTCAGCAATTTCCACCAAGTGGTGAACCAACTTTTCAACAGTTTAATCAGCCTGTGCAACCATTTTATCAAATGTGTCAACAAGAGCTTCAAAACCTCGAAAGGCAATTGGAACAAGTGGCTAATGATTTGAATCAAATAAAAGCCCAAAGAGCAGAACAATTAGCTTCTCAAGCTGCTTTTGATTCTGAGAGCCCCGGAGTTGGTTTTATATCAGTTCAAGGTGACCCTAGTGCATGGCCGAGCCCTTCTTCAAGTAATCTTGCAATTTTAGAAGAAGAAGAAGAAGAATACATCAAATATTGGGCACCTACAGCATGCATCCCTCCGGAGATTCCTACTCAAAATTCATTTTCAAAATTTTCAGCTCCAGAAGAAGAAACTGAAGCTCCACAGGACCATTCTAGATTTTTATTTTCTGATGATAGCATTATTAGTGGTCCTAATTTTTCTGACACTGTTGTTGCAGATATTACAGGAGAAGCATGCAGAGGAGATGATTCCATAGGTGTAGGGGATTGCACTAAGCCCCAGGGACCACCACAAGATTTAGAGAATGAACCAGAAAGTGTAGGGACTTGCTTGGTGGAAGCAAGCACCCAAGGATCACCAGTTGATTGTCCACCAGAGCCTGAGGCTGAAGAGGAGCTTGAACATAACCAGGAGGAGACCACAGATACAGCTACTATTATAGACCCTTCAGGTATTATCCAGCACGCTCAGGTAAGTATTTCTCCTCTTTGTTCAGAAAAATACAGTGAGGTACCTAGGGATGATTCTATTGACTCTGATGATTTTATTGATATACCTTGTGTAGAGATTGTTTGTGAAAATCCAATAGAGGTATCAAATATTGATTTTCTTGATCATCATGCATTACTTGATACATCTCTTGTAGATAGGGGTGGTGAAATAATTTTAGAGGCACCCATAATTGATGTTGTTTTCTATGATGAATCTTTTGATACATCTTTTGTGGATATAGATAGTGAAAATTTTTTAGAAGTGCCTGAAATTGATGTTATTTATTTTGATGAATCTCTTGCTATTTCATATGCTGAAAATGAATGTGAAAGACTTATGGAGATACCTGATATTGATTTGATTGGCTGTGACACATTGCATGATACACCCTTGATAGGAAATAATTGTGAAATTTCTATTGATGAGCCAGAAATTGATTTCTTTATTTGTGATGAGCTCCTAGATGCAAATCTTGTAGAACATAATTTTGAAAATTTCATTGAAGCACCAGAATTTGATTTAATTGTACATGATGCAGTTTTGGATTCATTTTATGCAGAAACTGATATTATTTCATTTCTTTCTGACCCTGAACACTTGAGAGAGGTATTACATTGTTTTGCAGGGTCCAGAAGACTTCAGGAGTGGGTACTCCAACTGAACAGACTCCAGCCTCCTGGAAGGACTTCTGAAGGGCATCAAGCAGGAGGAGATGATCTGACTTTAATTAAAAGCACTCCATCCCTTGAATGGCTCTTGAACCTGAATCGCCTGAGGCCACCAGAGCAAAATATTGTGAAATTCAAGTGTGGGGGAGTTCCAAATCTCCCAGCCACCCAGACTCCTCCACTACCTAGGTGGAGGCTACTTTTGGATCGACTCCGTCCACCAGAATAAAGGGGAGTTTGATTTTTCTTGTATTTTCTTTTATTGCATTTTTCATTTTTATGCTTTTTAGAAGTAGAATTTTCTTTGAACTGAGTCCTTGTAAATAAATGCATGTTATTTCTTTTGTCACTTTTTCTTGCATAAGTAGAAATAAAAGTATCCCTTTAGGTATTCTCCATGGCATGTTAGAGTCTTCTGAAAACAAATTAAATTTGATTGTTAAAACTTAGGATTTGAGCTAATGGATGAAATCTTGGATGCTTGAGTACTACTTGCTTTAGATTCTTAATTGAGGACTTGGGATGAATTATTTTTACCTAGTGAGATTAGTCTTATTTTGTGATACACATATGTTATTGTATTCTAGAACTTGCTTAGGTTCTTTCAAAACCATATTTCAATGATTGGATCACATCTATAGAAACTAATCACTTTGTTTACCTTTCCATATCCATTTAAAAAAAAAAAAAATCATGTTCATTCCATTTTTCTCTACTTATTTCTTACTCTTACCCTCACTTTTCTTTGGACTTGTTGTTTGGATTGTTTCTTGATGTTATTTTGCCCGAGACGGACAAAGTTTTAAGTGTGGGGGAGTGATTGGTGATTTGGAAGCAATTTCATTTCGAAAAAAAAATTTTTTGCAATGGAAGGATGAAATCAATCACATTTTGAGTGAGTTGGAATGCCAAGAATTTGCAAGATGAGGTGAGAGTCATTGGAGACTTAGATTCTTTACTACATTTTGAAGATCAAAGTGGCATGCAATGACAAGAAAAAAAATCTGCTATGAAAGAAAAAGAAAAGAGAATGTAGCAAAAGTTTTTGCCAAATGAAGTTAACTTGAGTTGTTTAACAGGTTTCGGAATTGGCTTGGATCAAAAACTGAAAAGTTGGAGTATTGAGAACATCACAGCTGATCAGTAACAACTTGCTAGGACCGATAGATCGAAACAGAGAAAAAAAAATGCAGTTAAGAACTAAGAAGGAGAAATTCTGCAATGCTACTTGGAGTTGCCACTTCTTGTGCCAAATGTGTTGATCAGTCCACTTGAAGCTCACTCATTTCTGATTCTCGGCAGAAGGTCTCCTGCCAATTAGTGAATGTATCAAAAGAGAAGGGAAACAAAAGAAAAAGAGCTGAGAAAAGCAGAAATCTGTGACAAAAATTTGAAATTCTGAATTTTATTTTGTGCAGAAATTTTTGTGCCAAATCAGTAATTTGTTTACCATATCAAATGTGTTTCCATACAAGATGTGAAGTAGACTCTCTAGAAGCTGAATCGCCACTAATCTGAATCGAATTACAGCTGCAACGTTTGATTGTAGCTAGTCTAAAAGAAATGAGAAGAATGCAGTTTGTCTCAACTAAGGGATGAATTGGTTTCCTTAGAGCATCTATTTGAAGCTCACGGCAGGTTTAAGTGGAGGCAAGTTCTGAACAAAGATTTGGGAAGCATAAGCACAATAAGATTGAGCAAAATGGAAACCAAGAATAGAAGTGGCAGCTGACCATAGAAACAGAGAAAGAAAAGAAGATAGAAAAATGAAAGGAGAAGAAAAATGGCACATACATTTGAAGTTTCGGCATCATTGAATTCAGTGGAATTTTTCTCATCCAAATCCAAGCCTTGCAATCCATTACATTCTGAATTTGCTAAAGAGAAAGAAGAGAGAAATCAGAGAAGAAGAATGAAAAGAAAACAAAGAAGCAAGTGGCACACCTTTGAACTTTGGCACCATGAAATCAAGTGAAAATTTTCTTATCCAAGTCCAAGCTTGCATCAATACATTTCTAACCTTACAAGAAAGAAAGAAAGAAGAAAAAAAAGAATGATTAGAAAAGAGAAGAAACAAAATTGGCACGAAATTGGGAACTTGGCACATTGAGATCAAATGAAGGGTTTTTCATCCAAATCAAAGGAATTTATTCAAGTTTCACTCCACCATACTTTTGATATAATTAGAGGACTGTCAAGAGGGGCAAAGCACATTGGAAACATTTTTGAGCAACCAAGTTTCCCACTCCATCATTTTCCATTTCCTTGATTTTTACTTCATTTCTTTATCATTTTCCATGTTTTCATTTGTTTTTATAGTTGTTGATCCTAATCATGAATAATGGTGGAGATTAGATAATAAGCAAGCCTATGGTAGTTCAAGAAGCATATGTGTTTGAGTGAGCTCCACTTCCATCATCAAGTTAGAATTTAAGGAGAGAGCCACCAAAACTTCCCTTGAAAGGCTAGTGATTTAAATTCATCCCAATGACTCATGATTGATGAAAAGGCTAAGTTGTTGATTTAAGGACAAGATACTAATCCATAGAGCTTAGATTTATTAGAATTGACAACCTTAGGTAATTTCTTTTCATTTGCTTCTAATTATGCTTAAGAGAGCCTAAGGGATACTTATTTAGTTGTTTCGCGAGACGCTCAAGGTTAAGTGTGGGGGAGTTGATAAGTACCATTTTTGTGATTATTTTAATTGCTAAAATCCATGTTTGACCCATGTTTTTATTGCTTAATTATGATTTTACCCTAGGTTTTGGAACTTTATCTCATTTTGGACTTAATTGCAAAATTACACAATTTTTGGATTATTTGGCCACTAATTTTCTGATATATTTTTGTAGGCATTAAAGGATCCTGGACCCAGGGCATATTGGGTCAAACTTGAGTCGGAAGTGAACCGGATCGAATTATCAAGCCTACGATTAATCCGGGCCGTCCGATTCAAAAGCGGCTAGATCTGAGCCATCCGGGACGATCTGAAGCAATCCGAGCTAGGGTTAGGGTTGATCAGGCTCTATGATCATGATCTGAAGGTTTCATCCCAATCAGAGCTAGATCAACCGTTGGATCAAGCAAGGAGGGCTCTAGAGCGTCCAATCACAGATAGAGTTGATCTGGACCATCCGTTGCACATCTGGAGGATCCGAGCTACCACAAGGCAGATCCTGACCCCAGATCATCATCATAAAAGTTTGGCTCCAATCAGACCAAGATCTACCGTTGGATCTCCTCCGATTAATCTGAGCCGTCCATTTGTTTCTATTTAATCAAAAAATCAGCGCAGCTCATCCTCGTCGCGTTTCCTCGCCGCTACAGTAGGTTCTTCGAGTTCTTAGCATCTTCTTCCATTTTTCTTTCAATCAAGGGGCGCGACCCCTTAATTCTTCATCAGGATCAAGGTTTGGATCGCTGGAGGATACTTTGTTAGAGATTTCAGATCAAATTCGCGCCAGACAGAGCTTGTTTGAGGGTTTCGACAGCTTTGTGGTCCGGGAGCTTAAATCTCAACCACAACCAATTTCCGACGACCTGGGCCACTTGTAGGGGTTCTCAGGTGAGCTCAGGTCCTCTCCAAATCACCACGCAGCTCAACAACTGAGATCGAAGCTTTCGGATTGGAAATTTCCCCAACTGTGCAGTTTGAGCAAAATTTACCAAGCGGAGCTGTTTTCCAGCGAATTGCTGAGCTTAGGGGTTCGAGGCCAGCCTTTGCGTGACGAACAAAGAAACCTTGAGCTAGGGAAGAATTGAGGAGTAGTTTAACTCGTTTAATTTCTATTTTTGTAGCTGTAATTTCATTACTGCCGTGTTCTGTTTCTGCACTTTAGTTTCAGCTTTGGTTAATCTCGTTTTCTACTTGTTCCAGCTGTAATCTAGCTTTAATCTTTCAAGTTGAGTAGTTTAGGAATTAGTCTAGTGGATAATTACTTTTAATTTCAGTTGTTTTTGGTTTAAATCGTTGCGTATCACATTCCATGCTGCGTGCCAGATTTTGTAGGCTGCGTATCAGCCCTGTTTGCATATTTCTTTTCAGTTTCGATTCAGCAATTCTTAGCAGCTAGGTAGTTTGTGAGTGAGTAATTGCAATTGTTTTAGTTTGTTTCGCATAGTTTAACTCTGCATTTCAGTTTGTATCTTTGCGTATCAGAATCTGAAATTCCTGAACATGCTGCGGTGCAAATTGTTTTCTGCATTTCAGCTTTAAATTTTGCCATCCAGAATTGAGTTCTGCAATCCCCAGCTTCTTATTTCTGAAATCGTGTTAAGTTAGCTCATTTCCCACCTCTGAATTCATTGTTCCCTGTTTTACTCTTTAGCCTGCACACCATCTGTCCGAACTCAGATTTTTCCCTGTGTATCAGTAATTAAGTGCAGTTTCAATTCAGTATTTCTGATAAAGTATCAAGGGTAGTCTCAGTTCTGATTTGGATCAAGATTCATACACCTTGTAGTATACTTTAGGCTCGAATTTAGCTTGCATTCATTAGTTTCTGAATTCGATCGGTTATTGAATTTCTGCATTCAATGTATGAGGTTTTCAGATTTCATTTCTGCATCAAATAGTTCTGCACAACAGCTGAGTTCTGAAATTTTGAGGGTCTGCATCCATTTGTTTTTCTGAGATTTGCATTCGATTTGTTGTAGAACATTTACTTGTTTCCATTGGGTGCAGTTCGGTTTGTTCTTGTCTCAATTAATAACTCAATGAGCAGTTTGACAATTATGGGTTGCATCAGTTTCATTTAAAGACCTAATTACTGAAGTTGAACTTATTTTTAGCAAGCTATTATACCTCAAGTTTGCTGGCTTTGCATTTGAATTCTGCATCTAGTTTCCTCACCAAGTTGCTGCCCATAATTCTGAAATCCTGCCCTATTTCTGATCTGCTGCAATTATTTCTGAAATTCCCTTTTCAAGTCATGCTAGCACTTCATTAGTAGTTTGTCTTCCAAGTTGTAGTAAGTGGTTTCAAATCAGAATGGTTAATCATAATTTTGGTACTTAGTATCATCTTGGCACATAGGTCTCTTTCATTCCTTGCGTATCAAGTTTTGGTGGCACACATCTTGTATCTCATACCATTTCATTTTCATATCCGAATTGAACCCAAACCCAAGTTTTATTTGAAACCCGAAAACACAAACGACACATAAATACAAGTTCGAATCACACAACGTCAATTAGCCCCGAGAAAAATACGACCTGTGGCCCCTATATTACATTTTCATACTTTTGATTGTAAAAGGGTTTCCAGCTATTCATTTACATCTAAATTTGAGGCCTACTTTTGTGACACATAGTTTGGGCCCGTCAGTGCCTCCACCTCTAGGAGCAGTTCGGCGCCCCAGTCCTCCAAGCTCTTCTTAGCCAACTCCAAGAGGGTAACTTTGTCGGCCAACTCCTTATTGCGGGCCTGGAGTTGCTCTCGCTCCTACGATAATTTTCATAGGTCCTCTTCTAGAGCCTTTTCCTTCTCGGATCCCATGCGTTCCCGAAGCTTGTACCCGTGCAGGGTATCCTCGACCGATATTAAGGAGGACAGGTAGTGATCAGCTTTCTCCAGGAGGGGCCGAGGCGGTTCCGTCGGTACCTCCTTGCCGCGATGAGGGTCGGCGGCACAGATTGCGGCACGTGAAACAGGAGAAGACATAGCAACGATGGAGGAGGGGGGTTCGACCCCGACATCTGGAGCGGAAGAAGCTGCATCCCCAGCGGTAGTTGAGCATAAGCCTTTCTTCAACCACTTTAAGGGGCGATCCTATTGGGATCGTCGTTCGAGCCGTGTCTTCTTGGACACGGGGATAGTGGTAGGCACGCCAGACAAAGAGGAGGCATCCTTTTCTTGTGGAGCCCCTGGAGAAGAGACTGGGGGCTCTCCTTGAGAGACCAGGGGCGGGGCCAAGATGTCATCGCTCTGGGATGTGGGGCCCGCTGAAAGCTCTCCCTCCCTTTCACCACCCTCGAAGGGGATTCCTGCGGGAATCGAAGATACTACCCCAGGGATCAAGGCTTGCTCATAGGCCTGATCCCACTTCAGAAATTTATTCTTCTCAAGAGAAAGCAGGAGGTCACTTACAGGGTAAAAGACAATAGGGCGTCAGCAAATATCAATGGGGCGGTATGCTAAGAGCAAAGCTACTCACGCAGATTGGAGCGGAGGGGGGTCATCTTCGGACTAATCTCTGCCCGATAAAGGAGCTCCTCGCATTGTACCAACTGCAGCCCATGGAACTCCATCCCGGCCAAGATACTCTTAGCCCGTTGATATCCCGCATCCTGTTGGAAGTCACTTAGGTCGGGGGTATGAGGCAAGTTCTCCAGCCAATGAATATCGCTGAAAGGATGCTCGGGAAGCCGGATGTAGAAAAATCTCTCCTTCCACCCTTTGTGAGAAGAAGGAAGGCCTCCCAGAAATCTATAACCACCCGGAGCGGTGAAGCCAAAGGCCCCGTGAGTGCCAACAGGAGCAAAGAAGAAATGGAAGAATCGAGAAGTTAGAGGAATGCCGAAAAGCTTGAAGAGGACCAGAGCCCCGCTCATCTGGGCAAAGGCATTCGGAGCCAGTTGGTGAAGGGGGATGCGGAAATAATGTGCGACATTCATGAAGTAAGAGGGGACAGGGAAGCGCAGCCCTAGTTCAATTTGTCCTAGGAAAAAGGTATAAAAAACCTCATCGGGGGTTACCGGCCGTTGATCGGCGGTTGGAACCCTCACCTCCCAATCTGCGGGAATGTCATATTTTTGACAGGCGGCCTGAAGAGAGTCCGACCTCACCTTGAAGGAGATAGTTTCATACCACTCAAGATGAAACCCCAATTCTTCCAAAGAGCATTCATCCGAGCCAGAAGACTTCTTTTTCTTTCCCATCGTGTTCCAGGAGGAGGAAGGAAAGGCGCGGAGAACGAAGAAGAAGGTACTTTCGCCGGGAGAGCACTGGTAAGAAGGGCGATTAAGAGAGGAAGACTCAGGGCATCAACTAGGGTAAGGCTGCCACAGGGTGCCGTTAAACCCACTTTTATAGGAAAACGACACCTCCCCCAAGGCAATTGAAGGCCAGCATGGTGAGGATACCCTCGGGCCGCCCCAAGGATCTGCTAGGGATCAATTGTCGACGCTTCGTATGACCCGCGATGCGCCGCAAAGCTAGGCAAAAGGACACGTGGACCCGTGGCACTCGCCGAGTCACCCTGATATTTCAGATGCCTCAAATTTCGCGAGAGTCCGGGGACGTATTCAAAGGAGCAGCCCGGGTCAGCAGACCTAAACCAGTTCAACTTCTTCATCCTAGCACTAGCCTGATCAGTCAGCCGCACTTCCTTCGATCAGACTTAAAAGGGGGACTTGTGATGGGGCTGGGTAATCTGGGCTGGACACAGGGATAAAGAAGCTAAGGACACGACTTGATCTCCTCTCTCAGGTCCCGGGACCCCCTCTCAGGGGTGCACTCGGGAAGGCTGCCTCGGGAGATCTAACCTCCCAAGACTCCCGAGCTCACCTCGGGGGGGGGGGGGGGGGGGGGGGGGGGGGGGCGGGGTTCTCACAATAGCCCACCTCAGATACCGACTAGAAAAAATCCACGCACCCTCCCCCTCTACAGTGGGCCCAATAAGGGAAAGAATGGTCGTGGCACCGACGATTTCAAGGGATATCCCTTTATCACCGAAAGCAGGGGGCGTGACTCAAATATCGGAGTCGTGGCACCGATAAAAGGGGCACGATCAGTCGGCCTGCGGGGGGATAAAAGGTAGTTTAACCCCTCCGGTAAAAGGGGTGATCTCTCATCTTTTCACATTATCTTTCTTTCGCACCATCATTCGGAGACCCTACTAACTTGAGCGTCGGAGTGGACTCCGCCGGACCCCGGCCGTCGAACCCCGGCCGACGTGTCCCCTAACGCTTGTGTTATTTTCGCAGGATTCTCAAGTTCTTCGGCGACATAATCATCTCCACAGGGGGCTGATTCTCAGTGATTGGCCACCGCCGACGACTTCTTCCGGAATAATAACAATGTTGATATAATTATACAAATAAATAATCATAAATTCATAATTCAACAATGAATCATAAAACAATTCAAATATTCAATTATATAATAATAAAAGATCATTATTCTAAGAACACTAGTACTACATGGCTTTGCAATGAGATTTATTCAACTTTCTAAGAACATTAGTACTACGTAAGCAAAGAGATGGTCGCTTTAGCCTTTAGGCCTTTAGGATAGAAAGAATGAACACAATCAAAATACTTACAGAAATGCCAATCACAACCCAAAGTATCAGCCCAAGCACTGGTGTCTTTTTTGATAATTCAGCATTTAATTAATCACTTGATGACATTTTCTTCTTCCTAAAACCAACAATGAATTCAGTAAAATAGTTGCTAAATTATCTATAATCGATGGCATTAATACAGAGTAAAAGACCAATTTTTTTGTTGCAGAGTTTTTCAATTGTTGAAGTTGTAAATCATCAATTATCCATAATTTTGGCACAAATTTTGGGATTTCTCCCATCAATTTTCTTCAATAATGACTAATACAATGCAATTGGAAATTCAGAATCAAAGTAATACTCTAATTAGAACCAGAATTTAGACCTAGTAGTAAACCTACCAGAATTTAGACCTAGTAGTAAACCTACCATAATTTAGACCTAGTAGTAAACCTTGAAAACATACATGAATGTACATTCATAAATCAGTAAACCATCTAAAGACCTTGGATGTGTATTGTACTGCAACCAGGAGAAAGAAAGTACCTATTTCTGTTCTTCCGTTCTTCTAATCTCGATGATCCTTGAGTGACAAAGTTTCCTCCAACAAAAGGCTTTCAAGGCAAAGAAGAAAAGAAAAAAAGAAAAAAAGGCTCAATCTTTGACACAATTACTCTAGCATGAACCAAGAAGAATCTAGCAAGCAGCAAACGAAATTATATTGGTTTCCAGCGAGAGATCGGCTCACATGTGGACCTAATTACCTAATTGTCCCTCGTAGGCTCGTAGCTAGGTTGGCGATGGTTGATGAAGGCAGTCAGGTAGAGAGAGAGAGGAAAGCGAGTAGAGGAGGAGACATGACCGGAGAAGTCGAGAAGATGGATTAGGGTTAGCCTGTTAGAGACGCCTCTTTTGCTCAAGAATTTAAAGAGGTATTGTTTCTTTCTTAAGTGAACGACGTGACACTTGAGTGAATAATGTGACATTTTACATGTACATATCTTATTATCGCTTGGACATCATCGGCGACCTTCAGCCGTCGCCCCGAACCAAATTATATCCTGGGGGGCACGATGAATCCGTCGGAGATCGCTACATGCAAAGTGCCACGTCATTCACTTCTCATTTTCACTCTATTATTTTTCAAAGAATATATAGAGAACTCTTGAGAGAGCGAGATTGCGGTCTGCAATTTGTTCCGCCTCGTCTTCCTCTTGCATCCTCGCGACCTCGCCTCTCATATTGTAACTTGTGCACCGAAAACCTCACAGAGTACAGGCTCAAACTGAGACAGAGATAGGGGTGCGAAAAAAGAATAAGTGAGATATACTATTGAAATTTCTTAGAGAAGGGGTGCTTCCGTACACTCCGGTGCCCCTTTCATCCGTTACTGTCTATAGAAGTTTTTTATTATGATGAGAGTAAATTGAAAAGTATTGACGATGGACAATTCAGAAATTTAGCATATTATAATTGCATACTCTATTTTTAAAAAAAATTTATAAAATATGTCATAGTTTATGATCTAATCGTGTATGTTTGAGTGTTAACTTGATACCCATCCGTTATATCAAAGTCCCAGAAGCGACATTCAAGAGGGTTGTGAAATTAAAATTTTTTTGAATCATTATACAAGTGGTGAGATTTGAGATTTTTATTAACCGATGTGAAATTTAAAATTTATCTTTTTTCTTACGAAATCGCAATGTGGGTGGACTATTCGAAATCAAGAAGTGTGATTGGATAATATAGGATAAAAAAATTATAGGGATTTTTTTATAAAGTGATAATAATAAATTTTTATATTTTAACATTAATATAAAATATTGAGATTAAAAAAAAACACTCGTTTAAAAGAGCGATCGTATTTCCTGAACTACAGTCTACAAGAGGAAAGTTTCGCCACGTAGCACGTTTTCCCCACCTACCGCTCTCGTAAAAATACATCGTTGCCCGAAATGCACACCCATTCCTATCTCGCCTGTCATTGTGAACTGATAAAACAGGAGTGCATAACCGATGCCACTCTTCAGCTTTAGGGGCAGAATGGGTGGGCGTGTGGGTACGCGAAACAGCTTCCACGCTCCAGCGACTTCAGTTATAATACGCAATCTCGATGTCCAGGTGGCGCTCCATCCTAGCCTGCGCTTGGTATGATGATCTCCGCCTCCGCCGTCTCCACCTCCACCGCTTGTTCTCTGCACCGACTTCCTTCCCTCCCGCTAAGATTCTGCCTCTGCCTTCCTCGCTCTGGCCGCGGGCGTCGCTCCATCGCCTCCTTCGTGGCCCTCGCAATGGCTGGGTCCTCGAGCTCCGCCGAGCCCCATCGGCATACTAACCGCCTTGCGTCCGAGCACAGCCCATACCTTCTCCAGCACGCTCACAATCCGGTATTTCTCATCGCTACCATCGCTTGCCCATGAATATTTTTGCGCCTTTTGGTGTTTTATCGTCTGGTCTTTCAATTCGATTCCCTCTTCCGTCCGACGAGTGTGTCGCGATGAACGGAAGAGTTCGATTGATCTTTTTATTAGGTTGCTCAAGTAGGCACACTAAAATTGATATCTTTCTTTCGATTTTTGCCCCTTGGGCATTCCCTCTCAATATTTAGGTTGCTCAAGTAGCCACACTAAAATTTATATCTTTCTTTCAATTCTTTCCCCTTGGGCATTCCCTCTCAATATTTAGGTTGCTCAAGTAGACACAGTAAAATTTATATCTTTCTTTCAATTATTTTTCCCTTGCGCATTCCCTCTCAATATTTGTCCTGACGAGAAGCTTTTTAGCCGTAACGCAAGGCAGCTCTAAAACCTTCGTTGTTTGTTGTATCAATAGACTTGGAGTCCTTAATTGCTAAAATGAGAAATTAGACCCTCCCTTCCTACCGCTCACAAGTCGAGAACCCTTTGATAATGATTGAAGCATCTGCCATCCACGAAATAAATCTGTCTCCTCCTCGTGTTGATTGTTCCATTCGCTGCAAAGTCCTAGGTGTTGAATAATAAACTTAATTTTTGTTCATTAACTCTAGAGAATGTTCCTAGAACATATCCTTAACATCTAGTCATGAAGAGTTACTTAGGTGTCTTTTAAAGAGTTTTGTATGTGTCCCTTAAGAGTCCCCTTTGTGTGTATAAATATGTCCTTGTAGTTGACATTTTACAATGAATCAAATAGATTAATCACAATTGTTATTGAGTTTTCCTCCATTCTCTCTCTCTCTCTCTCTCTCTCTCTCTCTCTCTCTATATATATATATATATATATATATATATATATATATATATAAAGATCTTTATTTTCAAAAGTGGTATTAGAGCCAAGTTCGAAGTGTTCAAGTGATGGCCAACAATGGAGTTTCTTCTTTTCATTTTCCCCATCTCACAAAGGAGAATTATGAGACATGGTGTCTAAGGATGAAAGCATTGATTGGTTCTCAAGATGTTTGGGAGATTGTAGAGCAAGGCTATGAGAAGCCTCAAAATGAAGATAATTTACCTCAAATAGAGAAGGATTCTTTGTCAAAGACAAAGAAGAAGGATCAACAAATCCTAACCCCCATCCATCAATGTTTGGATGATTCCATGTTCGAGAAGGTGACCGATGCTACTACTTCAAAAGAAGCTTGGGAGATATTGGCAAAGGCTCTCCAAGGTGTTGACAAAGTAAAGAAGGTAAAACTTCAATCACTAAGGCATGATTTTGAAGCATTACAGATGAAAGAGTCTGAATCAATCATGGATTATTGTTCACGGGTGAAGGCAATTGTCAGTCAATTGAAGAGATATGGAGACAAGATAGAAGTTGTACGCGTTGTGGAAAAGGTGCTTCGTTCTTTAATTCCTAAATTTTACTATATAGCTTGTGTCATTGAAGAAACAAAAGATTTGGATTCAATGACTATTGAAGAATTGGAGGGCTTATTACATGCCCATGAAGAAAAGATGAAAAGAAGACAAGAAGAGTCTTTGGAGCAAGTTCTCAAATTCAAGGCTACACTAAAGAATGATGAAAGAGGACAATTATTTTAGAGGTCATGGTTGAGGAAGAGGCCGTGGACAAGGAAGAGGACATGGTCTTGGCCAAAATGGACCAAGTGAGGGGAAAAGAGACAACTTTAATCAAGAAAGAAGTCAATCATCACCTAGATACTATAGAAGAGCAAGAGGAAAAGGACAAGACTATTATCCAACTTCAAATGGAAGAAGGTATGGCAAATCTAAAGTTGAATGTTACACTTGGCATAAAATGGGTCATTGCTTGGGAATGTCATAATTCTACTAATGATATTAAAGAAGAGGCTCATCTTATTGCTGACAATCAAGAAATTGAAGAGTCAACTCTATTCCTACAAATCAAGGAAGAAGAAAAAGGTGATAACAATTTATGGTATTTGGATAATGGTGCAAGCAATCATATGTGTGGGTACAAAGATAAATTTGAAGAGCTTGATGAGAAAGTGAAAGGCGTTGTTTCTTTTGGAGACTCGTCAAATATTCATATTGAAGGAAAACGTACAATTCTCATCTCTTCTAAAGATGACGGTTATAAAATAATCTCAGATGTTTACTTTGTGCCAAAATTAAGGAATGACATTATAAGCTTGGGTCAACTACCTAAAAAAGGTTGTGAGATTCTTATGAAGAATAACATCTTTGGCTTAGAGATCAAAATGCTAATTTGCTTGCTAAGGTTGCTATGTTAAAGAACAGGAAGCAAAGTGTTTGAAGGCTAATGTGCAAGATGAAGCATGGCAATGGCACATGAGATTCAGTCATTTGAACTTTGGAGCATTAAAGGCTATGGGAGAAAAGAATATGGTGAAAGGTATGTCTCTGATCAACCATCCAAATCATTTATTTGAAGCATGCCTTCTTGGGAAACATGCTAGGAAGAGTTTTCCAAAAGAAGCAACACTCAGAGCGACAATACCACTTGAACTTGTGCATCCAGATGTCTGTGGACCGATCAATCCTCCTTCATTTGGTAAGAGTAATATTTTTTACTCTTTATTGATGATTTTAGTAGAAAAACTTGGGTTTATTTTCTTAAGCAAAAATCGGAAACTTTTGGTGCTTTCAAAAATTTCAAGACTCTGGTTGAAAAAGCGAGTGGAAATAATATCAAAGTTTTGAGGTCTGATTGAGGAGGCGAATTCACGTCCAAGGAGTTCAATAACTTTTGTGAAACTTCTGGAATTCGGCGTTCTTTAACAGTTCCTAGATCACCGCAACAAAATGGAGTAGCCGAGAGGAAGAATAGAACTATTCTTAACATGGCAAGATGCATCCTAAAAGCCAAAAATATGCCAAAGGAGTTTTGGGCCGAAGTTATTTCTTGTGCAGTCTACTTATCTAATCGATCTCTAACATTGAATATCAAAGATCAAACTCCTCTAGAAGCATGGAATGGAAGAAAGCCAAATGTCTAGCATTTGCGAGTTTTTGGGAGCGTTGCATATGCTCAAGTACCGCAACAAGAGAGGTCCAAGATTGATGATTGAAGTGCTAAATATGTCTTTATTGGATATGATTTACATTCCAAAGGCTACAAGTTATACAACCCAAGCAGTGATAAAGTGGTGATAAGTCGAGATGTTGAATTTGTTGAAGAAGCATCTTGGAATTGGGAAGTTCAAAAAGAGAAAACTTATAATTTTCTTCCATATTTTGGAGAAGAAGAGGATGCTATAGCGCCAATACAAAATACAACTCAACAACCTACTCCCCATGAAGACAATCCAACTGAAACACCTCAAAAGATGAGAAGTTTGGAAGATATTTATGCTAAAACTCATGAAATCAATGTTTCTATGTGTCTTTTTGCAGATTCAGAACCCTTGACCTTTGAAGTAGCAATGAAAATGCACAATGGAGGCTTACAATGGATGAAGAAATAAATGCAATTCATAAGAATGATACATGAGAATTGACAACACTTCCAAAAGAAAAACAAACTATTGGTGTGAAATGGATCTACAAGATAAAGAAGAATGCAAAAGGAGAAGTTCAAAAATACACAGCTCGTCTAGTTGCAAGAGGATTTAGTCAGCAAGCATTGATTATAATGAAGTTTTTTCTCCAGTTGCTCACTTAGAAACTATTCGATTGATTATTGCATTGGCTGCGTAAATAAAATAGAATATTTTTCAGTTAGATGTTAAGTTAGCTTTCTTGAATGGCAAGTTGGAGGAAGATGTTTATATAGAACAACCATTAGGGTGTATTGCCAAAGGACAAGAAAACAAAGTTTTGAAGTTGAAGAAGGCTTTGTATGGATTAAAACAAGCCCTTAGAGCTTAGTACAACAGAATGATGAATATTGCAAATTTAAAGGCTTTATAAAGTGTCCACATGAATATGGTCTCTATGTTAAAGAAAAAGAGAATGGTGATTTGATAATTGTTTGTTTATATGTTGATGACTAATTTTTACAGGGAGCAATTCAACAATGTTTGATGAATTAAAGAAAGATATGACTGCTAAATTTGAAATGACAGATGCTGAGATAATGTCATATTATCTTGGCATTGA
>JAGFNQ010005926.1:209777-309965 GCA_024364735.1 Boesenbergia rotunda
TAAAGGAGAATAAACCAATTTAATTGGTTAATTAATAAAATAAATCTAGCGCTATTTATTTTAAATTATGAAATAATAAATTTGTATAAAGAAATTTATATAAATAAATTTGTAGAAATTTATTCTTTTTATGGAAGTTAAAATAATCCATGAAATGGTTTATTTTAATTTTATAAAATCAATTATGAATTGATTTTTCCATAATAAGAAAATTTATAAATTTCTTATAAAATTTATTCCATAATTTAAAAGAAAAAGAATTTGTTTTATTATAAATTAGTTATGATAAGACTTGGCTTAAACGGAATAATTAATAAGAGAATTTATAGGATAAATTTCTTATATAAAATTCCATTAAAGAGGAGACCTGGCAAGGGAGATGATACTATATAAAGGAACCAAAGGCAAGCCCTTAATTCCAATCAATTGAGTTGTCAATTGGTATAGAGCTAATCTCTCCCTCTCTCTCTCTTCTCTTCTCCCTCCCCTCTCCTCCCTTAGGGCCGGCGCCCACTTGGTGACCTAGGGCCGGCGCCCTTCCTCCATCTAGGGCTGGCGTACCTCATCCACTTCCTTGGGTTGTGGCATGAGCATTCAAGAAGAAGGAGAACCCGAACAAGAAGAAGAAGAAGCGGATAGCGACTCCTCTCTTCTCGGAATCCGATTCCGTTACTTCGTTGGTTAGTTTCCTAATTTTTCTCTTGTTCTTCTGTGTTATGCCTATAGAGAATCTAGTAGTTCTCGTCGGCACAAACTCGTGACTTTGCGAAGTCATCCCGAAGAGAACTCCGGCGTGGACGCGAATAGAGGCGGAGCTTCCAGGGACGCTACGGTTGGATCTCGTCCTTTACTTCGAGTTACGAGAGGTATAATGTAAATTAGTTTACTTTCCGCAAAGTTTTATTTTATGATTATGTCAACACACCATAAGGTTGCATGCTAGATACGAAGTTAAAATAATTTGGAATTATTTTATGCAAATTCTTCCGCTGCACGTAAAATTTAAAATTTTACGAACTCGTATCCTTGTCGACATGCTCCCGGTCCCAACAGTGGTATCAGAGCCGGTTAGTGTTCGATATAATCATATAATTGTTTTGCGGAACACTTGTCATAATCTCAATTTTGGAAAAATTTTCAATTATGGAAACTTTCAAATTATAATAAATTTTAGATTTAGGAATTTCTAAGTTTGGAAATCCTCATGAAATTTCGCAAACTTTTGAAATATCCTAGTTTCTAAAAATTTTATAATAATTGTGAAAACTTCCCATCTTTGGAAACTTTCCAATTTTGGAATTTTTTCTAATTTTAGAAATTTTCCAATTTTGAAAATATGTAAGTTTTCTTTGTAACAGAAACTTACAATTATTCTGAAAACCAATTTATGAAATCTCGCAATTTTGGGCACTTTCTTTTAAGAAAGTCTAGACAAATTCATGGATAGTTAATTGACAATTAAATTTGAATTGGTCTTTAAATTGACAACAAAATTCTTTATTTTGGATTGAGCCTCGGGGAGCCATCCAATTTAAAGCTAGTTGTTGTAATTTAATTTCCCAATTTTTAATTGAAATTGTCATGTTTGATTTGGATTGAGCCTCGGGGAGCCGTCCAATTGGATTTACAACAAATTATTTTTCATTGGGTATCTGAGCCTCGGGGAGCCACCCTTAGAAAATGATTTGTTGTAATTAATTAAATCCATGAATAAAATATGATTTAAGAGGTGATACTCTTACATATTGTTGTCTCCAAAATTAATTAGGAAATGGTTTCCTATAGAGTTTTCTTAAATGAGATTTTCATGAAAATAATATGTCGTTGAATTAAGGGAATTGCCTCTTAATTTAATAAGATTTGATTTAGAGAAATCAAAGTCTTAAACATATTATTTCCGAAATTGATTATGACAATTTAGGAAATTGTTTCCCAAAACAATTCCTTTAATATAGTATGAGATTAGAAATAGGAAATCCGGTTCCTAATTCAATTAATGAGACTTGATAACTTAAGTCACATACATACTTTATTAAGGAAATCGTTAGTCATGACAAATGTCATGAATGTGCTTAGAAAAGATGAGACCCAAAACCCCTTACAAAATATTAAGGCCAACACCTTCCATTAATATGGTTAGAATCGGAGTTTTGTTTCTCGTTTGGGTTGATGGACACATCCATGCCCGACTTGAACCTCAACATGTTCAAACCATGGAGTTAGTTTATGAATAATGTAGTTGGAGTCAGAGGTCAATCCTTAGTTATGGTTGTTGGACACATCCAAGCCTGACTAAACGGTTGAATGAGCTCCAACCATATTAAAACTATTTCTTGATTAATGGGTCAGCCTTAAGCTTGGAGCATCGATTTGTTGTGCCACAGCCAAGGTCGATGCGAAAAGAGGTGCAATTGGGTGCTATGTATATGATGCATACTTGTTAATGAGTTAGCAACCCTATGATTTATGCAAACATTCAATTAGTTGATAGCATAATGTGATAGTTGCATATATGTGATATGTAATCGGTATAATTACCTACCTTCATAGCTAAGAATGTCTTGATGGCCACAGCCATGGTTGTTCTTATCTATGGTTGGATATCAACCTATTTGGAGATGTTCCTACGATCTCCCGAATTGATAAAAATGGTTATTCAATTTGAAAAATAAATAGGATTTTATTAATGTATGTTGATACATTCTTTAATCAATTTTCTCACATAAACTCAATTTGTATTTCTAGGTTAATCACTCGATCATGTCTTCTCTGAATTTGCGTTCCATTTTGGACACCAACAAACTGACTGGGCCAAACTTCATGGACTGGCTTCGAAACCTGAGGATAGTCCTCAAGGCAGAGAAGCTTGCTTATGTCCTTGAAAATCAACTTCCTGACCGTCCTCCAGAAAATGCAACTCCAGACCAATTGTTGGCCTATCAAAAACATGTGACCAATTCTGAACTTGCGAGTTGCATTATGCTAGCCTCTATGGTACCTGAGCTGCAAAAGCAGCATGAGCATATGAATGCTTATACCATCATCTTCCATCTTCATGAGTTGTTTGAAGAGCAGGCGAGATCCGAAAGGTTCGAAGTCTCCAGACTCCTCTTCACCACTAAGATGCAGGAAGGCACTTCTGCCTCGCAGTTTGTATTAAAGATGTTGGGGTACATTGAGCGACTGAGCACACTCGGTTTTGCAATACCTGAGTTGCTCAACCTGCTGAAGACTGTAGAGCCTTCTGTGAAGCAGGATCAAAAGACGGTACTGTTAGTTGGTTCCTCGAAGAAAGGTTCTAAGAGGAAGGCCAAAGAACAGAATAAAGGAAGGAAGAAAAAGGCCAAAAAGACTGAAAAGAAACCAAAAGGAACTTGCCATCATTGTGGCAAGGAGGGTCACTGGCGAAGAAACTGCAAGGTTTATCTTGAGTCCTTGAAGAATAAGGCATCCGATGCCCATCCTCTTCAGGTATCTTCGTTATTGAATGTCACTCTATTTCCTCAAATACCTGGGTACTTGATACTGGGTGTGGCTCACATATATGTAATGACATAAAGGGGCTAAGGAATAGAAGAAGACTCGTCAAAGGAAAAGCAAATTTACGAGTTGGAAATGGAGCAAAGGTTGTTGCTGTTTCCATCGGAACATATTTGCTAAAGCTCCCTGCTGGACTTGTCTTAGAATTGGATAATTGTTATTTTGTTCCTTCGTTAATAAAGAACATTGTATCTATTTCATGTTTGAATGAAAAGGGTTATCATTTAACTTTAAGTAACAATTGTTGTTACATAACTTTAAATGACATTCTTTATGGTAATGGAACTTTGTGCAATGGTATCTACACGTTAGATTTATCCGGTGACGTTTTCAATATCGAAGTTAGCAACAAACATGCTCAAATAGATAATCGAATAGACTCCTACACGTGGCATTGCCGTCTTGGCCATGCAAGTAAGAAATGCATGACCGAATTACACCGATGTGGAATTTTGGAAACATTTGAACCCGGTTCATTTGATACATGCGAATCATGCTTAAAAGGCAAGATGACCAAATTACCCTTCTCCGGAAAAGGTAATCCAGTGGGAGAATTACTTGGTCTAATACATATTGATGTATGTGGACCAATGTCAACTCTCGCACAAGGAGGCTATAGCTACTTCATCACCTTTATCGATGATCACTCACGATTCGGGTATGTGTTCTTGATGAAACACAAATCTAAATCCTTTGAGAAATTCAAAGAGTTCAGAAATGAAGTAGAGAAACAACTTGGCAAAAGTATTAAAATACTTCGATCCGATCGGGGTGATGAATACTTAAGTCAAGAGTTTCAAGATTATCTTAGGGACAATGGAATATTGTCCCAATGGACTCCGCCGTATACACCACAGCATAATGGTGTATCTGAGAGGCGCAACCGAACCTTGATGGACATGATTAGGTCTATGATGAATCATGCAACTCTTCCAAAATCCTTTTGGGGTTATGCACTAAAGACAGCTGTTTACTTACTAAACAGAGTCCCGACCAAGGTAGTCTCTACTACTCCATATGAGATTTGGAATAGTAAGAAACCTCACTTAACTCACCTTAAGATATGGGGTTGTCCTGCTTATGTGAAGCGGGTTGAATCAGACAAATTGGATGCTAAGTCTGATAAATGTCTATTTATTGGATACCCTAAGGAAACGAAGGGTTACCAATTCTATCATCCCTTGGAACAAAAGGTGTTTGTTTCAAGGCATGCTGTATTTCTAGAGAAAGAGTTTCTTTTACAAGAAAACAGTGGGAGTGGGATTGAACTTGATGATGTTCAAGAAACTCCAATAGACATTACAGAGACACCTAGTCTAGGCCCACAACCGATAATTCATAGTGATGAACTATCAGTTGAACCTAAAACTACACCACCTCTTCGTAGATCTGATAGGGCACGCAATATTCCAGAGAGATACAGATTTCTCATAAGTGAATCGAACGACGTGTTACTCATAAGCGATGATGAACCTATCAGTTATGAAGATGTCCTTAAATGTTCAGAAAGGGACAAATGGCTTGAGGCCATGAAGTCGGAAATGGATTCCATGTACGAAAATCAAGTATGGGACTTGGTTAACCCACCCGAAGGGATTAAGCCCATAGGGTGCAAGTGGGTTTTCAAGAAGAAAACCGACATGGAAGGTAATTATGCTTAAATCCATTCGGATGCTCCTGGCCATAGCAGCTCATTATGATTATGAGATATGACAAATGGATGTGAAAACAACTTTCCTTAATGGAAACTTGCTTGAGGATGTATACATGATACAACCTGAAGGTTTCACATCGGTTGACAAAACCAAAATATGCAAGCTTCGGCGATCCATATATGGACTGAAGCAAGCATCCAGGAGCTGGAACATCCGTTTTGATGAGACAATCAAAGAGTTTGATTTCTCACAAAATCTTGACGAACCTTGTGTGTACAAGAAGGTTAGTGGGAGTGCAGTCGTATTCCTAGTATTATATGTCGATAACATATTAATTATAGGAAACGATATATCAGTTTTACAGACAGTTGAAATTTGGTTGTCCAAAACTTTCTCCATGAAAGACCTGGGAGAAGCAACCTATATCCTTGGGATTAGAATCTATAGAGATAGATCAAAACGGTTGCTTGGTCTTTCGCAGTCTACATATATAGACCGAGTGCTAAAAAAGGTTTAGCATGTCAGAATCCAAGAATGGTTACCTTCCCATCAGGCATGGGATCAACCTTTCAAAGTCTATGTGTCCGCGCACAGAAGACGAGAGGATTTGCATGAATAAGATTCCCTATGCATCCGCGATAGGATCTATCATGTATGCTATGTTATGTACTAGACCCGATGTATCGTATGCTTTGAGCGTCACAAGCAAATACCAGTCGGATCCAGGAATGGATCATTGGGCGGTTGTCAAGACAATCCTTAAGTACTTAAGAAGAACTAAGGATGTGTTCCTAATATATGGAGAAGGAGATATGGTAATACGTGGGTATACGGATGCCAGTTTCCAGACAGATAAGGATGACTCCAAATCGCAGTCTGGATACGTGTTTACTTTGAATGGAGGCGCAATAAGTTGGAAGAGTTCCAAACAAGACACCGTAGCGGATTATACCACGGAAGCAGTTTGGATAAAGAAGTTTGTTTCGAAACTTGATGAGGTTCCAACCATTGATGAAGCAGTGCCGATTTACTGCGACAACAATGGAACTATTGCACAAGCGAAGGAACCAAGGTCTCATCAGCGATCCAAACACGTGCTTCGACGCTATCATCTGATCAGAGAGATTATAAGTAGGAATGACATACAAATTGAGAGAGTTCCCACTGAAAGGAATATAGCGGATCCTTTAACTAAGGCCTTGCCTCAAAGCAAGTTTGAGGGTCATGTTAGAGCCTATGGTATTGGATACCGTAGCGATTGACATTAGGCCAAGTGGGAGTTTGTTAGTGATATGAGAGAAGTGTCCTAAGGCAATCACCTTATGATGTAAACATTTATATTAATAAATGATAATTCACTATTTGAGTATACATGTTTTGTGTATTTGATTGGGATCTTAAACTCATCTACTGAATGTCCACAATACAACTCACAGCATAAGAGAATTTGTGATGGGATCACAACTAGTGATTATCTCTAATGTGCAATTGTGAAGTATTGAAATTATCCCTAGTCGATGAATTGATAAAAACGGACACTATCAATTCTGTTGAGACTAGCATGGGTTATTCTCTAATCAGTTGATTTTCACTGGCTGGTGACATTGGGATGTCCGAAGATAAACATGGATGCTAGTTAAGGGAACTAGTTCATTGGAGTGACTAGCTGTAAAACTTCATATGGTTATCTATAAAGATATGTCAATGAAGTTCTTACTGCAGCTTAAGTGCGATGTTCCTTTGACTTGCGGTGTTCAAGTCATCTTGGTCATGGAGACTTATACTTTAACATCTTAAGCAAGCATCTCCAAGGAGGTGTGGACCCAGGATGATTGGGTATAAGCCGAAGTGCCCGAAGATGTTTGAACAGCCTACAAAGGATTCACCACTCCTTGCGAGGAGATGTATACCCAGGCCTATCATCGGATTGTTACTCAAAACCTCTGGCCAGAGTATATCATGTTTAGAGTGCGAGTCTCTTACATAAGAGTAATTAGAAATCCAAAGGACGAGAAAGACACTACTTGGGCTAGGTGTGACGTAGTCAGCCTAGTGGGGACTGACACCATAGACCGTGTCCTGAACCAAGTGGGTATAAGGTGGTGAAGGGAATGGGGCACGATTCATTAGAGCTGCTGAAGGGTTTCAGAATAATTTCTTCTGAGGTCAAACCGTTGATCTTTCGATTAATTGGGGATCATGATGTACTACTAGGTGCCACTCATGATCGTTCTATAATTAGTCGATTATAAACGGCCAACATAAATCGAAAGCCTATTTAGTCACACGCACTACGAGTGATCCGAGGGATTTAAAATGAGTTGGAAATTGGATTTTCCGATCAAGAGAAATAAGTTGAATCTGAGTTAATCAGAGGCGCAATGGAAACTAAAAATGGCTAAGTCTTTTGAAGGCTTTTTGGGCGAATTAAATGAGTTTAATTCGCGATCGGTTCGGGTCGGTTTTGGCCCGCCAAAGAGGGTGTTAACCCTCCTTGGGTGGCCGGCTAATAAAGGGAGAATAAACCAATTTAATTGGTTTAATTAATAAAATAAATCTAGCACTATTTATTTTATAAATTATGGATGAATAAATTTGTATAAAGAAATTTATATAAATAAATTTGTGGAAATTTATTCTTTTTATGGTAGTTAAAATAATCCATGAAATGGTTTATTTTAATTTTATAAAATCAATTATGAATTGATTTTTCCATAATAAGAAATTTTATAAATTTCTTATAAAATTTATTCCATAATTTAAAAGAGAAAAAGAATTTATTTTATTATAAATTAGTTATGATAAGACTTGGCTTAAACGGAATAATTAATAAGAGAATTTATAGGATAAATTTCTTATGTAAAATTCCGTTAAAAAGGAGACTTGGCAAGGGAGATGATACTATATAAAGGAACCAAAGGCAAGCCCTTAATTCCAATCAATTGAGTTGTCAATTGGTATAGAGCTAATCTCTCCCTCTCTCTCTCTTCTCATCTCCCTCCCCTCTCCTCCCTTAGGGCCGGCGCCCACTTGGTGACCTAGGGCCCGCACCCTTCCTCCATCTAGGGCCGGCGCACCTCATCCACTTCCTTGGGTTGTGGCGTGAGCATTCAAGAAGAAGGAGAACCCGAACAAGAAGAAGAAGAAGCGGATAGCGACTCCTCTCTTCTCGGAATCCGATTCCGTTACTTCGTTGGTTAGTTTCCTAATTTTTCTCTTGTTCTTCTTTGTTGTGCCTATAGAGAATCTAGTAGTTCTCGTCGGCACAAAACTCGTGACTTTGCGAAGTCATCCCGAAGAGAACTCGGCGTGGACGCGAATAGAGGCGGAGCTTCCAAGGGACGCAACGGTTGGATCTCGTCCCTTACTTCGAGTTACGAGAGGTATAATGTAAATTAGTTTACTTTTCCGCAATGTTTTATTTTATGATTATGTCAACACACCATAAGGTTGCATGCTAGATACGAAGTTAAAATAATTTAGGAAATTATTTTATGCAAATTCTTCCGCTGCACATAAAAATTTAAAATTTTACGAACTCGTATCCTTGTCGACATGCACCCGGTCCCAACACTATTGAGGTTTCAGAGAACTCAGAGCACAGGTATGGTAGTGTAGGGATTGCACAGAGCCCCAAGGATCACTCATATCCACTGAGCAGGGACAGATTGAGCTTAAACTACTTCCAGACCATCTGAAGTATGTATACCTAGGAGAGGAGCAGAATTTTCCAGTTATTATTGCACAGCATTTGGAGTCAGAGCAGGAAGAGAAATTATTGTAACGCCCACTTTTTTGTTCGTAAAGCGGAGTTACGTTAACATACATAGGGCATGTGAACATCGTACTGCAGCGGAATAATTTAAACTTACACATACATGCACCTAACTATCTTTCCTATCATAGTGACATGGAACTTAGCATATTAACATCATACTTAACATCATGTCATACAGTCACATAAGTCATCCATTAAGCACATAAGTAGCAAGCGTAAATTGATCTTGACAACACCATCCTAGGTTTAACATAAGACTTGTAAGTATGTCTTTCCTTGACCAAGTCACTACCACACACTCATTCTTGCCCCTCCTGCCGCTTCCTTATTATCCTCTTGCTTGATCTGCGGTATGAGGAAAATAAGACTATAAGCACATAGGCTTAGTAAGACCCTTTCCTACTCACTAAAACCATTCGTCACATAAACATATGCACACGAAACATTAACATAACTTGGTGCTTAACATAAATCGTAAGCATATAAAATCATTCAGCATGACATAGTTCCTAGCGTAGAACATGAGCATAAAATATACTTAGCATGACATGATACATTACATAAATATAAGCATAATTATTCTTAACATGGCGTGATACATGACATAAATGTAAACATAAAATATACTTATCATGACATGATACATGGCATAAATATAAACATAAAACATACTTAGCATGGCATGATACATGGCATAGAGAAAAACATAAAACATAAGCATAAAACATTTTCTATTATGGCATAGTTCTTTAACATAAATCATAAGTATAAACCTTTTCTATCATGGCATAATTCTTAACATCAAACATAAACATAAAATATTTTTCTATCATGGCATAATTCTTAACATAAAACATAATCATAAACGTTTTCTATCATGGCATAATTCTTAACATACAACATAAACATAAACATTCTCTATCATGGCATAATTCTTAACATAAAACATAAACATAAAACATTTTCCATCATGGCATAATGCATAACATGAATGAATGCATGAGTCAAAATGCATATACATAGGGATGCTTAATTTTAAATTCATACTTTTAAATACTTAAATATAATCATCACATCATTGGGGTCCCCGACTTGTACCACATACATACATCATATGCGCGCATCCCTAAGTAAATACGAGGTAGCTAGTCTCGACCTACTAGGATAAGGACAGCTACGGTAGTCCCAGAACCGGGGCGTTCTTAAGGTGTCCATCCCTGTTGGACAGCTTCGGTAGTCCCAGAACCGTGGACAGCATAGTCGGTAGTCCAAAACTGGGGGGTTCTTAAGGTACCCATCCCTTGGACCCATACTTCGGTCCGGTACAAGCCCATTCATAAAGTAAAATAACTTCACATGCTTCGTCATTCATAGGACACTCATAGCATATTTAAACATAACATAACCTTGTTACATGAAGCATGACATAAAGCATACTTGACCTTTCATCGTTCATACTTAATGCATAGCATCATTATGCCTTAAAGGCATACGCATTATCTTTATTCATAAAACATGGCATGCTTACATAAAACATCATTCTTGTTCACAGTGCTTGCATAATCATGGTACATAAGGTAAGCATTGCATTGTATTCATAGAACATGACATGTTTACATAGACCATCATCCTAATTCATAGAGCTTGCATGATCATGATACATAAGGTAAGCATTGCATGACATACATAAGCATAGTATCTATCACAAGCATACATGGGTAGGACTCCTATAACATGCTACGTGCTATCTAAGTGCATGACATAGAACATAAGACATTTATGAACAAACCCTACTAAGCATGACATCTAACATAACATACCAAACATGAACATAACACTTAAAGTTAGGGTTACAGGTAACATAATTTCTACCACATGCTTGAACATATATATATACACATCATAATAAGGCATAAACAATCATTCTTGAAACCCTAACTCCACCTAAACCCCAATCAAGTTGCTTGGCCAAAACTTGTAAGGAAGGGGTTTTATCATTCAAGTGGCATGTAAGATAGCATAAGGAAAGGAAAGACCATACATTACCCATAAGGCCATAGGAAGCTACTCGGGCTCATGATTAGGGCTAACCCTAACTCCTAGCCCTACTTCTTGGGGTTGGCCGAAACTTGCAAGGGCCATGGGTACATGGAAAAAATTCATAAAATTTCCAATTAATCATCTAACACCATCCATACCATACCATAGGAGCCATTGGAACTCGTACATGAAGTAAGCCCTAACTCCTTGCCCCAAAACCCATCTTGGCTGAAACTTGTAGGGTTACATGGCCATGTGAAAATTCACATAAATCACCCTCAACCTCCCTTGTATCATGAGGATATACAAGATACATACTTGAAGCGTTAGATCCAACCCTAACCATGGAATCATGGTGGTGGCCGAAACCCTAGAGGGTCTTAGGGTACTCCAAAAATTCTCCAAATCCTATTTTATTCTTTATTCATCATGAGAAAACATTAGAAAGCATGAGTGAGATTTTTAACATCATTTTTGAACCCAAAAGCATGGTGGCCGAAAGTTATAGGGCCAAGTTCATAGTTTTTCTCAACATAAAACCCAAACGAAACTTCATATTATGATAAACATCAAGGAGAACTATCATACCACAGGTGAGGGCGTCTTACCTTGGGTTATCTTGATTTTTCACCTTGAATATAGAGAAACCGAAAGAACTTCTTTGACCTTAGGCTACCCCTAGCCCTTGTAGCCTTGTGGAAAACCCTTAGATCTTGAAGATGAGGCCTTCTTGTGGAGCTTTTCCAAAGGGAAAATCCCCTTGTGGGTTTCGGCTAGAAGGAGGAAGGAGGAGGAAGAAGAGTGGACTTGGTGGAAGAAGGAAGAAAAAGTAACTTCCATGCCCCCTCTCTCATTTCCTTTATACCACATTAAGGAGGGCAAGTGAAGAGTCATGGTGTCTCTTCCCTTGATGAATCTTCATTTTCCCTAAGCCTTAACCAAAATCCATTTCATCCTCTACTAGCACTCCCTTGCTAGGTGAATTGGTTAGTACATGCATGGTGGTACACTAGGTCCAAGGTTCAATCCTTGCTGCATGCACTTTATTTTTACTTCATTTTATTTTATTTTATTTTATTTTTCTTTTAATTTTGAAAATTCCCCTAAGACTCACCCATAATTATGCTAATATTCTAATTAAAACTCATCTATATTTATATTAAATTTTACCTAAAATCCACTAATAACCATGGTACTAGAAAAGCCCGTATAAGGCTCATTAGTACTTAGCTTCTCAATTTAAATGGGAAAATCATGGATAACTAGGCTAAAATTCGTACTAGTATCTCTAGATTCCTCAAACACTATCTAGACATGATCAATATTTTAAAGAAAATATTAAGAAAATTTTCCGGGTCGTTACAATCCCCCATACCTCTTCAAAGTTCGTCCTCGAACTTAGAATAGCTCCGGGTACTTGCGTCTCATCTCGTCCTCGCGTTCCCAGGTAGCTTCCTCGAACCGTTGACTTTGTCATAGGACCTTGACTAAAGGTACCTCCTTGTTCCTTAGCTTCTTGACTTCCCAATCCAATATCTGGATAGGTCGACTTTCAAAACTTAAATCCTCCTGAACTTATACTGTCTGTGGCTCGATCACCTGATCTGTGTTTGGAATACACTTCTTGAGCAACGACACATGAAGCATGTTATGGATAGCCGACATCTCTTGAGGCAGCTCTAGTTCATATGCCACCTTGCCAACTCTTTTTAGAATCGGGTACGGCCCCACATAACGCGGACTTAGTTTTCCTTTCTTCCCAAATCTCGTTACCCCTCTCATAGGAGCCACCTTGAGGAATACCAAATCTCCAACCTTAAATTCCAGTGGCCTACACCGAACATCCTCATAATTCCTCTGCCGGCTCTGAGCAGCTTCTATCCGTTGTCGAATGTTCTGTATAGCTCGGGTGGTGTCGTCGATGAGATCCGTCTTAAGCCCCATTTCCTTCCTTTCACCACCTTTATACCAACAGATCGGAGACCTACATCTCCTCCCGTACAAAGCTTCATAGGGTGCCATTCCGATAGTATCTTGGTAGCTATTATTGTATGCGAATTCCGCTAAACATAAATATCGACACCAACTTCCTTTGAAATCCAGGGCACAAGCTCTCAACATATCCTCCAGTACTTGATTCACTCGTTCAGTTTGCCCGTCAGTCTGAGGGTGAAAAGCGGTACTGAATCGTAGTTTAGTGCCGAGAGACTTCTGAACACACTCCCAAAAATGCGAGGTAAAGCGACCATCCCTATCTGAGATGATGGTCTTGGGAACTCTATGAAGTCTGATTATCTCCTTAACATATAATTGAGCCAGTTGCTCAATCGAATAAGTCATCTTGATTGCTAGGAAGTGAGCAGACTTTGTCAACCTATCCACAATTACCCATATCACATCATATCCATTTGTAGTCTTGGGAAGTCCTGAAATGAAGTCCATAGAGATATCTTCCCATTTCCATTCCGGAATCGAAAGTGGCTGCAGAACTCCTCCGGGTCGTTGGTGTTCTGCTTTCACTCATTGGCAGGTCAGGCAAGTCCTGACATGCTGAGCCACGTCTCTCTTCATACCGGACCACCAGAATTTCTCCTTCAGGTCTTGATACATTTTGGTGGATCCCGGATGCATCGAATAAGGGGTTCCGTGAGCTTCTGCTAATATTTCTCTCCGTAGCTCCGGATCATTAGGGATATATAGACGATCCCTAAGGTATAATACTCCCCCGTCGGTGATACTAAATCTATCGCCCTTTCCTTCCAGAATCCTCTGCTTGATTCCCTGAAGACTCGGAAAACTCTGGAAATATTCTTATTACTTCTCGCACAATATACATGTACCACATTCTCCACATTACAAAATTTTTCTATTACATGGTCATCTCTACTTTCGCTTATTCTATCTTTCCATAGTCTTCTTTCACATATCCAAATACCTTTTCTCATTTACCAGTCATGCTTCCTCCACTCTAATCACAAAAATCACATTCTTATGATCTTCGTATCTTACTTCTCTATAACCTTACTTTTAAGCAACGAGTATCTAATATATTCTTTACCAAATTTCATAAAGCTAATACTATTCTTTACAAAACTCTCTCTCATTATTTATTTTCTAACAAGAATTTATAAAATATTCTTATATTAATCTTTTTCCAAAATCTATACTTTATTAGATCGTTTCACCTAGTAAGTTTATTTGACCTAGAGTTCTTACTACATTCTTGCCTTTGATAATATTAACATCTAGTTCCTTCATACAGAGTTATAGCTAAGGTCCTATTCGCTGATCTCTATCACTCTTTCTTTTGCATATCTATTTCTTACCCTCTCTCTCTCTTATATCAAGAATATTACTCTATTGCTACTACTATATATATCTATTTAAAAAGTCAAATAACTTAACACCTTAATCTGTTCCTAATAGATATACATCACTAAGTCTTTATTTCATAACTACTATAATCTCTTAGAATACCTACACGAAATACTCTACTCCCTTAATACTATAGCTAATAAGTCTCCATTAATAAAACACTATCCTCTCTTTACTCTAGGCTCATCGCTAAATATTAATATATGTCTTTCATCAACAGTACAAACTTGCTTTGGTTCACAACTCTTCTTAATTCCAGACGATCATGACACTTATACCGATAATCTCCTCATTACTTACACATTCCTCCTCTTACATCTACTTGCTCTTCTTTTCCAATTTACTCCGTTCCACCACCACTCAAACATTTACTATATTTATTCCACATGACTACAGCTACTTAAGTTAAATCTCCACAGATCACTCGCGCTCACTATCACTCACATATACAAGACAAGTAAGGCTAATATAAGTTATTGTTATTCCTACCCGCATATCAAATTCTAAAGTATTTGATTTCATAAAAATAAGATAAAGTATCGTTCATAGTTACATAACCTAAAGTACTTTCCATCATAAGACATCATTCATATCCTAAAGTACTTTCCATCATAAGGCATCATTCATACTTGTATATTCTAGAATCATAAGGTATCATCCATACTTGAATATTCTAGAATCATAAGGTATCATCCATACTTGCATATTCTAGACTCATAAAGGAAAATAAGGTATGCATAGAGGTACTTACTTGGAAGCTGCAGGAAGAAGGCTTGATGTGTGTGTAGTGAGATGGCAACTGCTCTGATACCAACCTGTAACACCCGTTTTTTTTTTCGTAAAGCGGCGTTACGTTAACATACATAGGGCATGTGAACATCGTACTGTAGCAGAATAATTTAAACTTACACATACATGCACCTAACTATCTTTCCTATCATAGTGACATGGAACTTAGCATATTAACATCGTACTTAACATCATGTCATACAATCACATAAGTCATCCATTAAGCACATAAGTAGCAAGCGTAAATTGTTCTTGACAACACCATCCTAGGTTTAGCATAAGACTTGTAAGAATGTCTTTCCTGTTGGTGCAGGAAGCACCATATCGAGCCTGGTTTTGATATTGGCAAAGGATTCAAAGTTAAGTTTATTTGTGATCTAACGTTGTTCACTGAGTGTGCAGAAAAAGCCCTAGCGAAGGACTGCTAGGCACCTGGCGGAGGACTGCCAGTATCCAAGCCCTAGCGAAGGACTGCTAGGCACCTGGCGAAGGACTGCCAGTATCCAAGCCCTAGCAAAGGACTGCTAGGCAACTGGCGAAGGACTGCCAGCATCCAAGCCCTAGCGAAAGACTGCTAGGCAACTGGCAAAGGACTGCCAGCATCCAAGACCTAGCGAAGGACTACTAGGCTCTAGGCGAAGGATAGCCTGGGACTAAAGCCCTAGCGAAGGAATGCTAGGCACCGGGCGAAGGACAGCTCGGCATCTAAGCCCTGACAAAGGACCGTCAGGCAAAAGTCCAACTGGAGGAGCCGGTTGGCACCAGGTAAATTCTCCCGAGAGGAGTAGGTGAGGACGCATTCCCCTTGAGGGAACATTAGGCGTCGGTTCGACCTAGGGCTCCATTTTGGAGACCAAAGTCAGAACCAAGACAGCTAAGGCTGTATAAAATAATAATATAATTGTTATTTGGACTAACTCTGGATGCAGGATCGAAGGACTGAGTATCTGCAGCTCAGAGAGCCTCGAAGGAGTGAGGCAGAAGCTGAGCAGGGCGCCCCGGACGACCAGGGCGCCCCCAAGGTCAACCCAAGTATGTAACAACCTCGACGTGTTTTCGCCCCGCTTGTCGCGGGCGCCCCCGCGTGTCGCGGGCGCCCCCACTGCCAGCTGTCGAAGCGCATCCCTGCGAAGCCGAAGAGATGAGGCCTTTGACCGGTCAAGCCGGGCGCCCCGAGTCCTCCAGGTGCCCCGGTCAAACCGGATCCCGAGGATAATGGGATCAGACGGCGACTGAGCTACAGCCGGATCGGCTGCCACGTGGGGGGCGCCCCCGTCGACCAGGGCGCCCCTAGGCCCTATATAAAGGGCCCTCGACCTCCTTCTTCAAAGCATCACTTCTTCGGACACTTCCACGCTCTTCTGCTCTCATGCTTTGCTCCAGATACTGCCCAACTCGAGCCGACGACGTCCCGCTGCCCCGAAATCTTCGATCTACTCCGGACGTCGGTAAAAGAAGAGCATAATTCTTATTATATAAAGTTTACTGCACTTATTCTGTATTCAATAATTGTAAACTGGTTTACGAACTTATAGAATTGCCCGCAGAAAACGGTCAACGACCGTGGGCCTTGGAGTAGGAGTCGACACAGGCTCCGAACCAAGTAAAACGACCGTGTTAGCATTGTTTTTGTGTCTTATTTCCGCTGCGCACTTACTCTTTTTAAATCCGAACGATTTGCGACATTCACCCCCCCCCTCTCTCGCATTTCTCGATCCAACATTTCCTTGACCAAGTCACTTCCACACACTCATTCTTGCCCCTCCTGCCGCTTCCTTATTGTCCTCTTGCTTGATCTGCGGTATAAGGAAAATAAGACTATAAGCACATAGGCTTAGTAAGACCCTTTCCTACTCACTAAAACCATTCGTCACATAAACATATGCACACGAAACATTAACATAACTTGGTGCTTAACATAAATCGTAAGCATATAAAATCATTCAGCATGACATAGTTCCTAGCGTAGAACATGAGCATAAAATATACTTAGCATGACATGATACATGACATAAATATAAGCATAATTATTCTTAACATGGCGTGATACATGGCATAAACGTAAACATAAAATATACTTATCATGACATGATACATGGCATAAATATAAACATAAAACATACTTAGCATGGCATGATACATGGCATAGAGAAAAACATAAAACATAAGCATAAAACATTTTCTATTATGGCATAGTTCTTTAACATAAATCATAAGTATAAACCTTTTCTATCATGGCATAATTCTTAACATCAAACATAAACATAAAATATTTTTCTATCATGGCATAATTCTTAACATAAAACATAATCATAAACGTTTTCTATCATGGCATAATTCTTAACATACAACATAATCATAAACATTCTCTATCATGGCATAATTCTTAACCAAAAACATAAACATAAAACATTTTCCATCATGGCATAATGCATAACATGAATGAATGCATGAGTCAAAATGCATATACATAGGGATGCTTAATTTTAAATTCATACTTTTAAATACTTAAATATAATCATCACATCATTGGGGTCCCCGGCTTGTACCACATACACACATCATATGCGCGCATCCCTAAGTAAATACGAGGTAGCTAGTCTCGACCTACTAGGGTAAGGACAGCTACGTTAGTCCCAGAACCGGGGCATTCTTAAGGTGCCCATCCCTGTTGGACAGCTTCGGTAGTCCCAGAACCGTGGACAACATAGTAGGTAGTCCAAAACCGGGGCGTTCTTAAGGTTCCCATCCCTTGGACCCATACTTCGGTCCGGTACAAGCCCATTCATAAAGTAAAATAACTTCACATACTTTATCATTCATAGGACACTCATAGCATATTTAAACATAACATAACCTTGTTACATGAAGCATGACATAAAGCATACTTGACCTTTCATCGTTCATACTTAATGCATAGCATCATTATGCCTTAAAGGCATACGCATTATCTTTATTCATAAAACATGACATGCTTACATAAAACATCATTCTTGTTCACAGTGCTTGCATGATCATGGTACATAAGGTAAGCATTGCATTGTATTCATAGAACATGATATGTTTACATAGACCATCATCCTAATTCATAGAGCTTGCATGATCATGATACATAAGGTAAGCATTGCATGTCATACATAAGCATAGTATCTATCACAAGCATACATGGGTAGGACTCCTATAACATGCTACGTGCTATCTAAGTGCATGGCATAGAACATAAGACATTCATGAACAAACCCTACTAAGAATGGCATCTAACATAACATACCAAACATGAACATAACACTTAAAGTTAGGGTTATAGGTAACATAATTTCTACCACATGTTTGAACCTATATATATACACATCATAATAAGTCATAAATAATCATTCTTGAAACCCTAACTCCACCTAAACCCCATTCAAGTTGCTTGGCCAAAACTTGTAAGGAAGGGGTTTTATCATTCAAGTGACATGTAAGATAGCATAAGGAAAGGAAAGACCATACATTACCCATAAGGCCATAGGAAGCTACTCGGGCTCATGATTAGGGCTAACCCTAACTCCTAGCCCTACTTCTTGGGGTTGGCCGAAACTTGCAAGGGCCATGGGTACATGGAAAAAATTCATAAAATTTCTAATTAATCATCTAACACCATCCATACCATACCATAGAAGCCATTGGAACCCATACATGAAGTAAGCCCTAACTCCTTGCCCCAAAACCCATCTTGGCCGAAACTTGTAGGGTTACAAGGCCATGTGAAAATTCACATAAATCACCCTCAACCTCCCTTGTATCATGAGGATATACAAGATACATACTTGAAGGGTTAGATCCAACCCTAACCATGGAATCATGGTGGTGGCCGAAACCCTAGAGGGTCTTAGGGTACTCCAAAAATTCTCCAAATCCTATTTTATTCTTTATTCATCATGAGAAAACATTAGAAAGCATGAGTGAGCTTTTTAACATCATTTTTGAACCCAAAAGCATGGTGGCCGAAAGTTATAGGGCCAAGTTCATGGTTTTTCTCAACATAAAACACAAACGAAACTTCATATTATGATAAACATCAAGGAGAACTATCATACCACAGGTGAGGGAGTCTTATCTTTGGTTATCTTGATTTTTCACCTTGAATATAGAGAAACCGAAAGAACTTCTTTGACCTTAGGCTACCCCTAACCCTTGTAGCCTTGTGGAAAACCCTTAGATTTTGAAGATGAGGCCTTCTTGTGGAGCTTTTCCAAAGGGAAAATCCCCTTGTGGGTTTCGGCTAGAAGGAGGAAGGAGGATGAAGAAGAGTGGACTTGGTGGAAGAAGGAAGAAAAAGTAACTTCCATGCCCCCTCTCTCATTTCCTTTATACCACATTAAGGAGGGCAAGTGAAGAGTCATGGTGTCTCTTCCCTTGATGAATCTTCATTTTCCCTAAGCCTTAACCAAAATCCACTTCATCCTCTACTAGCACTCCCTTGCTAGGTGAATTGGTTAGTACATGCATGGTGGTACACTAGGTCCAAGGTTCAATCCTTGGTGCATGAACTTTATTTTTACTTCATTTTATTTTATTTTTTTTATTTTTCTTTTAATTTCGAAAATTCCCCTAAGACTCACCCATAATTATGCTAATATTCCTAATTAAAACCCATCTATATTTATATTAAATTTTACCTAAAATCTACTAATAACCATGGTACTAGAAAAACCCGTATAAGGCCCATTAGTACTTAGCTTCTCAATTTAAATGGGAAAATCATGGATAACTAGGCTAAAATTCATACTAGTATCTCTAGATTCCTCAAACACTATTTTGACATGATCAATATTTTAAAGAAAATATTAAGAAAATTTTCTGGGTCGTTACAATTATTGCAGGTCCTGAGGCGTTACAAGAAGGCGATTGGGTGGACTTTATCTGATATATCAGGTATTAGCCCAGCTCTCTGTATGCACAGGATATTTTTGGAAGAAAATGTAAAACCTGTGAGGCAGCCACAATGGAGACTCAATCCACTCATTTTGGACGTTGTAAAGAAAGAGGTGACTCGACTTCTTCAAACAGGTATTATTTACCATATTTCTGATAGTCAGTGGGTTAGTCCCATACATGTGGTGCCCAAGAAATCCGGGGTGACAGTGGTGGAAGATGGAAACAACGAACTAGTGCCCACCAGAGTTATGAATTCCTGGAGAGTCTACATTGATTACAGAAAGCTCAACAAGGTCACAAGGAAAGATCACTTCCCTTTACCCTTTATTGATCAGATGCTTGAAAGACTGGCAGGGAAGTCTCATTATTATTTTTTGGATGGTTATTCAGGCTACTTTCAGATTTGTATAGATCCAGAGGACCAGGAGAAGACTACCTTCACTTGCCCCTTTGGCACTTTTACCTACAGACGTATGCCTTTTGGACTCTGCAACGCACCCGGTACATTTCAGAGATGTATGGTAAGTATATTTGGTGAGTTGCTAGAGCATTGTATGGAGGTATTCATGGATGATTTTTCAGTTTATGGCACGTCTTTTGATTCATGCTTAGAAAATTTGTCTAGGGTTTTACACCGTTGCATTAAGACTAACCTTGTGTTAAATATTGAAAAATGTCATTTCATGGTGGAGCATGGTATTGTACTTGGACACATAGTCTCTAGGAGAGGTATAGAGGTAGATCCTGCAAAAATAAGTGTTATTTCATCTTTATCTTACCCCGTATGCGTACGGGACGTTCGTGCTTTCCTTGGACATGCAGGTTTCTACCGCAGGTTTCTACCGCAGGTTTATTAGAGACTTTAGCGACATTGCTCGATCCTTGACAAAACTTTTGCAAAAAGATGTTGAGTTTTGCTTTGATGATAAGTGCAAAGAAGCTTTTCACAAACTCAGGGAGGTTCTTACCTCCGCTCCCATTATTAAATCACCTAATTGAAATTTGCCATTTGAATTAATGTGTGATGCCTCTAATTTTGCAGAGGGAGCTGTGTTAGCACAGAGGGTGGAGGGAGCACCTCATGTCATATGCTATACCTCCAAGACCCTAGATGCCGCCTAAGCAAATTACACTACCACTAAGAAGGAGCTTCTTGCCATAGTTTTTGCTTTAGACCGTTTCAGATCTTACTTATTGTGCTCACATGTTATTATTTTTTCTGATCATGCAGCTCTAAAATACTTGTTGAAAAAGCCTGATGCTAAACCTAGACTTATCAGATGGATGCTCCTGCTCCAAGAATTTGACCTGGAGATCAGAGATAGAAGTGGCAAGGAGAACTTAGTTGCAGATCACCTAAGTAGAATTGAAGGAGATGGATCTTCTACCACCATTGACGATGATTTTAGAGATGAGCACCTTCTTGCAGTACATGGTGAGACACCTTGGTATGCAGACCTAGTTAATATTTTAGCTGCACATGTTTTCCCTACACACTTTTCTAAGGCTCAAAAAGATAAACTTAAAAGTGATGCAAAATTCTATGTGTGAGATGACCCATATTTATGGAAGTTTTGTAATGATCAAATAATTAGGAGATGTGTACCAGACCATGAGTTTACTTCTGTTCTTATGTTTTGTCATTCATCAGCTTGTGGGGGACATTTTGGACCCCAAAGAACTGCTAGAAAGGTGTTAGATTATGGATTGTATTGGGCCACCCTATTTCATGATTCATATGTATTTTATAAAAATTGTGATAGATGTCAGCGAACTGGGAACATAGGAGCAAGAAATGAGATGCCCCAAAACACTATACTTTTTTATGAGATTTTTTATGTTTGGGGAATAGATTTTATGGAACCTTTTCCTGCATCATTTGGTTATCTATATATTTTACTTGCTGTGGATTTTGTTTCAAAATGGGTGGAGGTCATTCCCTCCAAGACTGACGATTCTTCTATTGTTGCTAGTTTTGTTAGGTCACACATTTTCTGCAAGTTTGGAATTCCAAGAGCCATAATAAGTGACCAAGGATCTCATTTTTGCAATAAACACATGAAGGCTTTACTTGGCAAATATGAGGTTGTACATAAAGTCTCTACATCCTACCATCCCCAAACAAATGGACAGGCTAAAATTTTTAACAGAGAGATCAAATCAATTTTGGAAAAGACCGTTGGGCCCACTAGAAAAGATTGGAGCAAAAGGCTAGATGATGCACTTTGGGCTTATAGAACGGCATACAAGACCCCCATTGGCATGTCCCCTTACAGCTTAGTGTATGGAAAAGCTTGTCATCTTCCCGTGGAAATTGAGCACAAAGCATATTGGGCAGTAAAAGAATGTAATTTCGATGCTACCAAAGTGGGAGAAGAAAGAAAACTTCAACTTCAAGAACTTGAAGAGATTCGGCTAGAGGCATTAGAAAATTCAAGGATCTACAAGGAAAAGACCAAAAACTTCCATGACAAGCATATTTTGAAGAAAGACTTCCAAATGGGTGACAAGGTATTATTGTACAACTCAAGGCTGAAATTGATATGAGGTAAGTTAAGGTCAAGATGGGATGGTCCATTTATTGTAACCAATATTTTTCCTTATGGAGCTGTTGAAATTAAAGATGAATCTAACGGGTTTGTTTGGAAAGACAATGGCCACCGGCTCAAATAGTATTTTGAAGAATTAAAGGAGCTAGAGGTGGATGATGTGGACTTCAAGGATGCTATCTACCCAAATTAAGGGGAGTTTACTTTTCTTGCACCTACATTTCATTGTATATAACATTTTCATGATTTAGAAGTAAATGATCATTTTTGAAGCAAGTTGTTGATAATAAATTCCTAGGCAAAATTAGATGAATAAATAGACATTGTAAATACCATGTTATTTCTTTTGGCAATTTTTCTTAATGAGTAGGAATAAATTATCCCTCTAGGTTATCTTCATATCATTTTAGAGTCTCTTGAAAATAAATTAAATTTGGTTGTTAAAACTTAGGGTTTGAGCTCATGGATGAAATCTTGGATGCTTGAGTACTACTTGGCTATGAATTTTTAATTGATGACTTGAGATGAATTATTTGTACCTAGTAAGAATTAACCTTATTTTTGTGACACACATATGTGATTGTACTCTAGAACTTACTTAGGTTCTTTCAAAATCATAATTCTATGATTGGATCACATTTATAGATGCTACTCAATTTATTTTCCTTTCCATATCAATTCATGTTTTCTATACTTCCTACTCTTAACCATACTTTTCTATGAACTTGTTTGTTTGGGATGTTTCTTGATGTTACTTTGCCCGAGACGGACAAAAGACTAAGTGTGGGGGAGATGACTAGTGTTTTGGAATCATTTTTGTAGCAATGATGCATTTCATTTCAAAGAGAAAAATTTTTTGCGGTTGATTCAAAAGGTTGCCAAGTCAAGTTGAGTTTGGTATCAAGATCAAGTGGGAAGAAGTAGTTAAGGAGGAAATCAATTGAAGCATCTAGATTCTTGATCATAAATTGAAGATCCAAGAAGCTGTGCCAAGAAAAAAAATCTGAAATGGAAACAAATGGCACGCAAAAAGCAGTGAGAAAAATTTGTGGCAAAGTATCAAGTAGAGTATCATTTTTATGAAGCTTATGCATATGAAAATGCAAGTTCTGAAGCGAGTATATCCACTACCGATCAAAACAGAAAAAAAGGTGGCTGCTTGGATTTTCAAATCAGTGAAAAAAAAAAGAGAAGAAGCAGTGTAGAGCAGACCAATCAGAATTCTCAAGTGGAGCACTCAATTCTCCACCATTATGTAATGCAATTGCTGTGAAGAAAGCAGAGAACTGCAAGGATGCAGAACCTGACAAGTCTAGATTCTGGAAATTGATTGCGTGGAGATGGAACTCGAAACAGAAAAAAACAGAATAAAACAGTGAGGCCAGTGAGTGTCAAGCACACTAAATAAAAAAATCTTGGAATCTGAGAGCTGTTGAATGATACAAGCTGAATTCGAAGTATGCTGTAAAGTGTTGAATCTATTGAAGAGTTGAGGTTGAATCTGCACGGAAAAAAAATCAGTATGGATGAAATTAGTTAAGGAAACTCTCAAATGAAGCATTTAAACTCTCCACTACTATTGATGCTAATTGTTTTGAGAAATTAGAGATTGCAAGGTCTGAATTTATTGACGTGAAGCTGAAACATGAAACACAGAAAAAAAAAATAGAACAGAGAAAAAAAAACAGTTTGGAAGCTGAAAAATGCAGCTATGAAAAGAAGAAGAGCTGGGCACCACATAACTGAGCAAGATGAAGAAAAACATGAGTAGATACTCAACTGCAACCAAAATTAGAAGCCAGCAACTGACTTGAAGAAAAAAAAAGAAAGGAAGAAGGAAAAAAACAAAGGAGACAAGTGGCACGCAAAAGCAAAATTGGTACATTGAGACTAATAAGGTTTTCTTCATCCAAGTCAAGGGCAATACCAAATTTTTACTCCACCACACTTTTGACTTCCATAGAGGACTATAAAGAGGGCAAAATGCATGGGAAATATTCTTGAGCATCCAAGTTTACCAATTCATCAACTTCTCTATTTTTCTTAGCTTCCACTTCATTCTTCCATTTCATATGTCTTTCATTTATTTGAATAAACTTTTATAGATGTGGATCCGAATAATGAATAATGGTGGAGAGTAGATAACAAGCAAGCCTATGGTAGTGCAAAAAGCATTTGTGTTTGAGTGAGCTCCACTTTCATCATGAACTTAGAACTCAAAAAGAGAGCCACCAAAAATTTCCCTGGAAAGGCTTAGTGAGTTAAATTCATCTCAATGAATCATGAAGGATGAAAATGCCAAGTTGTTGATTTAAGGACGAGATACTAATCCATAGAGCTTAGATTTTTGAGAATTGACAACCTTAGGTAATTTCTTTTCAATTGCTTCTAACTATGTTTGGAAAGAATCTAAGGGATATATATTTAGTAGTTTTCGCGAGACGCTCAAGCTTAAGTGTGGGGGAGTTGATAAGTACTATTTTGTTGATCATTTCAAATTCTAAAATCCATGTTTGAACCATATTTTACTTGTTTAATATTGAATTTATCCTAGGTTTTATGAATTTATTCTATTTTTGGGTTTTATTACAAATCTTGCCACATTGGAAATATTTTGGCACTAAATTGTTGATCTACTTTTATAGGCTTGGAAGGATCATGGACATAGATCATGCTGGGTCAAACTTGAGTCAGAAGTGGACTGGATCGAATGATCAAGCATCCGTCTAATATGGGCCGTCCGATTCAAAAATGGCTAGATCTAAGCCACCGGAGAATTTTTGAGCAATCCGAGTTGGGGTTAAGGCTAATCAAGCACTCAGATCAAGATCTGAAGGTTTCATACAAATCAAAGATCGTTCAGCCGTTGGATCAAGCTCAGAAGGATCTAGACCGTTCATTCAAAGATCAGGTTGATCTGAGCCATCCGTTGTAAATCTGGAAGATCCGAGCCACTGAGAGACAGATCCTGACCCTTGATCAACATCTGAAAGTTTTGGTTCAGATCGGATAAAGATCAACTGTTGGATGGAGTTGAGTTAATCTAGACCGTCCATTGCTAACCTATATAAACTGCCACTCAACTCCCGATCAGACTGTCGTGTCTTCTTCGCCAGTTTCAGTTCTTCGCGTTTAGAGCATTGTTCTTCGTTTTTCTTCAAGTTTTCTTCATCTGAGGGCGTGACAACATCGATTTCATTCTTGGATCTAGATCTAGATCGTTGGGAAGATTTCTCCGTGAAGATTCCAGCTCCAATTCGGCCAAAAACAGAGTTGATTGAGGGTTTCGTCAGATCTGTGAATTGATTGCTTGGATCTCGTTTGTGTGTCATTTCCATCCATCTGAGCTATCTGGAGGGTCCTCTGGAGTGCTCTGATCATCTCCAAATCATCATCGCCATCCAACATAGTGAGATCGAGGAGATCGGGTTGCTTTTTCAGATTTGAGCAGAGTTGAGTTGGATTGATTCGCAGAGCTAAATTCTCAGCGATCTGTGGAGCTAAGGGGTTCGAGGCTCACTCTTGTGTGACGGCAAGAAGATCTGGAGCTAAGGGAAGGGATCGAAGCTAGTTTTCTTAATGAATTTCTGTTATCAGCTGTAGTTTCGATTTCTGCAAGCCATTGCTGTTTCTGTCTTTATATCAGCTGCTTAGTTTTCTGTTCTGGATCTTTCTGCTTTAATTAGTGTTTTAATTCGGCACTCTTATTAGTTAGGTTGTTTGTGTAGTGAACAATTACATTTATATCAGCTTGTTTCGTGTTTGAATCAATTCTGAATTTGGTATCAGCCCTGTTTTTTGCGTATCAATTTTTCTCCTGCATCTCAGTTTGTTTTTCTGCCATTCCTGATTTTTTATCAAGCTAGCTTAGTTTTATCTTCTGAATTCACCTTAAAGTTTGTTTCATTTACATAGTTATTGAATTCAATTGCTGCATTTGGTCTCATTAGTAGCGTATCAACTATAGTTCCTGCGAACCAGCTGCTTGTGTTCTAGTTTCCTTTCGTCAATGTTCCAGTTTATTGTTTCTGAAATTGTTGTCAAGTAAACATAAGTTTTCCTAGCTTTTTCCTGAATATTAGGTTTGTTCACTTAGTCTCAGCTCATTGTCTGTTTAACATCTCATTTGTAGCTGCATATTGGCATTTTTCAATTTCCAATTTCTGCAAGTTAGCCTCATGTCTGAAATTTACAGTTATCACTTCTGAATTTTGTATCAGAGACATTAGCATCTTTTGAATCTTTGCTGAAGTTATATTTGTGCATTAGTTTCAGTTTGTTTGCTTGTTCTGCATTGGTTTGCAGCTGAATTTCTGCATTCGGGTTCTAAGTCCTGCACTGTCATTTCTATATTAGTTGTTTTGAGTGATTAGTTTTCGATTCCTGAAATTTCCTCATTCATCCTTGCATATCACTTCACTGATAGTTGGCCTTTCTGAGCTGAATTGATTAGTCCCATTTTTGAATCATCAGTTCGTTGTTTCTACAAGTTTCAATTATATGTTTGGCACATCAGTTTATTTCTTTTCTGCGTATCAAAGTTGTTCAATTCTGTAATTTGTATCAAGGGCAGCTTAGACACTGATTGGTATCGAGTTATATGCTATTTTTAGTGTGTTATGGTGCTTGAAATCAGTTAGTATTGCATTCAGTTGTTCCTGAACCTTATCATCCATGTATGCATTTGTTTGCTTTTAAATTTTGTAGCTAGCATTTGTTTTAAGTTTGTTTGCTGCCGAAAATTGCCAGCACTGCTTTTATTCATTTGGTTAGCATTTGGATTGCATTTGATATCAAATTTGTTCTCCAAGTTTGGCTACTTTGCATTGGTGGATTAAATTCACGATTAGTTGAGTTCATTAGTGAAATTGCCTAGTTTACCTTCATTTAGTTAAGTTTCCTTGCTTTTCATTGCTTTTCCATTTTTAATTGAAACCAATCCCAATTCTTATTTGAAACCCAAAAATAATCAATGACACATAAATTCAAGCTTGAATCAACAACCTTAACTAGCCCTAGGAAAAATACGACCTGTGGCCCCTTTACTACATTTTTATACTTTGTTAGCAAAAAGGGTTTCCAGCTTATCAAATATCTAAATTTGAGACTCACATTCGTGACAGCCTCTTTTGGGTCCATCAATAAGGAAGGTTGATCTTGAATTCGATTTTGAGGTTTTTGATCGTGTGCTATTGGTTGTTGTGGGGTCAGTGTTGCATTTGGGTTTTGAAGAATTATGATCTATTTACGGTTTTCTTGTTGCTTAGTTTGGCTGTCCTGTTTGGATCTTAATCGCCTTGCTATTGTTGTGGTGTTTTGGATGAGTTTGCTGATCAAATTGCTACCCTGTTTTAATGCTGAGATTATTCACAGTTGTGTAGATTTTGGCATTATGTAGCTTTGAGTTAGTTTATTCTGGTTGATATAGTTTCGTTCGGATTGGAATTCTTCCTTACCGTGAGTTCCATTTGGAACTGCTAGTTTCGGTGAGTCTTCTCTGTATGTGCTCCATACCTTGCTCTGAATTGGATTGTTGGATGAGTTTTGATCAAACAGAATGATACTCGTGCTGGTGTGGATTCAGTTGTATCTGTTTGAAGCTCTGTTTCTGATTTCTTCCGCGAGTTTTAATCGATGGAATTGGTTCTTGTGGTGTGGTGTATCTACTGTTGGTGATTTGAGTAAGGTTAGGGTATTTGGTTCCTTTGTTTTGATCCCTGCCAGATTCTTCGATTGGTGTTTAGTTTGGTTTTGGGTTTGAAATGGATCATGATTAGGGGAATTATGTGGCAGGTTGCTGTATGAATTTATTACTTATTTTTGAGTTGGTTTAGATTCTAGGTTAGGTTTAGGTTGAACCTAGATGGAACCAAGACTCAATGATTAGGGAATAATTATTTAGTTATGTGTAGATAGGAATTGATCCCATTTACACCTAGCATGTAACATAGCAAATTAATTTAATAATAGTATAATTAGCTAAGTTGTATTTTGATGCAGGGTATTGATTTGATTCATTCGTCGCGGCTACTATTTTCGACGGGGGGTTCTCATCGCTCGGACATGCTTATATCGAGGCTGGTACCTTTATTATGCATAGTTAGATATATATAGCAGTAGGAATGCTGATACTTCTATTTCTGTACTCCTTCTTTCAGTAGTTGTATCTGCTAGCTTTACTACTTGCTGCTCTTTATTTCTGCGTGGATTGGTGGTATGTACAACTTACCTTATACCTTACGCTAGGGTTTAGGTTATGGTGCATACCAGTGATCTGGACTACTGCATATCATATAGATGACAGTAGGGATAGATAGTAGATGATGCCTGGTGTAACGACCCGACCCAGGCTCAGTTAGTTACTAGATTCATAAACTCTAGTACTTAAGCTTGGAGGTCTAGAGTTCGAATCCTGGGGAAGGCAAAAATCCACTGGCCAAGGTGGGAAGTCCTAATGAGTAACGACATGGTCGACGGTTGACGATTGACGACCCACAGAAAAATAAGGGGTAGCCGAATGGGCCGCCAAATGTGTCCGGTCATTACAATAAAAAGGCACCTTTTTATTGTAACAACCCGGCCCATTTGGCGACCCCTTATTTTTCTGTGGGTCATCGACCGTCGACCGTGTCATTACCTTACTAGGTCCTCCCACCCCTGGCCAGTGGATTTTTGCCTTCCCCAGGATTCGACGACCCACAGAAAAATAAGGGGTCGCCAAATGGGTCGGGTCGTTACAATAAAAAGGCGCCTTTTTATGTAACGACCCGGGCCATTTGGCGACACCCTTATTTTTCTATGGGTCGTCGACCGTTGACCATGCAGTTACTCATTAGGTCTTCCCACCCCTGGCTAGTGGATTTTTGCCTTCCCCAGGATTCAAACCCTAGACCTCCAAGCATAAGTATTAGAGTTTATGAATCCTAGTAACCAATTGAGCCAGGCTCAATTGGTTACTAGGATTCATAAACTCTAGTACTTAAGCTTGGAGGTCTAGGGTTCGAATCCTAGGGAAGGCAAAAATCCACTAGCAGGGGTGGGAAGACCTAATGAGTAATGGCACGGTCGACGGTCGACGACCCATAGAAAAATAAGGGTGTCGCCAAATGGGCCACCAAATGGGTTGGGTCGTTACACCTGGGATAGTGACATGCATCATTATTGAACGTAGCATAGGTGGACAACCATTCACTCCCTGGAGGTTGAGATGGGTCGTCGGACTTGCTACTCTGGTAGGGGCATATGTAGGCGACCTTTAACTCCCCTAGTGGTTGAGATGGACTGTTAGACCTGCCACATGACCTATCGTGTAGTTCTGGTGGCGGTCCACGGCGCTGCAGTAGGTCCCCTATATTGTCTGGAGATAGTTAGGGATGAGGGAGCGTACTTTTCCCTAGGGTGGGGTACGTTCCGGTCTGAGCCCCTGCTCGTTCGGTATCGCGTGGTGTGCGACAGTGACCGTCTGAGTGGAGGGAGGACCTAGTCAGAGCCCTACCCACTCAGTTTCATGTGATGCACGACGGTGGCCGACAGGCGTCAGGGGTGACCCATGTTGCATCATAAGCATGCTTTGCATCTCTGCATTTGGTTGTGTTTGCTGCACTTGGTTGCTGCATTTGGTTGACATGCATGCTATTGGGTTTGGATCGACGCAGGTAGGTATGTACTTCCTTTTCTTTCTTATGTTTCAGTTCTGCATTTCCTTTTTACTGCATTTATCTTTAGTATTGTGATACATGGTGACTTACTGCTGGTATAACTTCCTATGCATATTAGACTGTATTCGCTGAGTTCTTTGGACTCACCCCGTTAGCCTTGTTTTTTTCTCCTTTCAAGATGATCGTCTGGATTTGCCTAGCAGCTTGTCCCAGTTCGTGTGTCTCCGAGACGATTTCCGCGGTTGTCTTGTATTTTGTTTGTGGTACATATTGGTACCCTTTTCTTTACTCATTTTGTTCTTTTCATTTCCGCTACTGTATGTTGTGCTCTGTTGTGTCGTCTATTTTCACGGTAGTATAGTTGTACTTTTGTGTGTCATGGAGGTCTTGATTTTGTTTTGTTTTATCGTAAGTCGTACCGGTACACAGATTTTATCGTCATTTTCGTTTCCCTTTATTTCAGACGCTTGTTCCTACCCTATAGGCTGCAGTACAAGCAGACTAAGGTAGTCGTGGTAGATAGGTTTTCGGATTGTCCGCCGGGACGAGGGAGTAGCTGTCCGGTCGGTATCGGACGTGTAACGCCCCGAAATTTCCCATATGAAATATTATTCATAAATATGAAATATTAGGGAATTCATGAAATAGTATCATGAAATATTATGAAATATTATGAATTCATAAATATGAAATATTATGGAATTCATGAAATAGTATCATGAAATATTATGAATTCATAAATATGAAATATTATGGAATTCATGAAATAGTATCATGAAATATTATGAAATATTATGAATTCATAAATATGAAATATTATGGAATTCATGAAATAGTATCATGAAATATTAGGAAATATTATGAATTCATAAATATGAAATATTATGGAATTCATGAAATAGTATCATGAAATATTATGAAATATTATGAATTCATAAATATGAAATATTATGGAATTCATGAAATAGTATCATGAAATATTATAAAATATTATGAATTCATAAATATGAAATATTATGGAATTCATGAAATATTATCATGAAATATCATGAATTCATAAATATGAAATATTATGGAATTCATGAAATATTATCATGAAATATTATGAAATATATGAATTCATGGAATATAATTAATATTATGAAATTTCATGATGGGCTTGGCTTAATGGGCTTGGATTGGTGCAAAATGTGATAAAAAGAAAATATAGAAGGGAGGAAGCAGGGATTGAACCTTGAACCTCCTAGTTGCACTAGCAATGTCTTAACCATTGCACTAAGCCATGTTTCTTGTTAGAGAATAAGGAACATGCTTGTTAAGTGGGTAAGAGTGAAGAGACATGTCTTTTCATGGGAAAAGTATAAATATGGGAAGTTGGAGTAACTTCCTTTTTCTTCTCTTCTTCTTCTTCCTTCTCCACCGAAACCATCATCTTCTTCTTCTCTTCTTCCATTTTCGAAACCAACCTCCTAGGGTTCTAACTCTAGGGCAATTACAAGGAGGAAAGCCAAGTGTCTTTACCTTCTACCAAGACCAAGGAGTCTTAGAGAAAAAGTTGGAAGAAAAAGGTTTTCACATACCCTTCAAGTGTAGGGTACCCTACGGTTTAAAGAAATTCCAGCGCAAGGATGTAAGTATCCTCTCGCCTGTGGCATAATCGCTATTGAATGTTTGCTTGTTTTGTTCTTTGGAAAATTCACAAGAACTTCCCTAGTGGAAGTTTCGGCCACTCCTTGTAAGGGGGTCCAAGAGAAGGCTTTTGATCATACTTGATGCATGCTAGTACCCCTAGGAACTTTATACTCATATGTGATGTTTCCAAATTTTTGGAAAAACAAAAGTTAGGGTTTGGTACCCTACAAAGTTTCGGCCACCACCCACTTATGGGCTTTGGTTGCTTCTTGATGCATGAGGATATCCCTAGGAACTTAGGGTATGAATTTATGTTATTTTTCCATCATGTGTGATAACAAGAATTAGGTTTTAGTGCCCTACAACTTTCGGCCAAGCATGATAGAAATTAGGGTTTGGGGATTTTATGATTTTCTATAATGGATTCATGCTTAGGAATGTAGATCAAGTGTTTGAATATATGTTTGTATGAATATTGGATACTCCTACCCTATGAAACTAGGGTTAGGGTTTAGATGGGTTTCGGCCAAGACCTAGGAATTAGGGTTAGTGAGGATTGAATTATCACATAATGTATCCATGCTTAGTATATTGTATGATAGTGTATACAAGGTGTTGTATAGATGGTTGTGTGAATATTTCATTGCCAAAAATTGAACTTGCCCTATCATAGGACTTTCGGCCAAGGCATAGACTTTAGGGTTTGTGAAAATTAATTATCCTATGATATATGTTTATGGTTGGGGATAATCATATGTATATGTATGTGGTGTTAAATGGAAGGGTTGATATGTAAACCTTAAATTGTTAGCATGCTATGATATGTTTATGTATGAGGTTTTTGATAAATGTATGTGTGAATGATTAATGCAAAAGTCCTGATATTTCTCTACTCTTGATGTTTCGGCCAACCCACTAGGACTAGGGTTTGTAAAGGTCAAACTACCCTATGATATATGTTTATGGTTGGGGATGATCATATGTGTATGTATGTGGTGTTAAATGGAATGGTTGATAAGGAAACCTTAATTGTTAGCATGCTTTGATATGTTTATGTATGAGGTGTTTAAATGAGATGTCTGATTGAAATCTAATTGATAGCATGCTACCACTTCCTACGATATGAGTATGACCTATGTGACCAAAGCTTGTCAGGTCTAAGGTAGGTTAAGTGGTTGAAATATGATGCATGATGAAGTATGTATGAACATGTATGGAATATGATATATGTATGAACAAGTATGAAATATGATATATGTATAAACATGTATGAAATATGATGCATGTATGAACAAGTATGAAATATGATGTATGTATGGACATGCATGAAATATGATGTATGTATGANCATTTTCGAAACCAACCTCCTAGGGTTCTAACTCTAGGGCAATTACAAGGAGGAAAGCCAAGTGTCTTTACCTTCTACCAAGACCAAGGAGTCTTAGAGAAAAGTTGGAAGAAAAAGGTTTCACATACCCTTCAAGTGTAGGGTACCCTACGGTTTAAAGAAATTCCAGCGCAAGGATGTAAGTATCCTCTCGCCTGTGGCATAATCGCTATTGAATGTTTGCTTGTTTTGTTCTTTGGAAAATTCACAAGAACTTCCCTAGTGGAAGTTTCGGCCACTCCTTGTAAGGGGGTCCAAGAGAAGGCTTTTGATCATACTTTGATGCATGCTAGTACCCCTAGGAACTTTATACTCATATGTGATGTTTCCAAATTTTTGGAAAAACAAAAGTTAGGGTTTGGTACCCTACAAAGTTTCGGCCACCACCCACTTATGGGCTTTGGTTGCTTCTTGATGCATGAGGATATCCCTAGGAACTTAGGGTATGAATTTATGTTATTTTTCCATCATGTGTGATAACAAGAATTAGGGTTTTAGTGCCCTACAACTTTCGGCCAAGCATGATAGAAATTAGGGTTTGGGGATTTTATGATTTTCTATAATGGATTCATGCTTAGGAATGTAGATCAAGTGTTTGAATATATGTTTGTATGAATATTGGATACTCCTACCCTATGAAACTAGGGTTAGGGTTTAGATGGGTTTCGGCCAAGACCTAGGAATTAGGGTTAGTGAGGATTGAATTATCACATAATGTATCCATGCTTAGTATATTGTATGATAGTGTATACAAGGTGTTGTATAGATGGTTGTGTGAATATTTCATTGCCAAAAATTGAACTTGCCCTATCATAGGACTTTCGGCCAAGGCATAGACTTTAGGGTTTGTGAAATTAATTATCCTATGATATATGTTTATGGTTGGGGATAATCATATGTATATGTATGTGGTGTTAAATGGAAGGGTTGATATGTAAACCTTAAATTGTTAGCATGCTATGATATGTTTATGTATGAGGTTTTGAATAAATGTATGTGTGAATGATTAATGCAAAAGTCCTGATATTTCTCTACTCTTGATGTTTCGGCCAACCCACTAGGACTAGGGTTTGTAAAGGTCAAACTACCCTATGATATATGTTTATGGTTGGGGATGATCATATGTGTATGTATGTGGTGTTAAATGGAATGGTTGATAAGGAAACCTTAATTGTTAGCATGCTTTGATATGTTTATGTATGAGGTGTTTAAATGAGATGTCTGATTGAAATCTTAATTGATAGCATGCTACCACTTCCTACGATATGAGTATGACCTATGTGACCAAAGCTTGTCAGGTCTAAGGTAGGTTAAGTGGTTGAAATATGATGCATGATGAAGTATGTATGAACATGTATGGAATATGATATATGTATGAACAAGTATGAAATATGATTATGTATAAACATGTATGAAATATGATGCATGTATGAACAAGTATGAAATATGATGTATGTATGGACATGCATGAAATATGATGTATGTATGAGCATGCCTTATAGCCCATGGGGCACACTTATGAAATTGCATGTGATATGTTAAAATGCTTGAAGGGATACTCAAATAGTATGGGATCAAGAGCACCCGAATGTGTGGTGTGTCCCTAGGGGATCAAGAGCACCCTTGAAGAGTGGTGTGTCCCATAAGAGTAAATATGGAGTATTCCTTAGCATATATGTAACAGCATGATAAGTATTTTACTTTTAAGTTGTGTACCCGACTCGGAAGGGGGTCGTTAAACAAATCCGGGGTGCATGTTAACGTGGCTCCGGTAGGACGGAAGGGTCCTGCTCTAATGACTTGGTGGCTCGCTACCCCAATTCATTAGGGAACGCGCAATAGTTCCGCGCGATAGTTGGTACACAACAGGGCCCAATATGATATGGATGTATTTTTAAGTAATACCATTATGGAAATGTTTTGAAAACATTCATTGAAAATATTTGTAATATGTGAAGAGTATGCTTAAGGTACTTGATATTGCATGTTAGAAACTTGAATGTTTAATATGCTTTGATGAACTTATGCTTATGATTTATTAGGTGTACATGTTATGCTTTCGTATGGTTTTAGCGAGTAGGACAGGATCCTTACTAAGCATTTATGCTTACTAGTTTATGTGTTGTCTTATGCTGCAGATAACACTTAAATGGAAGGAAGAGGCAGGAGGCTGAAGATGTGTGAGGTGGTGGCTCGGGAAAGAATGATCCTATATCTACTTAATGTGTCTATGTTTATGTTCCCTGACAATAAGTGTTGGTGATTAAGATTGACCTAGCATGACAATGTTTACCTTTAGAAGTCTTTTATATTTGATTATGTTATGAGTTACATTACTGGTGAATTTATCATGTTGTAGAATGACTTTGATAGTTAAACAAGCATGCTTAGTCCTTAACCCTTGCTTTATTGTTTTAATGTCATGCTAGAAGATAGAAAAAAAAATATTACTATATGATTGAATGTACGTAACCCCGCCCCGAGAGTAGATATAAGGGCGGGCGTTACAGGTTGGTATCAGAGCAAGGTTTCCCCTCCACCACACACACATCAAGCTTCATCCTGCCGCTTCCAAGTAAGAGATCCTAATCTCGCTTTATTTTAGTCCATGTACAGTAATGATAGAAATAGAGATGGTTTATGCTTGCATAATATAGAGATGATTTATGCTTGCATAACAAGAAAAAGTAGCAGTAATTCTCATGTTAACTTATTTATCATCTGTATGATAGACATATGGCTAGAAGACGTAGCAACCGGGGTAATGAGACAGTACCCCCACCTGATATGATGCAAGTGATCACAGATCTGCAGCGTCAGGTCACTGAACAACAGCAGATAATAAACACTCTGATGACCCAGCAGGGGAACACTACAACCCCGCAGGGAAGTCAGAATGTAATGCCTACTGAGCCTCCAACTGCACAGGCACCCCCGGACACTCCGGCCCGGGGAGCCCGACAGGAGGCCTATTTGATTCAGTGGCAGAGACTGAAGCCGGAAAAGTTCTCGGGCACCTGCGAGCCCTGGGATGCTCAGGCTTGGCTCAAGACAGTTGAGAGCACAGTGGAATTATTAGACTAGCCTGAGCATGAGAAAATTAAATGTGTCTCGTTCTGCTTCACTGGCGATGCCAGGATGTGGTGGGAACGGGTAAAGGCTAGAAGGTCAGTGGACCAGATAAAGTGGAAGGACTTTGAGTCCGAATTTCTGGAGGAATTCTTTAATATGCGAGTCACAAACAGGCACTTTGATGAGTTCACTGAATTCCGGCAGGGAAATCTCTCAGTCAACGATGCCGTTAAGCAATTTAACCGACTGGCACGATTATGTCCGGAGCTGGTCAGTACAGAGAAAGAAAGGGTCAGATTAATGCTCAAGATGCTCAGGCCCGAGATAGCTCTGAATGTAGCTGGTGGCGTTAATAGGCCCCAGACTGCAGAGGAGTTGTTCAGCAGCGCCCTTATTACTGAGCATTATCTAAAGAAGATGAACCCACAGAGCCAACCACTGACCGCCAGCAAGTGTCAGGATCAGTCGGGAGGTCAGGAACCTCCAAATAGCAACCCCCACTGGAAGGAGAACCAAAATGGAAAGAGATAGCCAGGGGATAAATCTGCCAGTGGTTATTTAGGCAAGAAGCCTAAATATCCCCAATGTGCCAATTGTGGGAAGATGCACCAGGGGACATGCCTTTTAGGCGCTAGGAGATGCTATACTTGCGGAAAGGAAGGACACATGGCCAGAGAGTGTCCTGCTGCAGCCAAAGCACCTCAGCCGCAATATGATCAGTACAAAGGTGCTCCTCCCCAGTTACACCTGATGCAAGCAGCTATAGATGGTACACATATATGCCAGGGGAGATTAGAAGCCCCGCGTGCCACGACAAACGCCAGGGTTTTCTCTCTTACGAAAGAAGAGGTGGCGACTGCCTCTACCGTTGTCACAGGTCAGATATTTATTTACAGTCAGTATGCTACTGCTTTATTTGACACTGGGGCAACGCATTCGTTTATCTCTATACAATATGCCAAAAGAAATAATATGTCACTGCAAGATTTGGACTGCAAATTTCTGACAGCACTCTCCTCGGGTGAGGTGATGCTCTCTACCCAAATGCTACGTGCCGCACCAATCAGAATCGCAGATAGGGAACTCTACTGCGATTTGATAGTGCTAGATATGTCAGATTATGATGTGATATTAGGCATGGATTTCCTGAACAAATATGGCGCCTCTATTGAGTGCCGTAAACAAAGGGTTATCTTCCGACCTGAGGCGGGAAATTCTGTTCGAATCTATCGGAGAGCCGAGGAAGAGGACAAGTAAATTCTTGTCGGCTCTGAAAGCAAGGAAGGTGTTAGAAAAGGGATGCTCGGGATTTCTAGCTCATGTGGTTGATACCAGTCCTACAGAGGTCCCGAAGCTAGACGACGTCAAAGTCGTATGCAATTACCCAAAGGAATTTCCCGATGACTTACCAGGGTTAGCACCTAAAAGGGATATAGAATTTGCAATTGAGTTGGTTCCTGGTACTAACTCCATTTCCAAAGCACAGTACCGTATGGCACCGACGGAATTAAAGGAACTGCAAGGACAGTTACAAGAGCTTCTTGACAAGGGATTCATCCGCCCTAGTCATTTCCCTGGGGAGCTCCCGTACTATTTGTAAAAGAAAAGAGATGGGTCGATGCGAATGTGTATCGACTATCGGGCACTGAATAATGTGACTATCAAGAACAGGTACCCTCTACCCCGGATAGATGACCTGTTCAGATCTTAGACCGGGAAGTTAAAAAGCTAAGGAACAAGGAAGTACCCTTAGTAAAGGTTCTGTGGCGGAACGAACGATTCGAAGAAGCCACGTGGGAACGAGAGGAGGCAATGCGATTAAAGCATCCGGAATTATTTTAAAGTTCGGGACGAACTTTTTATAAGGTAGGGAGGATTGTAACACCCCGAAATTTCCCATATGAAATATTATTCATAAATATGAAATATTAGGGAATTCATGAAATAGTATCATGAAATATTATGAAATATTATGAATTCATAAATATGAAATATTATGGAATTCATGAAATAGTATCATGAAATATTATGAATTCATAAATATGAAATATTATGGAATTCATGAAATAGTATCATGAAATATTATGAAATATTATGAATTCATAAATATGAAATATTATGGAATTCATGAAATAGTATCATGAAATATTAGGAAATATTATGAATTCATAAATATGAAATATTATGGAATTCATGAAATAGTATCATGAAATATTATGAAATATTATGAATTCATAAATATGAAATATTATGGAATTCATGAAATAGTATCATGAAATATTATGAATTCATAAATATGAAATATTATGGAATTCATGAAATATTATCATGAAATATCATGAATTCATAAATATGAAATATTATGGAATTCATGAAATATTATCATGAAATATTATGAAATATATGAATTCATGGAATATAATTAATATTATGAAATTTCATGATGGGCTTGGCTTAATGGGCTTGGATTGGTGCAAAATGTGATAAAAAGAAAATATAGAAGGGAGGAAGCAGGGATTGAACCTTGAACCTCCTAGTTGCACTAGCAATGTCTTAACCATTGCACCAAGCCATGTTTCTTGTTAGAGAATAAGGAACATGCTTGTTAAGTGGGTAAGAGTGAAGAGACATGTCTTTTCATGGGAAAAGTATAAATATGGGAAGTTGGAGTAACTTCCTTTTTCTTCTCTTCTTCTTCTTCCTTCTCCACCGAAACCATCATCTTCTTCTTCTCTTCTTCCATTTTCGAAACCAACCTCCTAGGGTTCTAACTCTAGGGCAATTACAAGGAGGAAAGCCAAGTGTCTTTACCTTCTACCAAGACCAAGGAGTCTTAGAGAAAAAGTTGGAAGAAAAAGGTTTTCACATACCCTTCAAGTGTAGGGTACCCTACGGTTTAAAGAAATTCCAGCGCAAGGATGTAAGTATCCTCTCGCCTGTGGCATAATCGCTATTGAATGTTTGCTTGTTTTGTTCTTTGGAAAATTCACAAGAACTTCCCTAGTGGAAGTTTCGGCCACTCCTTGTAAGGGGGTCCAAGAGAAGGCTTTTGATCATACTTTGATGCATGCTAGTACCCCTAGGAACTTTATACTCATATGTGATGTTTCCAAATTTTTGGAAAAACAAAAGTTAGGGTTTGGTACCCTACAAAGTTTCGGCCACCACCCACTTATGGGCTTTGGTTGCTTCTTGATGCATGAGGATATCCCTAGGAACTTAGGGTATGAATTTATGTTATTTTTCCATCATGTGTGATAACAAGAATTAGGGTTTTAGTGCCCTACAACTTTCGGCCAAGCATGATAGAAATTAGGGTTTGGGGATTTTATGATTTTCTATAATGGATTCATGCTTAGGAATGTAGATCAAGTGTTTGAATATATGTTTGTATGAATATTGGATACTCCTACCCTATGAAACTAGGGTTAGGGTTTAGATGGGTTTCGGCCAAGACCTAGGAATTAGGGTTAGTGAGGATTGAATTATCACATAATGTATCCATGCTTAGTATATTGTATGATAGTGTATACAAGGTGTTGTATAGATGGTTGTGTGAATATTTCATTGCCAAAAATTGAACTTGCCCTATCATAGGACTTTCGGCCAAGGCATAGACTTTAGGGTTTGTGAAAATTAATTATCCTATGATATATGTTTATGGTTGGGGATAATCATATGTATATGTATGTGGTGTTAAATGGAAGGGTTGATATGTAAACCTTAAATTGTTAGCATGCTATGATATGTTTATGTATGAGGTTTTTGAATAAATGTATGTGTGAATGATTAATGCAAAAGTCCTGATATTTCTCTACTCTTGATGTTTCGGCCAACCCACTAGGACTAGGGTTTGTAAAGGTCAAACTACCCTATGATATATGTTTATGGTTGGGGATGATCATATGTGTATGTATGTGGTGTTAAATGGAATGGTTGATAAGGAAACCTTAATTGTTAGCATGCTTTGATATGTTTATGTATGAGGTGTTTAAATGAGATGTCTGATTGAAATCTTAATTGATAGCATGCTACCACTTCCTACGATATGAGTATGACCTATGTGACCAAAGCTTGTCAGGTCTAAGGTAGGTTAAGTGGTTGAAATATGATGCATGATGAAGTATGTATGAACATGTATGGAATATGATATATGTATGAACAAGTATGAAATATGATATATGTATAAACATGTATGAAATATGATGCATGTATGAACAAGTATGAAATATGATGTATGTATGGACATGCATGAAATATGATGTATGTATGAGCATGCCTTATAGCCCATGGGGCACACTTATGAAATTGCATGTGATATGTTAAAATGCTTGAAGGGATACTCAAAATAGTATGGGATCAAGAGCACCCGAATGTGTGGTGTGTCCCTAGGGGATCAAGAGCACCCTTGAAGAGTGGTGTGTCCCATAAGAGTAAATATGGAGTATTCCTTAGCATATATGTAACAGCATAATAAGTATTTTACTTTTAAGTTGTGTACCTGACTCGGAAGGGGGTCGTTAAACAAATCCGGGGTGCATGTTAACGTGGCTCCGGTAGGACGGAAGGGTCCTGCTCTAATGACTTGGTGGCTCGCTACCCCAATTCATTAGGGAACGCGCAATAGTTCCGCGCGATAGTTGGTACACAACAGGGCCCAATATGATATGGATGTATTTTTAAGTAATACCATTATGGAAATGTTTTGAAAACATTCATTGAAAATATTTGTAATATGTGAAGAGTATGCTTAAGGTACTTGATATTGCATGTTAGAAACTTGAATGTTTAATATGCTTTGATGAACTTATGCTTATGATTTATTAGGTGTACATGTTATGCTTTCGTATGGTTTTAGCGAGTAGGACAGGATCCTTACTAAGCATTTATGCTTACTAGTTTATGTGTTGTCTTATGCTGCAGATAACACTTAAATGGAAGGAAGAGGCAGGAGGCTGAAGATGTGTGAGGTGGTGGCTCGGGAAAGAATGATCCTATATCTACTTAATGTGTCTATGTTTATGTTCCCTGACAATAAGTGTTGGTGATTAAGATTGACCTAGCATGACAATGTTTACCTTTAGAAGTCTTTTATATTTGATTATGTTATGAGTTACATTACTGGTGAATTTATCATGTTGTAGAATGACTTTGATAGTTAAACAAGCATGCTTAGTCCTTAACCCTTGCTTTATTGTTTTAATGTCATGCTAGAAGATAGAAAAAAAAATATTACTATATGATTGAATGTACGTAACCCCGCCCCGAGAGTAGATATAAGGGCGGGCGTTACAGGACGAGCAGCTCCTCGGGGCGTGACAATTTATTTGGTATCAGAGCCCAAGTTACGAGATACCTAGTGGTCTTGTGGGTGTTTTCGGATTTTGTGTCGGAGTCGTTTTCTCGATGGACACGATTGGGACATGGTGGCGACGGGACTTCTCCAGGTGACACGAGGTATATGATATGCCTCATTTACCTCTTTTGTATCTACTGTCTAGAGTATGGATAGACATTTCATTATTTTGATGGGATTGTATATCGACTTAAATACTTAGCCAGTAGGTACTCGTAGTTATAGTTTAGCTGGATGACCGGTAGTCAATCCGCTTTAGCTACGACTATAGAGCGTGATTAATACTGGACCCCTACAGATCATGTTGATGATTGTAGGATTGGTTAGAAAGGGTTGCATGAGATAATGTCATACATCACATCGATAATATGCGTGTAGGGACGACTCTTGACTTCCTGGTGGTGGGGCATGAGTCGTCAGCCATGTTAAAAAGGGTAGAGTTATACATAGGCATCCCCGTTTTTCCGAGAGGTTGAGACGAGTCGTTAGACATGTATTCATGCATCTTGCATTGCCCCAGGTGCGTTGGCTATTCATGCATTCTGCATAGCCCCAGGTGCGTTGGCTATTCATGCATTCTGCATAGCCCTAGGTGTGATGGCTATTCATGCATTCTGCATAATCCTAGGTGCATTGGTTATTCATGCATCTTGCATAGCCCCAGGTGCGTTGTCTATTTATGCATTCTGCATAGCCCCAGGTGCGTTGGCTATTCATGCATTCTGCATAGCCAGGTGCATTGGCTATTCATGCATCTTGCATAGCCCCAGGTGCGTTGGCTATTCATGTATTCTGCATAGCCCCAGGTGTGTTGGCTATTCATGCATTTTGCACAGCCCCAGGTGCGTTGGCTATTCATGCATTCTACATAGCCCCAGGTACGTTTGCTATTCATGCATTCTGCATAGCCCCAGGTGCGTTGGCTATTCATGCATCTTGCATAGCCCAGGTACGTTGGCTATTCATGCATTCTGCATAGCCCCAGGTACATTGGCTATTCATGCATCTTGCATAGCCCAGGTGCGTTGGCTATTCATGCATTCTGTATAGTCCCAGGTGCGTTGGCTATTCATGCATCTTACATAGCCCCAGGTGCGTTGGCTACTCATGCATCTTGCATAGCCCCAGGTGCGTTGGCTATTCATGCATCTTAGCACAGTTGTGTTGTTTGCATTATGGTACTTGTTCATACTTACGGTAATCTGGATATAGCATATATTTGACCATGGAGATAGTGTGTCCCTATCTCCTTTCGGGGAGGTGTTGGAGTGTATTGGATTACGAGATGATGATAGTCGACTCGTCGGACGTTTTTATAAACTTTTAGGTATTGTGACTTATAGACTGGTTGCGTGTGTCAATTATGTTCTCGATGGTGCATCGTGAATACAGGCCCGGATAGGTAAGATCTTTTTCCATTCATTGGTTAGATCGGTCGGTGTTGTCGTCGAGGTTCTTTGTTTGGATTTGGAACCGATCTGAGAGGCACAAGCCAATGACCGACATCTACAGTTTCTGGGCAGTCGTATTGACGTTAGGCAGTTGCTGGGTTACTACAGAGGATTCCCATTCCAGACTAGAAGTGGGAACACATCATTATGGATTTTTATGGTAGGATTGCCCAGGACTAGGAGGGGTCATGACACGATTTGGGTAGTCGATGAGCGATTAACCAAATTGGCGCATTTCCTGGATATCCGGAGGACGGATTCTTTGGATAGATTAGCTGAGTTGTATTATCGAGAGATTGTTAGACTGTACGGAGTTTCCCTGAGCATTATATCGGATAGAGATCCCCGATTTACATTTTGTTTCTGGCAGAGTCTGCAGATGGCCATGGGTATAGATCTTCGTTTTAGTACAGCTTTCCATCCACAGACAGACGGGCAGTCAGAGCGTACGATTCAGATATTTGAGGATCTACTGAGATCTTGTGTTATGGATTTTGGGGGCAGCTGGGAGGACCATTTGCGTCTTGTTGAGTTTGCCTACAACAACGGCTATCATCCAGCGATTCATATGGCGCCGTATGAGGCGTTGTATGGTAGGGCATGTCGGACACCCACCCTCTGGGAGGTGGTTGGCGAGGCCCAGCAGCTTGGACCAGAGAGAGCTCAGTAGGAGACAGAGCTTGTACGCACCATCAGACGGAGGATGTCAGAGGCCCAGGACCGCCAGAAGAGTTATGCATATCAGAGACGGAGACCTCTGGAGTTCTCGGCAGGCGGCCATGTGTTTCTTTGTGTTTCACCCACGAAATGGGTGAAGAGATTTAGACTTAGAGGTAAGCTAGCTCCACGTTACATTGGACCTTTCCAGATTTTGGAGCGGATCGGAGCGGTAGCTTACCGTCTGGCACATCCTCCTTCATTGGCCGGTGTGCATGATGTGTTCCACGTCTCTATGCTGAGGAGATACATGGCCAACCCAGAACACATTCTATCCGAGGTACCGGGCTCGCTGCAGCCAGAAGCTACCTACGAGGAGGTTCCGGTGCAGATCTTGGAGCACGGGGAGCATCAGTTGAGGAACAAGGCAATCCGACTGGTTAAGGTCGGATGGAAGCACCATTCGGATGCCGAGGCGACCTGGGAGCTCGAGGATTCCATCCGAACTCGCTACCCCAACTTGTTTGCTTGAGGTACGTGTGTATTATTTCATTCAGTACATATATATTGCACATATCCTGTCCAGTTTGTTTGTACTGTATGATCATACCTGACACATGTAGGAAATAAATCTGGGGACCGAATTTTTGTTAGTGGGGGAGGATGTAAGAATACGAAAAATCCTAGGGTGCTAAATGGAAGAGGGAGCTAAATTAAGGATGAGTTATGGAGGGGCTAAACTCTAAGGGCCTTTTTGTTAAATTGCCACCCTTATATCATTGATTTTTTCCCTCTTCGCCGCTATTTTTGCCAAACCATCGCGATTTCCTTCTCTTCATCACCTTCGCCTGCCCCTTCTTCCTGCCTATCTTCTCTCGGTGGAATCGAGATCTCCTAGAGCGAGGGAGACCATGCTTAGAGCGTCGATCTTCTTCTTCTTGCTGGGATCTGTGGGAGTGAAGGATTTCAGTGGACTGCTCGGCCGATCCAAGCAGCGGTGCTAGGGTTGGAGGAAAAGGGGAGAGGTCGTCGGTCGTGTATCGAGAGGGGGCTGATCCTCTTCCGGAGGTGATCGTTTTTGTCCGTGAGGAGAAGAGAACCAGGGGTTGGTGGCACCTCAAAGAGGGACTTGATCAGTGCATCTCGGCAGGTAAGGAAGGTTGATCTTGAATTTGATTTTGAGGTTTTTGATCGTGTGCTATTGGTTGTTGTGGGGTCAGTGTTGCATTTGGGTTTTGAAGAATTATGATCTGTTTACGGTTTTCTTGTTGCTTAGTTTGGCTGTCCTGTTTGGATCTTGATCGCCTTGCTATTGTTGTGGTGTTTTGGATGAGTTTGTTGATCAAATTGCTACCTTGTTTTAATGCTGAGATTATTCACAGTTGTGTAGATTTTGGCATTATGTAGCTTTGAGTTAGTTTATTCTGGATGATATAGTTTCGTTCGGATTGGAATTCTTCCTTACCGTGAGTTCTATTTGGAACTGCTAGTTTCGGTGAGTCTTCTCTGTATGTGCTCCATACCTTGCTCTGAATTGGATTGTTGGATGAGTTTTGATCAAACAGAATGATACTCGTGCTGGTGTGGATTCAGTTGTATTTGTTTGAAGCTCTGTTTCTGATTTCTGCCGAGAGTTTTAATCGATGGAATTGGTTCTTGTGGTGTGGTGTATCTGCTGCTGGTGATTTGAGTAAGGTTAGGGTATTTGGTTCCTTTGTTTTAATCCCTACCAGATTCTTCGATTGGTGTTTAGTTTGGTTTTGGGTTTGAAATGGATCATGATTAAGGGAATTATGTGGCAGGTTGTTGTATGAATTTATTACTTGATTTTGAGTTGGTTTAGATTCTAGGTTAGGTTTAGGTTGAACCTAGATGGAACCAAGACTCAATGATTAGGGAATAATTATTTAGTTATGTGTAGATAGGAATTGATCCCATTTACACCTAGCACGTAACTTAGCTAATTAATTTAATAATAGTATAATTAGCTAAGTTGTATTTTGATGCAAGACATTGATTTGATTCATTTGTCGTGGCTACTATTTTGGACGGGGGGTTCTTGCCGCTTGGACATGCTTATATCGAGACGGGTACCTTTATTATGCATAGTTAGATATAGATAGCAGTAGGGATGCTGATACTTCTATTTCTGTACTCCTTTCAGTAGTTGTATCTGCTAGCTTTACTACTTGTTGCTCATTATTTCTACGTGGATTGGTGGTATGTACAGCTTACCTTATACCTTACGCAATGGTTTAGGTTATGGTGCATACCGGTGATCTGGACTACTGCATATCATGTAGATGACAGTAGGGATAGATAGTGGATGATGCCTGGGATAGTGACATGCATCATTATTGCACGTAGCATAGGTGGACGACCTTTGACTCCCTGGAGGTTGAGATGGGCCGTCAGACTTGCTACTCGTGTAGGGGCATATGTAGGTGACCTTTGACTCCCCTAGTGGTTGAGATGGGCCGTCAGACCTGCCACATGACCTGTCGTGTAGTTCCGGTGCCAGTCAGCGGCGCTGCAGCAGGTCTCCTATTCTGTCTGGAGATAGTTAGGGATGAGGGACCGAACTTTTCCCTAGGGCGGGGTACGTTCCGGTCTGAGATCCTGCTCGTTCGGTATCACGTGGTGCGTGACAGTGATCGTCTGAGTAGAGGGAGGACCTGGTCAAAGCCCTACCCACTCGGTTTCGTGTGATGCACGACGATGGCCGACTGGCGTCAGGGGTGACTCATGTTGCATCATAAGCATGCTTTGTATCTCTGCATTTGGTTGTGTTTGCTGCACTTGGTTGATGCATTTGGTTGACATGCATGCTATTGGGTTTGGATCGACGCAGGTAGGTATGTACTTCCTTTTCTTTCTTATGTTTCAGTTCTGCATTTCCTTTTTACTGCATTTATCTTTAGTATTGTGATAGATGGTGACTTACTGCTGGTATAGCTTCCTATACATATTAGACTGTATTCGCTGAGTTCTTTGGACTCACCCCGTTAGCCTTGTTTTTTTTCTCCTTTCATGATTATCGTCTGGATTTGCCCAGCAGCCTGTCCCAGTTCGTGTGTCTCCAAGACGATTTCCGTGGTTGTCTTGTATTTTGTTTGTGGTACATATTGGTACCCTTTTCTTTACTCGTTTTGTTCTTTTCATTTTCGCTGCTGTATGTTGTGCTCTGTTGTGTCGTCTATTTTCACGACAGTATAGTTGTACTTTTGCGTGTCATGGAGGTCTTGATTTCGTTTTTTTTTGTCGTAAGTCGTATCGGTACCCAGCTTTTATCGTCGTTTTCGTTTCCCTTTATTTCATACTCTTGTTCCAACCCTATAGGCTGCGGTACAAGCAGACTAAGGTAGTTGTGGTAGTAAGGTTTTCAGATTGTCCGTCGGGATGAGGGAGTAGCTGTCCGGTCGGTATCGGACGAGCGGCTCCTCGGGGCGTGACATCGGATTCGGATGATGAGTCTTCACCTTCACTTGAACATCCTTGTTTGTCATCACTAGAAATCCTTTCATCTTCGGATGACTGATAACCATCATTTTGTTGATTATTTTAGGCACTAAAACCCATGTTTGATCCACATTTTATATGCTTAAGTTTGCAATTTTATTAGGTTTCATGTATTCCCTTCATTTTGGCATTTAATTCTAATCTTTGTATATTTGGGATATTTTGACACTAAATCTGAATATCATTTTGTAGGCTTCAATTGATCATGGACCTAGATCAAATTGAGTCAGACTTGAGTCAGGATTGGATCCAGATCAAAAGGATCAAGCATCAGATTAATAGGAGTCGTCCATTCTAGAGAACGGCTAGATCTGAGCCATCGGTCAACTTATGGTCGATCCGAACCCAAGATAGAATCAATCATGACCAGAGATCAAGATCTGAAAATTTCAGCCAAATCAGAAGTGATCTGACCGTCGGATCGTGCTCAAGATGTTCTAGGCCATCCATTCGAAAAAAGGAAGATCTGGACCATCCGCCACTGATCTGGTGAATCCGAGCTGGGGATAGGTAGATCAGGACCATTGATTGAGATCTGTGGAGTTTGGTTCAGATCGGAAAAGATCTGACCGTTGGATGAAGCCAAATTGATCTCAGCCGTTTGTTGCTTCCATCACCATATGGCTGAACCAATGAATCAAGACTGAATCATTGATTGAACCAGGGCCGAATCTGAGCTGAACCAAAACTGACTTGACTGAATCCAATTTCTGAGCTCTGGTTGACTGGACCAAACCCATGACTGAATCTAGCTGCTGGGTTGAAGCACATAAGAAGGACTCGATCTGATCAAACTCAAATGCAAGTTGAGCTGGCTTGACTGGACCAAACCCAGGCTGGACTGAACCAACAGCTGGGCTAAGGCTGAGCTGAAACCATTTGCTGAGCTGAACCCAAACACAGCTGCTGAACCCAAGCTGGACTGAGCCAATTGCTGAACCTGGATCGAACTCAAGTGAGGAAGAGCGCCCGATCGCTTTCCTCTGGCTGACACACATCCGACTCGACCGGTTCGCGAGGAAGAAAAGGGGAAACACGCGACCTCGGCTCTTCATCGACTCCACACGCAGGGCTCGCGGCGATCCTTCTCCTCCTTCCTTCATCGTCGCCGCAAGGCTAGGGCAAGGGGGTTCCGAACCCTAGTCGGCCGGAGCTCCGATCAACCGAGTCGTGGGGGTTCCCGACTCACTTCATCCGCTCCACTACCATCTTTTCTTCTCAAGGATTGCACAGCTAGGGCTGCGGGGTTCGAACCCTAGCTGGCGACCTTCGATCAACCACCTTCAACGCCGGTGATCCACGTCCACCTCTTCTCTTTCGGGGTTCGGAGAGAAGAGAGGAAAGGCTTCTCTTTCGGGGTTCGGAGAGCAGCCAGCCACATCCACCTTCACCGCCGGCGACTTCCTCTCCATCACCACAGCCGACGACCTCAAGCAAGGGCTTTGGGGGTTCCGAGCTCTAGCCGAACGTAGTCGGCCATCTACATCCATCTTCTTCCACCGCCGATCCCATTACCAGTTCCAGCAGCAGTTTTATTCTTTCCGATCACAACAATTCAACTTCAGTAGTTCTCTTCTCAGCATCTCCAGTAGATCCAGCAGATTTCATAGCTCACCTTCCCGCAGATCTAGTCCAGGCAAAGCTTCCATTTCCAGCAGTTCATCACAGATTCGGCAGCTCTTCCATTAGCAATCCTTGCAATTTAAGTGTTGCCTGATGTTTGAGTTGTTTGTGTTGATTGTTAAATGTTTAGTGTTTGGTTTTTGAATGTTTGTATCGATGGATCTTCCCCCAATTCAAAGTGCACGTACTCTTGTTTTTTTTTTGATACATGCTCGCAAGTTGTTTCACAAAATGCCTGTTCCAATAGTTAGGTTTAAATTCTTGTAATTTCGTTTGCTTAATCATTTCTCGCCTTATCCCTTTCAATGTCTTCAAGTTTTGTCTTTAATTAAATGCAACTAGATTAGTGAAGGTTTCGTTAGTTGATTGCTTTATGTTCTCTTATAGTTGTCTTTCAGTTTGATGCAATTAGGTTAAGTTTCATTTATGCTCAATTCCTTAAATGCTTTACCTTATGTTTCTATTTTCTTTTCTGCAAGTGTAGTTAGGGTAAATTAGAGTTCCTTACCTGCATTGTTTTTCTTTGATTAGAACTAGATTTCATATTTGCTCTGTTATTCATTTCGTAGTCCTAGCTCTTAAATCCAAAACCCAGTTTCATATCCCAAAACCCAAAAGCAATAAGATTCAATCATGAGAATTATCTTGCACTAACTACATTCGTTGGGAGACGACTCGAGTTACTCTATGCTACATTAGTTTAGAGGAATTCGGTACTTAAATTGTATTTGAAACCGTAATACGACAAAAACGGTTATCAAATTTGGCGCCGTTGCCGGGGAATGTAGTGGTGCTTGATAATTCTATCTATTGATTCTGTTCTGATTGCTTTATCTTTTATGTATGGTTGCTGCCATTTTTTCTTGTTTGTTTTGTGACAGGGCTGCAGGTTCAAAATGTTTTCATCCACTTACCAGCAATCGTGCCCACAGTTTCAGCAGAACCAACCATTTAATCAGCAACCAAATCAATTTTTTCAACCACAATGTCAACAATTTCAACAAATTCAACCTCAGATACAAGAATTTCAGGGCTACAGTTTTCAGCCATCTCCACCAACTTGTGAACCAAATATTTAGCAATTTAATCAGTCATTTCATCCATTTGAGCAGCCCCAACAGTTTCCATTTCAGCATGCACAGCCTCCTCCTGGACTTCAGCAGCCCTATTTTCCATTTCAAGACCAACAGAGGTTCCACACTAACCAAGGAGGTTTTGATGATCCTGATTGGGATGAGGCTCAACAACAAAGGATGATGGAGATGTTGCAACAAATCCTACAACAACAGCAAAATTTTTTACAACAACAGCAAATTTTTTTACAACAAGAGCAAATTTTACAACAACAACGGCAAGACATCGAAGAACACTTGGGAAAATTGGTTGATCAGTTGAATCAGATAAATGCCCAAAGATCAGAACAATTAGCTTCTCAAGCTGCTTTCAATTCTGAGAGCCCCGGAGTTGGTTTTATATCAGTTCAAGGTGACCCTAGTGCATGGCCGAGCCCTTCTTCAAGTAATCTTGCAATTTTGGAAGAAGAAGAAGAAGAATACATTAAAGTCTGGGCACCTACAGCATGCATCCCTCCGGAGATTTCTACTCAAAATTCATTTTCAAATTTTTCAGCTCCAGAAGAAGAAACTGAAGCTCCACAGGACCATTCTAGACTTTTATTTTGTGATGATAGTGTTATTAGTGGTCCTAATCTTTCTGATACTGTTGTTGCAGATATTACAGAAGAAGCATGCAGAGGAGATGATTCCATAGGTGTAGGGGATTGCACAAAGCCCCAGGGACCACCACAGTCAGAAGATGAACCAGAAAGTGTAGGGACTTGCATGGTGGAAGCAAGCACCCAAGGATCACCAGTTGATTGTTCACCAGAGCTTGAGGCTGAAGAGGAGCATGAACTTGACCAGGAGGAGGTCACAGATACACCTTCAGGTATTATCCAGCACGCTCAGGTAAGTATTTCTCCTCTTTCTTCAGAAAAATGCAGTGAGGTACCTAGTGCTGATTTTATTGATTCTGATGAATTTATTGATATACCTTGTGTAGAGATTGTTTGTGAAAATCCAATAGAGGTACCAAACATTGATTTTATTGATCATCATGCATTACTTGACACATCCATTGTAAATATGAATTGCGAAATAATTTTAGAGGCACCTATAATTGATGTTGTTTGCTATGATGAATCACTTGATACATCTTTTGTAGATATGGATAGTGAAAATTTTTTAGAAGTGCCTGAAATGGATGTTATTTATTTTGATGAATCTCTTGCTATATCATATGCTGAGGTTGAATGTGAGAAACTTATGGAAATATTGAGATTGATTTGATTGGCTGTGATACATTGCTTAATACACCCTTGATTGAAAATAATTGTGAAATTTCTATTGATGAGCCAGAAATTGATTTCTTTATTTGTGATGAGTATTTGGATGAAAATTTTATAGGAAATGATTTTGAAAATTTTATTGAGGCACCAGAATTTGATTTAATTGAATATGATGCAGTTTTGGATTCATTTAATGCAGAGACTGAATTTATATCATTTCTTTCTGACCCTGAACACTTGAGAGAGGTATTACATTGTTTTGCAGGGTCCAGAAGACTCCAGGAGTGGGTGCTCCAACTGAACAGACTTCAGCCTCCTGGAAGGACTTCTGAAAGGCATAAAGAAGGAGGAGATTATTTTACTTTAATTCGAAGCACTCCAGTCCTTCAATGGCTCTTGAACCTAAATCGCCTTAGGCCACCAGAGAAATTTTTTGCAAAGTTCAAGTGTGGGGGAGTCCCAAATTTCTCAGCCACTCAGACACCTCCACTACCAAGTGGAGGCTACTTCTGGATAGGCTCCGTCCACCAGAATAAAGGGGAGTTTGTTCCTTTACTTTACTTTTCTTGTTTTTCTTTATGTTATACTCGCATGTTGTTTACTTTTAGACTTTGCATTTATACTTTGTTTCCTCATTTTGCATTTTGTTTGGTCTTGAATAAACCTTGTTTGAATTCTAGTTTTATCTCCCTACATGTTCCTTTATTATGCTTTGAGAATCATAAAAGATAGTTAAGTCTGACTATCGAGTTTTGGTTTCCTTGGTATGCTTGGGGATATTAATTGCATTTAGTCATTTGTTGTGGTGATGGACTCTATCTTGTTGGATTAAGCATGACATTTTATTGATCACCTAGTGAGGATATTGCCATGCCTATCCTTAATCCTCTTATGTGTGATAGCATTTGTGATATTTGACACTCTAGAACTTGCTTTGATTCTTTTTGAAATTACAATAGCATAAACTTACATGAATATGATAGAGGCAATCTTTCTTATTGAACTTTTAGTTTTCCCTCTCCTTTGTTATTGTCACTACTGGGCATTTCACCTATTACTTTCATATTTCATTGTCTCTACTTTATCAGATCTTTTCATTGTCATTACACTTTCACTGCCATATCTTTATTAGTTTATTCTTCCCTTGAGCATGCGATGAGAGCATAAGGTGATTGCATGATGAGTTACATTTTTATTTCTCTATTATCAGCCTCTATTATTGTGAGTTTTAGATGTTATCATGCTTTACTACATTGCCCGAGACGGTCAAGTTTTAAGTGTGGGGGGGAGACAAGTGTATATGGACGGATGCTTGTGTGAAAAAAAAATCTCTCTATGTGAAAAAAAAAAGAAAGAGAGATAGAAAAAATAATAAAGATAAAAAAAAGAGAAAAGAAAAAAAAATCTCTCTATGAAAAAAAAAATTCCTCAAGCATTCGAGATTGTATTAGTGATGAACAAAAAGGAATATTTTCTTGATGTGTACTCTTTTGATATTATTGTTTAGAGAAATTCAAGAGTTTTGTTGTTAATCCATACATGCATTTTGAGAGATGTTGTAAGTGGTTGATATGTAGTGCATTGAGAATGTGAGAGGATAATTTTGAGTGTTGGAGGCTTGATTGAGTTGTTTATTTTGGCCTATTGTTTGAGTGTATACATCATGTTAATTACCCCAATGCTCTCATATTCTCTTCGATATTCTTTCATGCTCTCTATGATCTTCTTTGTTATCTACTTTCTTGTTCTCTTGTTAGCATTTGGTTTCATTATTATTCATTGAAAAGCCCTCTTTATTTGTGTACTTATGTTATAGTAGTGGAGAAGTAGAAGATAAGCAAGCATATGGTAGTGCAATGTCATGAATGTTTTGAGAGAACTCCACTTCTATATCTGTTATTTTTGTGAGCATCAGTGCATATATCCATCTTGTGAGGTCTTTGCCATGCTTAGCTTATTCAAGTTGATGAAATTACCATGCTTTTGACTTATGTGAGATTTGGAACCATAAATACATGGATGCTTGAGACTTGATGATCTTAAGTAACTTTCTTTTATTATTTCTTAAGGTATTGATAGGGGATGTAATGTTTGGGAGATATGTTGTTTTCTTTTAGTTTTATTTACTTGTGCGAGACGCCCAAGAATAAGTGTGGGGGAGTTGATAACCATCATTTTGTTGATTATTTTAGGCACTAAAACCCATGTTTGATCCACATTTTATATGCTTAAGTTTGCAATTTTATTAGGTTTCATGTATTCCCTTCATTTTGGCATTTAATTCTAATCTTTGTATATTTGGGATATTTTGGCACTAAATCTGAATATCATTTTGTAGGCTTCAATTGATCATGGACTTAGATCAAATTGGGTCAGACTTGAGTCAGGATTGGATCCAGATCAAAAGGATCAAGCATCGGATTAATAGGAGCCGTCCATTCCAGAGAACGGCTAGATCTGAGCCATCGGTCAACTTATGGTCGATCCGAACCCAAGATAGAATCAATCATGACCAGAGATCAAGATCTGAAAATTTCAGCCAAATCAGAAGTGATCTGACCGTCGGATCGTGCTCAAGATGTTCTAGGCCATCCATTCAAGAAAAAGGATGATCTGGACCATCCGCCACTGATCTGGCGAATCCGAGCTGGGGATAGGTAGATCAGGACCATTGATTGAGATCTGTGGAGTTTGGTTCAGATCGGAAAAGATCTGACCGTTGGATGAAGCCAAATTGATCTCAGCCGTTTGTTGCTTCCATCACCATATGGCTGAACCAATGAATCAAGACTGAATCATTGATTGAACCAGGGCCGAATCTGAGCTGAACCAAAACTGACTTGACTGAATCCAATTTCTGAGCTCTGGTTGACTGGACCAAACCCATGACTGAATCTAGCTGCTGGGTTGAAGCACATAAGAAGGACTCGATCTGATCAAACTCAAACGCAAGCTGAGCTGGCTTGACTGGACCAAACCCAGGCTGGACTGAACCAACAGCTGGGCTAAGGCTGAGCTGAAACCATTTGCTGAGCTGAACCCAAACACAGCTGCTGAACCCAAGCTGGACTGAGCGAATTGCTGAACCTGGATTGAACTCAAGTGAGGAAGAGCGCCCGATCGCTTTCCTCTGGCTGACACGCATCCGACTCGACCGGTTCGCGAGGAAGAAAACGGGAAACATGCGACCTCGGCTCTTCATCGACTCCACACGCAAGGCTCGCGGCGATTCTTCGTCTCCACCGCTTCATCGCCGCCGAAGGCTAGGGCAAGGGGGTTCCGAACCCTAGCCGGCCGGAGCTCCGATCAACCGAGTCGTGGGGGTTCCCGATTCACTTCATCCGCTCCACCACCATCTTTTCTTCTCAAGGATCGCACAGCTAGGGCTGCGGGGTTCGAACCCTAACTGGCGACCTTCGATCAACCACCTTCTTTCTTCCATTTTCATCACCAGCGACCACAGCTAGGCTTTGGGGTTCGAGCTTCAGCCAACGTAGCCGTCGCAGCCATCCATCTCACAGCAGCTTCTCTTTCGGGGTTCGGAGAGAAGCCATCCATTTCCTTCACCGCAGTTTCTCTTTCGGGGTTCGGAGAGAAACGATCATCCACTTCCACCGCAGCCGGCGATCAACTTCTTACAGCTTTTCTTCAGCAGTTAATGTTTCGTGGTTTTTCTTCTTCTGCATGTTTAATGTTTCACATGTTTATTTTCTTCAGCAGTTCATCCAATTCAGTAGATTTTCTTCCGAGCAGTAGTTTACCAATTCCAGCAGTTTTATTCTTTCCGATCACAACAATTCAACTTCAGTAGTTCTCTTCTCAGCATCTCCAGTAGATCCAGCAGATTTCATAGCACCTTCCAGCAGATCTAGTCCAAGCAAAGCTTCCATTTCCAGCAGTTCATCACAGATTCGGCAGCCCTTCCATTAGCAATTCTTGCAATTTAAGTGTTGCCTGATGTTTGAGTTGTTTGTGTTGATTGTTAAATGTTTGGTGTTTGGTTTTTGAATGTTTGTATCGATGGATCTTCCCCCAATTCAAAGTGCACGTACTCTTGTTTTTTTTTTGATACATGCTCGCAAGTTGTTTCACAAAATGCCTGTTCCAATAGTTAGGTTTAAATTCTTGTAATTTCGTTTGCTTAATCATTTCTCGCCTTATCCCTTTCAATGTCTTCAAGTTTTGTCTTTAATTAAATGCAACTAGATTAGTGAAGGTTTCGTTAGTTGATTGCTTTATGTTCTCTTGTAGTTGTCTTTCAGTTTGATGCAATTAGGTTAAGTTTCATTTATGCTCAATTCCTTAAATGCTTTACCTTATGTTTCTATTTTCTTTTCTGCAAGTGTAGTTAGGGTAAATTAGAGTTTCTTACCTGCATTGTTTTTCTTTGATTAGAACTAGATTTCATATTTGCTCTGTTATTCATTTCGTAGTCCTAGCTCTTAAATCCAAAACCCAGTTTCATATCCCAAAACCCAAAAGCAATAAGATTCAATCATGAGAATTATCTTGCACTAACTACATTCGTTGGGAGACGACTCGAGTTACTCTATGCTACATTAGTTTAGAGGAATTCAGTACTTAAATTGTATTTGAAACCGTAATACGACAAAAACGGTTATCAATGCTCCCACTAAATTATAGGAATTTTGGTGGAATCAAGTCATTAGAGTGGTCAAACCACACTAATAGATCCGTACCAATTTACTATAATTTATGTGGGACAAGATCCACATCATACTATGCCTTGAGTTAGCTTTGGCTAAATCGCCAAAGACTTAGTATGATCGGTAGATAACTAATTTATCAATTACATCTCTATGCAACTCTTGTTTATAGGATCAAGATTTAACGTTTACGAATAATCTTGAGTTAGCTTTGGCTAAATCGCTCAAGACTATTTAAAACGGTGATTTTGTCCTACCCTTTCCAACTATTGGAATACGCCTATAACTTTACTCGATCCAATTGAGTTAACTAGTTACTCAATCTGATTGAGCTCGATCTAACCCGAGCCGTGATAGGTGGGACCAAGGTTGTCCCTCCGCATCCTACCAAGATTAAATGCGTTGCTCTGCTTTGGCAGAATCGACAAGCGCATATGATCGAGGTAGTGATGGGTATCAGGGCCCGGTAGGCGTTTACGAGTTGATTCGATTTTAGATCTAATCTAATCGAGGATGTGCATCACATCTAGGCATTTATGAAATCTAATTTAATCCTAAATGTGTATTAAGTGCACATCAAAATGTGGTTCCCACATTACTTGTGCATCTCATACACTTAAGTTTATTTTTACTATTTTACATTATCATGCATCATATACATCACAAGCATAGCAATAATAAAAATAAACATAAGTGACTTGGTCATGGCCCTACTAGGACCCTCTCAAGCCAATGAGAGGATCCGATGGTCAACCTAGGTCTTGCGGCTTCTCCAAGCGCTTCCTCTTGACCGTCTTGGTGTTGTCAGCTAGTTCTCCGGAATTTCCGTCGTCCTCACTTTTGTACATTACAAATTTTTATACTCGAGTTACATTCGAGTCTAAATATGAAATACAACAGAAATAAAATATTAAAAGCCGACACGCAGGTCGCAAACACAATACAACACGCACATGTATAAAAACGGCGCGCAGGCCGTATTATGAATTACAACACAATTTTAATCTTATTAAAAATTGGGTTTTGGGCCATGACCATCACACTACTGTACATAATTCAAAATTATGTAATTTTACAGATTTTATATAATTTTTCTACTGATTTTTAGAATTTTTCGAGTCACAACTCCGCGGCGGTCCCGGTAAGCGGGTTTCGGGCGTAATCGCGAGACAAGGCCCCTTGCGGGGTTAGGGGCAGCGCCCCTACTCGTGAAATAACCTTCACGAGTGTCTTCTTGCAATTATACAGCGCCTTTACCCACTGTCCCAAAATCCATTTGGGTGAAACTTGCCGTTTCGAAGAAGTTTTTCTCGGTGGCAAAGTCTACAAGTGCTTCGCACTCGTCGCTTTGCCTCTACGAGGAAAAATACTCAAAAAAACCTAAAATTTAGAAAAATTACAGAAGAATAAAATTATCTAAATTTTGTATCTAATACAAAAAAATAAAAACCAAAAACGAGCACAAGCTTCGCTCGTGGCTCTGATACCACTGTAGGGTTTTTCAGGCCGCGAAAACTGCTTTTCTGCGTCGCGGAAACCCCGAAAGCCCCAATAGAAAGGATCCGAGCGAAGAAAACCATTTCAAAATGTTTTACGAGTGCTCGTTTACATGCTTCAAAACCGATCTAGAACCTAGATCTATTAGAGAAGAGAAAACTACCTTCGATGCGTGCCCCGCAATTCCCGTTCGCTCCTCGGTTGGTGTCGGATCTCAAGGATACAAAGTAGCAACCCTCTAGAAGTATCCACACAAGCAAGAGAGTAGAGAGAAGAGCCCAAAAGTGTGCTAGCACTACTTGGGGTCTCGGCAAGGTGAGAGGAGAGGGAGAGCAAAACAAAACAAAACCAAGTGAGGAGAAGAATGAATCACACACACACAAAAAACTCCTTTTGTGTGTTTAAGTGGCCGACCACTTAATGGCCATTATTGGCCATTAAGTGGCCGGCCACCACCTTGGGTAACCCCCTATTTGAATTCAAAATTCAAATGGGGAGGTTACTTAGCCTTGATGATGATGCCAAGTCATCACTTGGTCAAGTCAAGGTGATGTGGCTTGAGTCAAGTCAAACTTGCCTCTTATGGACTTTCCATATTTAGCCAAAGTCAAACTTTGACTTCATTATTCTCCCATGATTAGATTCATCCAACACTTGGATCAAACTCGAGTCCAACTCAAGTTGTCTAATTTGAGTCAAGTCAAACTTGCCTTTTATGGAGTTTCCATATTTAGCCAAAGTCAAACTTTGACTTCATTACTCTCGGTCCATCATATGGACTTATTCTCCATCTATTGCTCTATGTGTGTGACCCTATAGGTTCTTGTAACGTTGGCAATGCCCTTAAACCTATTTAAGGACATAAGCAATGAGAGGTATCTAGCAACACATCATTGCTACCCAAGTTACAAGAATGTCGAGATCCAACATCACCATTGTGACTAATAATTGTGACCATCACAATATGTGACAACGTCCTTCTATCCTCGATATCTAGATTGATCTTTCATGAGGCATAGACCGTGTCATCCTCAAATCAATCTATATGTCTTGATCTCCAAGTAGACTCACTATAATCAAATAAGCTCAATATCTAATATTACCTTATTTGGGCATGGCCATGCACTTAGTGGTCTTACTCTATCAAGAACGAAGATATCACTCCCGTCATATAGGAGGGATAGATCCCATCTACGTTACTCACATCCCTCCGCATAATTTGTTACAAACCCAGTAATCGCCTTTATAGTCCACCCAGTTACGGGTGACGTTTGACGAAGCCAAAGTACGTAACTCCTTATGTAGGGAACTATGGTAACTTCAGGTCTAGGACTATAGTCATACTAATAGTCACATGAGAAAGTATATGACACTCATATAACGATCCATGATACTTTCTCATGGCGGGCCATTCAGTATACATTCTCTAATGTATGCCCATGTGTCAACTTGATATCTCATATCCATGACTTGTGAGATCAAGTCATCATGTTGACCTACATGCTAGTCTCTATGCATTAACATTGTCCTTGAATGTTAATACTTGACTAGGAATAATTAAGAGTAGTGTTCTCTATATCATCTCACTATCGATTCAACTAATCGATTGATATAGATAAGAACCTTCTACTCAAGGACGTTATTATACTAAGTTATTTGGCACCAATACACATAAGTACAATAACCATAAGAAATGCCTTTATATATAAGAAATATATATACAAGAATATGATACAATGATTTCAAAAAGTAATCATCATAAGATTGGCACTAGGGCTCTCACTAACAATAAGGCATACTTATGATAGCATAATTCTTAGCATACATGAACATAAAACATACTTCTTCATGGCATAATTCTTAGCTTACATGAACATAAAACATACTTATCATAACATGAGAATAAAATGTACTTACCCTGGCGCGATACACAACTTGGATGTATGCATGAGTCAAATGCATGTACTACATAAGGATGCTTAATTTTAAAATCATACTATTAAATGCTTAACATAATCATAACATCATTGGGGTCCCCGGCTTGTACCACATACATACATCATAAGCGCGCATCCCTAAGTAAATATGAGGTAGCTAGCCTCAATCTACTAGGGTAAGGACAGCATAGTCGGTAGTCCTAGAACCGGGGCGTTCTTAAGGTGCCCATCCCTGTTGCACAACTTCGGTAGTGCCAAAACCGTGGACAGCTTCGGTAGTCCAGAACCGGGGCGTTCTTAAGGTGCCCATCCCTTGGACCCTTACTTCGGTCCGGTACAAGCCTCATACATAAAAATAAACATGCATGCTTCATCATTCATACTTGTCATTCATACTTGTCGTTCATACTTATTTCATATCATCGTTATGCCTTCATCATTCATACTTATCATTCATACTTAAGGCATAACCATCATCTTCATTCATACTTATCATTCTTTATTCATATAATAAGACATACATGCATAATTATGTTTTCCAGCCATAACATTATCTTGGTTCGTAAAACTTGCATGATCATAACACATAAATAGACATGTACTTCATACATGATGCATTTCATCTAGCATACATAGTCCTAGTATTCATAATAAAGCATGGATGGTAAGCTACATATATACATGACACATACTACTAGGGTTCATGGCATTCATCATAACACATGCATATACCTTCATGAATCATAAATCCATTATAAGCATTTATCAACATACATGCATCATTCTATTTATCATAACATAAGCATCTATCATCATACATGCATCATTCTATTTACCATAACATACTCCTACATCAATTACATGTATCCTGTTGGTGCAGATTACACCCAAGTCAAACCTGTGTTTTGATATTGACAAAAGGGTTCAAAAGTTAAGGGTTAATTGGTGTCTAACAAGTTTCTTGAGTGTACAGGAAAAGCCCTAGCGAAGGAATGCTAGGCACTGGCGAAGGACTGCCAGACTGGACAAAGTTTTAGCGAAGGAATGCTAGGCACTGGCGAAGGACTGCCAGAATGGACAAAGCCCTAGCAAAGGAATGCTAGGCACTACCGAAGGGCTGCCAGAAGTAAAGACCTAGCGAAGCGCTGCTAGGCACCAAGCGAAAGGCAGCTTGGTACCTCAAGACCTGGCGAAGGACTGCCGGGCAAAAGTCCAACTGGAGGATCCGGTTGGCACCAGGAAAAACTCTCCCGAGAGGAGTAGGTGAGGACGCGTTCCCCTTGAGGGAACATTAGGCGTCGGTTCGACCTAGGGCTCCATTTTGGAGACCAAAGTCAGAACCAAGACAGCTAAGGCTGTATAAAATAATAATATAATTGTTATTTGGACTAACCCTGGATGCAGGATCGAAGGACTGAGTATCTGCAGCTCAGAGAGCCTCGAAGGAGTGAGGCAGAAGCTGAGCAGGGCGCCCCGGACGACCAGGGCGCCCCCAAGGTCAACCTAAGTATGTAACAACCTCGACGCGTTTTCGCCCCGCTTGTCGCGGGCGCCCCCACTGCCAGCTGTAGAAGCGCATCCCTGCGAAGCCGAAGAGATGAGGCCTTTGACCGGTCAAGCCGGGCGCCCCGAGTCCTCCGGGCGCCCCGGTCAAACCGGATCCCGAGGATAATGGGATCAGACGGCGACCGAGCTACAGCCGGATCGGCTGCCACGTGGGGGGCGCCCCCGTCGACCAGGGCGCCCCTAGGCCCTATATAAAGGGCCCTCGACCTCCTTCTTCAAAGCATCAATTCTTCGGACACTTCCACGCTCTTCTGCTCTCGTGCTTTACTCCAGATACTGCCCAACTCGAGCCGACGACGTCCCGCTGCCCCGAAATCTTCGATCTACTCCGGACGTCGGTAAAAGAAGAGCATAATTCTTATTATATAAGTTTACTGCACTCATTCTGTATTCAATAATTGTAAACTGGTTTACGAACTTATAGAATTGCCCGCAGAAAACGGTCAACGACCGTGGGCCTTGGAGTAGGAGTCGACACAGGCTCCGAACCAAGTAAAACGACCGTGTTAGCATTGTTTTTGTGTCTTATTTCCGCTGCGCACTTACTCTTTTTAAATCCGAACGATTTGCGACATTCACCCCCCCCTCTATCGCATCTCTCGATCCAACAAGTGGTATCAGAGCGGGGAATTCAAACTTGGTGCAACCACCAGTTTGAAAATTTTTTGGATTTCTTTCGTTTTTCTCTCTCAATTTTTTTTAAATTTTCGTTCGAATTTTTCTTTCAAGGTTGGTGCAACACCCCTTGAAATTGTTTTTATTTCTTTTCTTCCCGCACTACTAATCCAAGACCAAGTCTTGGAATATTCTTGTTTTTTTTTGTTGTTGACAATTTCAGAACAAATGGACATCCAAGAAGGCTTTAGCACCGCCAGACCTCCACTTTTCAGTGGAGAAGACTTTCCTTACTGGAAAAGTCGAATGGAGGTCCACCTGAAAACTCAGGTGGATATGTGGATAATCATCCAGTCTGGACTGATGATTCCCACAAATGCTGAAGGCGTACCGCAGAACTACTCAGAGTGGGACACTGCCCTCAAACGCAAGATTGAAGCTGACGCCAAAGCAACTCAGACTGTAAAATACGGTGATTTGAAAATCCGGACCAGAAAATTTTTCGAAATTTTTCTGGATAATGTCTAGGGTTTTCGGCCCTACGGGAGAAGCCTAAGGGGTTTTATTATAAAAACTTAATACTTATCATGGGTTTCATGAAATAAAACCTCAAATAGGTTGATCTATGCAAATTTAGCTAAAGTTAAAGGGTGTAAGCTGATAAAATAGTTAACCTTAGAAACATGATGTGCATTACTCAATTTAGATGGGTTAAACTGCCAAAATCCTTACCCTAAGAGTAGGGTTGGATTTTGTAGCATTTAGGGGCTTTTATGCAAAAAGCCATCCCTATATTTCCTTAATTCTTCCTCTTCGCTCGGCCACAGCCAAAATCCGCAGCGCCGACTTCTATTTCTTCCTCATCGCGTGCCCTAGCCGACGGCGCCGACCATCCCTCTACTCATCTTCTCGAGTTCTTCCGCCCAAGACCGACCCACGCTAGTGGTTTCTTCTCCTTGAGGAAGGTCGACGTTCTTCTTTTTCACCTTCTTTTCTACCCGAGATCCCGGAGCGATTCTCACCGAGGTGATCGTCGACTCGTCCCCCTTAGTGACGCGATCACCCTACGTGTTCCCCACCCATGCGACGCAAGCTACGGTCGATTGCCGACGCCAAGCTCACCTTTGGTTGGGTGGTCGTCGGCATCTCCCTCTTCCACACCGATCTTCAACATAAGGGCCCTCAAGGGAGAGTCAGATGATCTTCCGATTCCTTGATTTAGGGAATTCTTTCTTGGTTGATTGAAGTCCTTATGGAGGTCTCGACGCGCATGTGAATCTGGTCCTGATCTTGCTTTCCTTGGGGTGATCTGCTCAGGAGGGGGGGGGTCTAGAAAGGAGATCTCAAATTCACATCCTTGATTGGTAGCTGGAACGCATTGGATCTGAGCATAGGAGTTGTGGCCGGCGCAAGCTCAGGTTAGCAATTGTTGGAACTAGATTTTGGGAGATGGTTTCCTTTTATTTTTGTTTCAGTGCTAGAAGTTGTTGCTTGTGTAGTTCGACTTGTGTGTTTGGATATGCTGCGAGCTTTCCGATGGAGATGAATCAGCATTTGATACACATGAGAGGAGAAGTGTTGATAGGGGATTGCTATCAAGGTATCACAGCAGGTAAGGCATCTTGTTATGCTGTTATTGTTGTGGTGAGCTTGCGCATGAGCTCTTGCATAGGGATTATGTTTTGGTAGGAACATAGGCCGTGTAGCAATTGTGTAAGGTTGGGAAATTAGCATGCTCCACTTGATCTTCTACTTCTCTACCGTGAGCTTAGGATGAGTGTGTTTGATTAGGTATTTGATTGTTTAGTAGTTGGAATCCTCGTAGATGGATTGTTAGCATTGATTTTGGTATGTAGTATTAATTCCTTTTCTGGTCTGTGTTTATATTTTTGGATGATGATATGATGTTATTGGTGAGAATAGTGTTTCAATTGTAGTTCTTGATAAACCACTGTTTTAGATGAGGTTACGGTGGGAATTAAAATGATGGAGCTGATCATGTTTTGGGAGCTTAGATTCATGACTCGGTTTGGATTGGCTTATAGGTTTTGTTCTCCTTCTTATGATCATTGTTGTGAGTGTTTGGGTGGCATCTGTTTCATGGGAGCCCTTGATGGATGGAATTAGAGGTTAGGTGAGCTATTGGTTGAACTACGGATTAGGTTTAATTTGAGATTAAACCTAATAACTTAAACTTGATAACTTGAGTTTCGAAAACCTAACATGAATCTAATTTAGATAACTTGGGATAATTATGGCTAATCATTTAATTAGGATTAATTAAATGAAACGGGATAATTAGGACGATCCTAATTAATTGAGGTAGCTCGTTTAGCTAATTTATTATATATTATGGTAGTTAAATCTTATGCCTTTGATACAGGGCATTGTTTGGATTCATCGTTGCTGATTATTGGACGGGAGGTTCTTGCTGATACGAGCATCTTACGATTGAGGCGGGTACCCTTTGACTTATCTTTTAGATATTGTCATATTGCTATGCATGGTTGGTTATAGATAGCAGTAAGATTATACGCTACCCTGAGTTATTATGCCTGTTCTGGATACATGTTAGTTATCCCTGAGTTATTATGCATGTTCTGGATACTTGTTAGTTATCCCTGAGTTATTATACCTGTTCTGGATACATGTTAGTTATCCCTGAGTTATTATGCATGTTCTGGATACTGGTTAGTTATCCCTGAGTTATTATGCCTGTTCTGGATACTTGTTAGTTATCCCTGAGTTATTATGTATGTGTATCTATCATACACCATCCTTGCACTGTTGCATGCCGGCGATCAGCGACTCCCTTGTGGTTGAGCCTAATCGTCTTCCGGTACATGATATGCACGCACGGCCACTCATGGGTTAGTGGATACCGTAGATGTGTGCATTTGCTCTGTATTGCTCCGTTCGGCCACTATGAGGAGGGTGAGCGCGGGCGTGGTAGCAGCCAGGGGTCCCTTCTCGTACTGAGCCACGAGGAGATGAGAGCGGAGCTCCCTCATATATACATGGGGTAGGGGGGTGGTCCTCCGCCAGCATCCTGTCCACCCGGTCACTCAGGAGCAGTGATGGCAGGGTGCGTACAGTTTGTCACAGCTCTACCCACGCGGACGTCGTGGACGATATCCTGACTGGGACTAGGGGGTGACACATGTCATTGCACCATGTGCATACTTTGCATCGTGCATTGTTTGCTGCACTTGATTCTTGCACTTGTTTGACATGCATATTCTGGAGACTTGTTATTTGAGATTATATGACTAATGATATTTCCATGGTACTCATTGTCTTCTTTTCAGGTTAGATGGATTCTGGTATGTATCTACCTCAGTATTTCCAGTACTAGTTTTTCCATATTGTTGATATGAGACTGTATTAACGTAGATGCTTATTGTTATTATAACATACTATGCATATCTGCTGGGTATTCGCTGAGTTATGGACTCACCCCGTTGCCATATATTTTTATTTCAGGTTGAGATACTTGGAGTCGCCAGAAGAGCCCAGCAGCCAGTCCCTACCCATCGCGATGACATAGTTTTGTTTTGTACTTAGTAGTGTCTATTTTTATATTTACTTATTGGACTTGTATATGTCTTGGGAGTATGTCGTGTGCCCTAAGGGGTTTTTGTGTATTGGTTGTTTCGTCGTAAGTCGGACCGGTCCGCAGTCATGTATGATTTACCTTGTGTTATGGTTTTTCTTAGTGTCTATATATATATATTTTGAGGCCTGAGGCCAATTAAACTGCGTGGTGATGTCTATTATGTTGTATGTATGTGTAAATTGTCCGCCGGACAGGGGAGGTGCTGTCCGATTTTATATTGGATCAGCGGCTCCTGGGTCTCGGGGCGTGACACAGACTCTTCAATGCGGACTGACAAAAGAGGAGCTGAACTGCGTAGGCCCATTCAACAGTGCAAAGGAGCTATGGGCTAAACTGATCGAGCTCCACGAAGGAACTTCAGATACGAGGATCAACAAACGGGACCTGCTACTGAACAAGCTCTTCACCATCAAAATGGCAGATAACGAGACAGCAGCCCAGCTCCATGCCAGAATCCAGGAATTGATGAACGGTCTTCACGCAATAGGTCACCAGGTTCAAAACCGTGATCTTATAAGGTATGCCCTAAACGCGTTCCCTAGGACCACCTTGTGGGCATCTATGGTAGATGCATAAAAGGTCTCTAGAGATCTTTCAAAAATTAAGTTAGATGAGTTATTCTCTGAACTTGAATTGCATGAACAAACTAACTGCAATTTGGCCGAGAAAAGTATAGCTTTCTTTGCAGGAAAAACAGGAAGAATGACTAAGAAGAAAACTCAAGTTGAACCCGAGTCTACCTCAGGTTCAGAAACAGAAGATCAAGAAGAAGATCAATCTGAACTGGTCCGGCTAGCTCGAAGCTACTACAAAAAGTTGAAGAACCAAACCAACACACGGAGAACAAGCCGAAGAAAGGATGAACTAGCTGAACCAGCAACTAACAAACACAAGCCCAACGTAACCTGCTACGAATGCAAGAAGAAGGGCCACTACAAGACTGAGTGTCCAAGTCTAAAGGAGTCCAAAAAGACCAGAAAGAAGAAGGCACTCCAAGCAACCTGGGACGAGTCTTCCTCAGAAGAAGAAGAAGAAGCACCCCAGTCCAATCTTCTAGCCCTGACCGCTTCAGATCAAATCGAGACTGACTCAGACTCAGACCGGGACGACGGCAAGCTGACATTCTCCGACGACGGCGAAATAAGGGTAAGGGTTTTTCGAAATTACAATTGAATTCGCTTATTTCCTATCTATCCCGAGATTTGGCGAAAGCCAAACTCCGAATCGAGTCCCTCCGACAGGAAGTAAAACTTCTGAAAGAGGGAGCTGATTCTAAATCCTTACTGAGAAACTTCAGGAAGAAACCCTTGATCAGTTGAAAAACTTGAATCAGAGAATTCCTCCCTGAAAACTCAAGTTAAGGACTTAAGAACAGCTTTAGAACGATTCACTTCTGGTTCCAAGAATCTTGATCTGATTCTGGGAAAACAGAAGTCTGTTCTAAACCAATCCGGACTTGGCTATAGAACCAAATCTCGGCAAAGATCTTACTTTGCTGTACTGAACCGTCAAGACCTAGGTTCAGGCATGGGTGCCAAAACTGTGCCTGACTAAACCAACTGGTTCAAATCAATTTTGGATCCCCAAGGACAAGATTCACATCTTGCCTAACCCATACAGAGGCTTTAGTCCATGGGGAGCCAAAATCAAAACAATTTTTATACTTAGATAATTTTTAATTGATTGATTGTTTGTTTATTTAATTTTTGCAATTGCCATGCTTAGATTTAAGGAATACTTAGATTTAAGGACTAATTACTTGAAACTTGAAAACATAGTATTGGGAGGAGGTGAGATGATAGTACGTTGGGGAAACCAACTCTAATAAGATCAAGTCTACTTGGTCTCTTTAGACTGGTGAAACCAGCCGAAGCTACCGATCCAAGACCCAAGCTAGTTAGACCAGAAAATGACCTAATTTAATTTGAAAATGAAATTTCATTAAAAGGCTTTGTCAAGGAAAGGGTGGATGATCCCATAAGGCTACGGCCAAAGAAGGCCTAGTGCCTCGCCAAGACCTGGAAGCCAATTTCTGAAATTCAAATTCAAATTATCTTTTGTCAAATTCGAATCTAACTCAAATTTCAAATAATTATAGATTCTAATCTGTTTTCAAAATTCTATTCTTAAACTTATTTCTTTTTCAAAATCACTTAATCTATTTTTCAAAATTTCTAAACTTATTTGTTTTCAAATCTGTTTTCAAAACTAAAATAACTTTTTAAAATAAATTAAAATTCCTTTTCAAAATTAATTTTACCCTCAAACCTGTCTCACAAAAACCTTAAGGTTAACGTGATTGAAAACCCTAGACTGGGGTGAGACAGACTAGGAAGTGAAACTCAATTTAAGCTATCCCTAACTCAAATTGGATCCAAATCACCGAAAATCTTTATGTGTAGGAACATAAAGATTTGGACCAATGGATGTTAGATAGCGGATGCTCCAGACACATGACTGGAGACAAATTGAAGTTCACCAAACTCAAGTTCAAAAACCTGGGCTCAGTGGCATTTGGAAATAATGCTACACTCAAGGTAATTGGGTCAGGTAATATTGAACTTAAATCCAATTTCATTATTAAGAAAGTTCTATTGGTTGAAACTTTAGTTTTAACTACTTAGCATAAGTCAGTTATGTGACTCTGGTTATTTAGTTACCAACAATTCTAACTGCCTGATTAGAAATGCACAAGACTCAGAAATCATGCTTAAGGGCACTAGGAAAAAATGTATACTATAAATCTTCCCCTTATACCCAAATGCATGTTAACACAATTAGAACAATCAAAACTCTGGCATAGGAGATTAGGTCATACCAATCTAAGAACTATCTCAAAAATTACCCAACTTGGCTTAATCAAAGGTATCCCCAAAATCAAAAATGAAAACCTAATATGTGAATCTTGTAATCAAGGCAAACAAACCAAGTCTAGTCACAAATTGATCCAATCTGATCAAACCCAAACCACACTTGAGCTCCTACACCTTGACCTATTTGATTCACATGGAGCCAAGTCACTAAGTGGAAACCGATACTGCTTAGTGATAATTGATNCCCGGGAGTTGGTAAATACAGAAGTGTAATCTTTCTTATTGTAATTTGTATTTCTCTTCTGTACTCATTCTACGCATTATAGAATTGCCCAAAGTAAACGGTCAACGACCGTGGGCCTTGGAGTAGGAGTCGACCCAGGCTCCGAACCAAGTAAAACGACCTTGTTAGCGTTGTGTTGCTTTGTCTCTATTTCCGCCACGCACTTACTCTTTTTATTTAATCCGAACGATTTGCGACATTCACCCCCCCTCTATCGCATCTCTCGATCCAACACTTTCTTTTCATAAAAGTCTAGACATTTTATGGAAACATTAATTGACAATTAAATTCAAATTGGTTTTTAAATTATTAACAAAATTCTTTACTTTGGGGAGTGCCTCGGGGAGCCACCCAAATTAAAGTTAGTTGTTGTAATTTAATTTCCTATTTTGAATATGAATTGTTAAAATTAATTTAGGTAGGCCTCGGGGAGCCATCCAAATTATATTATTAACAAGTTCTTTAATTGTCAAGTTTAATTTGGTTATGCCTCGGGGAGCAGGCCAAATTAGATTTACAATAAATTTCTTTTCTTTGGGGAGTGCCTCGGGGAGCCACCCAAAGTAAATAATTTGTTGTAATTAATTATCCATAAATAAAATATGTGATTAAATCTTGGAAATTTTTTGAGGTGATTCTCAAACGATAATTTCCTTATTTGATTTATGAGGTAATGCTCTTACATATTGTTGTCTCCAAAATTAATTAGGAAAAATTGTTTCCTATAGAGTTTATTTCCTTAAATAAGATTTTCATGAAAATAATATGTGGTTGAATTAAGGGAATCTGTCTTTTAATTTAATAAGATTTGATTTAGAGAAATCAAAGTCTTAAACATATTATTTTCAAAATTGATTATGACAATTTAGGAAATTGTTTCTCAAAACAATTCCTTGAATAAAGTATGAAATTAGAATTAGGAAATCCGGTTCCTAATTCAATTAATGAGACTTGACAAATTAAGTCACATACATACTTTATTAAGGAAATCGTTAGAACATGACATAATTATATGTCATGAATGTGCTTAAAAGGAAAAAGGATGAGACCCAAAGCCCCTTACAAAATATTAAGGCCAACACCTTCCATTAATATGGTTAGAACCGGAATTTTGTTTCTCGTTTGGGTTGATGGACACATCCATGCCCGGCTTGAACCTCAACATATTCAAACCATGGAATTAGTTTATGATTAATATAGTTGGAGTCAGAGGTCAATCCTTAGTTTTGGTTATTGGACACATCCAAGCCTGACTAGACGGTTGAATGAGCTCCAACCATATTAAAACCATTTCTTGATTAATGGGTCAGCCTTAAGCTTGGAGCATCGATTTGTTATGCCACAGCCAAGGTCGATGTAAAGAGAGGTGCAGTTGGGTGCTATGTATATTGTTGCATACTTGTTAATGAGTTAACAACCCAATGATTTATGCAAACATTCAATTAGTTGATAGCATAATGTGATAGTTACATATGTGTAATATGTAATCGGTATAATTACCTACCTTCATAGCTAAGAATAACTTGATGGACTACAGCCATGGTTGTTCTTATCTATGGTTGGATATCAACCTATTTGGAGATGTTCCTACGATCTCCCGAATTGATAAAAAGGGTTATTCAATTCAAAAAACAAATAGGATTTAATTAATGTATATTGATGCATTCTTTATCATTCTTCTCACATAAGCTCAATTTGTATTTCTAGGATAATCACTTGATCATGTCTTCTCTGAATTTGCGTTCCATTTTGGACATCAATAAGCTGACTGGGCCAAACTTCATGGAAAGGCTTCGAAACCTGAGGATAGTCCTCAAGGCAGAAAAGCTTGCTTATGTCCTTGAAGAACAACTTCCCAACCATCCTCCAGAAGATGCAACTCCAGACCAGTTAGTGGCCTATCAGAAACATGTGGCCGATTCTGAACTTGCGAGTTGCATCATGCTGGCCGCTATGGTACCTGAGCTGCAAAAGCAGCATGAGCATATTGATGCTCATACCATCATCTTCCATCTTCATGAGCTGTTTGACGAGTAGGCTAGATCTGAAAGGTTCGAGGTCTTAAGACTCCTCTTCACCTCTAAGATGCAGGAAGGCACTTCTGTCTCACAGTTTGTGTTAAAGATGTTGGGGTACATTGAGTGACTAGGCACACTCGGATTTGCAATGGGTCACGAACTAAGTATTGACTTAATTCTGCATTGTTTGCCCAAGAGTTACTCACAATTTGTGATGAACTATCGGATGGACAAGCTGGAGACTACCATTCCTGAGTTGCTCAACCTGCTAAAGACTGTAGAGCCTTCTGTAAAGCAGGATCAGAAGACGGTACTGTTAGTTGATTCCTCAAAGAAAGGCTCTAAGAGGAAGCCCAACGAACAGAATAAGGGAAAGAAGAAAAAGGCCAAAAAGACTGAAAAGGCACCAAAAGGCACTTGCCATCACTGCGGCAAGGAGGGTCACTAGCGAAGAAACTGCAAGGTTTATCTTGAGTCCTTGAAGAAGAAGGCATCCGATGCCCCATCCTCTTTAGCTATCTTCGTTATTGAATGTCACTCTATTTCCTCGTCCACCTGGGTACTTGATACTGGGTGTAGCTCACATATATGTAATGACACAGGGGCTAAGGAATAGAAGAAGACTCGTCAAGGGAGAAGCAAATTTGCGAGTTGGAAATGGAGCAAAGATTGTTGCTATTGCCATCAGAACATATTTGCTAAAGCTCCCTACTGGACTTGTCTTAGAATTGGATAATTGCTATTTTGTTCCTTCGTTAATAAAGAACATTGTATCTATTTCATGCTTGAATGAAAAGGGTTATCATTTAACTTTTAGTAACAATTGCTGTTACATAACTTTAAATGGTGTTCTTTATGGGACCGGAACTTTATACAATGGTATCTACATATTAGATTTATCCGGTGACGTTTTCAATATCGAAGTTAGCAACAAACGTGCTCGAATAGATAATCAAATAGACTCCTATACGTGGCATTGTCGTCTTGGCCATGTAAGTAAAAAACGCATGACCAAATTACACCGATGTGTAATTCTGGAATCATTTGAACCCGGTTCATTTGATACATGCGAATCATGCTTAAAAGGCAAGATGACCAAATTACCCTTTTCCGGAAAAGGTAAACCAGTGGGAGAATTGCTTGGTCTAATACATACTGATGTATGTGGACCAATGTCAACTCTTGCACAAGGACGCTATAGCTACTTCATTATCTTTATCGATGATCACTCACGATTCGGGTATGTGTTCTTAATGAAACACAAATCTGAAGCTTTTGAGAAATTCAAAGAGTTCAGAAGTGAAGTAGAGAAACAGCTTGGCAAAAGTATTAAGATACTTCGATCCGATCGGGGTGGAGAATACTTCAGTCAAGAGTTTCAAGATTATCTTAGGGACAATGGGATATTGTCTCAATGGACTCCGCCATATAGACCACAGCATAATGGTGTATCTGAGAGGCGTAACCGAATCTTGATGGACATGGTTAGATCTATGATGAATCATGCAACTCTTCCAAAATCCTTTTGGAGCTATACGCTTAAGACAGCTGTTTACTTGCTAAACAGAGTCCCGACCAAGGTGGTCTCTACTACTCCATATGAGACGTGGAATAATAAGAAACCTCATTTAACTCACCTTAAGATATGGGGTTGTCCTGCTTATGTAAAGCGGACTGTATCAGACAAATTGGATGCTAAGTCTGATAAATGTCTATTTATTGGATACCCTAAGGAAACGAAGGGTTACCAATTTTATCATCCCTTGGAACAAAAAGTGTTTGTTTCAAGGCATGCTGTATTTCTGGAAAAAGAATTTCTTTTACAAGAAAACAGTGGGAGTAGTATTGAACTTAAAGAAGTTCAAGAAACTCCAATAGACATTACAGAGACACCTAGTCTAGACCCACAACCAATAACTCATAATGATGAGCTATCAGTTGAACCTAAAACAACACCACTTCTTCGTAGGTCGGATAGGACACGCAATATTCCAGAGAGATACGGATTTCTCATAAGTGAATCGAACGACGTGTTACTCGTTCAATGACGAACCTATTAGTTATGAAGATGTTCTGATAAATTCAGAAAGGGATAAATGACTTGAAGTCATGAAGTCAGAAATGGATTCCATGTACGAAAATCAAGTATGGGACTTGGTTAACCCGCCTGAAGGGATTAAGCCCATAGGGTGCAAGTGGATTTTCAAGAAGAAAACCGACATGGAAGGTAATGTTGTTACCTTTAAGGCTAGATTAGTGGCAAAAGGATATCGTCAGAAACAAGGAATTGATTATGACGAAACCTATTCGCCAGTAGCTATGCTTAAATCCATTCGGATGCTCCTGGCCATAGCAGCTCATTATAATTATGAGATATGACAAATGGATGTGAAAACAACTTTCCTTAATGGAAACCTGCTTGAGGATGTATACATGATACAACCTGAAGGTTTCACATCGGTTGATAAAACCAAAGTATGCAGGCTTCGACGATCCATATATGGACTAAAGCAAGCATCCAGGAGCTGGAACATCCGTTTTGATGAGACAATCAAAGAGTTTGATTTCTCACAAAATCCTGACGAACCTTGTGTGTACAAGAAGGTTAGTGGGAGTGTAGTCGTATTCCTAGTGTTGTATGTCGATGACCTATTACTTATAGGAAACGATATATCAGTCTTACAGTCAGTCAAAATTTGGTTGTCCAAAACTTTCTCCATGAAAGACCTGGGAGAAGCAACCTATATCCTTGGGATTAGAATCTATAGAGATAGATCAAAACGGTTGCTTGGTCTTTTGCAGTCTACATATATAGACCGAGTGCTAAAAATGTTTAGCATGTCAGAATCCAAGAAAGGTTACCTTCCCATCAGGCATGGGATCAACCTTTCGAAGTCTATGTGTCCGCGCACAAAAGACGAGAGGATTTGTATGAATAAGATTCCTTATGCATCCGCGATAGGATCTATCATGTATGCTATGTTATGTACTAGGCCCGATGTATCGTATGCTGTGAGCGTCACAAGAAGATACCAGTCTGATCCAGGAATGGATCATTGAGCGGCTGTCAAGACAATCCTCAAGTACTTAAGAAGAACTAAGGATGTGTTCCTAATATATGGAGAAGGTGATATGGTAATACGTGGGTATACAGATGCCAGTTTCCAGACAGATAAGGATGACTCCAAATCTCAGTCCGGATACGTATTTATTTTGAATGGAGGCGCAATAAGTTGGAAAAGTTCCAAGCAAGACACTGTAGCGGATTCTACCACGGAAGCGGAATATGTTGCAGCTTTAGAAGCAACAAAGGAAGTAGTCTGGATCAAGAAGTTGTAAGGATCGTATAGGCATACTAGAGGGGGGGTGAATACACTTTCTTATTATCGTTTGATCTCTACACAGATGTTAGCGCAGCGGAAATACAAATAATACAGATAAAACAATAAACTAATCAAGAGAAAACAATGCTAACAAACCGATTTTAGTTGGTATCCACCCCGGTCGGGTGACTAATCCAACAATCCGTCAGTGGATCAATCCCCGGATAACCTCCGGCTAGAACTCGTCGCTCCTTGTGGGTGGAGAAACCTCGCCACAACACCAAGGACACTTCCTGAGTATACAAGACTACTAACTTGCCCTATCCAAGCAAGTTTCGTCAAGAAACTCAGCCACCACGAAGTCCTCTTTAAATAGGACTCGGGACTGATTTCTCGCTACCAGTCGACTGCCCCCAGGGCAGTCGACTGGTGCCAGCCAAATTCGACCGTTGACACTCCCAACGTTCAAATTTGCCAGCTCACCAGCCACCTACCAGTCGACTGCCCCAGGGCAGTCGACTGGTCCCTAGCTGAAACCCTTCCCGAGTACATTCACACGACACTCGACCCTTACGACTTGACTAACTCCTCCTCCATAGCCTCGACTGTTGCATTCGCGCCCTCTTCATCTTCGGCCCTCGTCCCTCGGATGCGCACACAAACCTCCAGCTTGCCTCCATGCCACCCTTCACGTACGCCTCGAAGTCTACGCCCATCAGCTCATCGTCCCTGCACTCCATGGTCCCTCAGATGCGCACGCCAGCCTCCAACTGGCCTCCATGCCATCCTTCACCGTACTGAGGCCGTCCAGTCAGGTCCATATGCGTAACCTGTACAACCTGCACACTCAACATACGCATATCAGATACAAGGGTAAACCTAACTTAAACCCTTTGCCCAAACAACAAAACCCATGGTCACTCCGGACCATCCTAGGGCCGATTGCTCCAACAATCTCCCCCTTTTTGATGTTTGGCAATTCGTTTAAGTTAGGGAAAGCAAGATAGTAGTAATAGCAAAAACCATGCTAAATGAATGCATATGCAATGCATATATGGATCCTATCCCAAGGCATCCTACACCTAACCCTCCAAGTTAGGAATTTTCCCACCTAGCCCTCCAAGCTAGGAATTTTACCACCTTACCCTCCAAGTTAGGATTTTCCAACACCTAGCCCTCCTAGCTAGGATTTTCACCACCTAACCCTCCAAGTTAGGATTTTCTACCAAACCGGATTTTTTTTAAAGCTTCTCCCAAGCTCCCCCTACATTGGACTTACAAAGGCTTTTTAAGAACCTCTCCAAGGTTCCCCTTACGCCAAGAATGGAGCAGTCATGCTCCCCCTCAATCTCAGCTCCCCCTAAACCTAGGGTTTCTAGCAAAGGTAAGTTTTCTAGCAAAGGTAAGTTTGGTTTCCCAACTTAAACCCAAACTTCTCCCCCTTTGCCATACATCAAAAAGACCCCAATAATATCCCAATTATTGGTTCTTTTAATCCCTTATGGTCCTAAACACAGTGTACTAGACCCCCATACACTTGTTTCTCACCATTTGGACCCAAACCAGCTGTTGGATACCCACACCATCCTGGGCAGTCGACTGCCAACAGTGGCAGTCGACTGATATGTTCAGTTTCAGACTTTCTGGCTGAATTTTCAAAAACGCGCCAGAAATTTCACAAATTTCCAAAAATTTTCAAACTTCGTGGATAACTTTGTGGAACCTATACCTACTTGGGAAAAATACATATACCCATGTATCTATCATCATTCCCAAGTTTTACACAAAACACAAAAATTTGTTTATGAAAATTAAGGCAACCAAAGGGTAACCTCCCCCTTAACCCATGTCTTCTCCTAATTTTCATTTTCCCATGGTGAAGTTCTACCCAACTTAACACCATAACACCATATTGAGTTATTCCCAACCCAACATCCGAGTTCTTCTCCCTTTGACACTCTTATAGAATTGTCTCCCAAGCAATCTTTCCCTTAGTGCCAAAAAGAACTCAACAACACTCTAAAAACCCAAAAAAAATTTGCAGGCACACTTGCTAGGATATACCTTATCCTAGAAAAATATAATATCATGGAAATATCAAGTGTGCTTGACTTTTGGTACACATCTATGTTTCTTAAGGATTTTGTATTAAGTATCAACTTTCAAATTCGTTTCTAATTCCATGTGTTTGTCAAATCTACCCATCATTATTCGACACATGGAATTGTCCTCAGTTTCCCTTTTTGACTTCTAAATCTTAGATTCCTAGGGAAACTTATCAAACTTCCTTGATTTTCAAGATATCCAATAAATTCTTATCAAATCATGGGATAACACTTTATTCAAGGACTATGAAGACATAACCAAGAGTTTTAATCCTACATCATATCCCGTAATCAATCTTGTAACTTCTCATTGTCGAAACTCTCCCTTTTATGCCTACTCTCATGTACCAGTCAACTGCCCAAATGGGCAGTCGACTGCCAAACATTCCAGAGAGTTTCTGGGCTGAGGGCAGTCGACTGCCACCTGATTTTCAGGTTTTCAGTTCGACTTTCAGAAATGTCCTAAAAATTCTACAAATCTCCAAAAATTCTGAAATTTTGTGGGGAGATTTGTGAAGCCAATATCTACTTGGGAAAAATATATTTCCAAATAAATATACTCCAAATCCCAAGATTGGCACGAAATCCTACTTCTTCTAAAAAGTATCAAATGAGCTCATTCTAAAAGTGCTAATTCTCACTTCTCTTCAATGCATCCACTTCTCCTTGATCACAACTCATTTACATTATTGAATTATATGGTGTTCCACCATTAAACCTCAATTTTATGAATTTTAACCCTCTTTTCACCTTTTTCTCCCTAAATTCTCCTTTTAATGTGCCAAAATCTAGGATTAAGACTTACCTAAGTCTTCCAACCCTTTTTGGCACATTTCATCTAATTTCCTAAGGAAGAAACTTTTGAGATCCATTTACCATGGACCCCAAAGGCTCCTAGAGCTCCCCCTTGAGCTCTTAGCCTTAGCCACCTCCCTAGGTGACTTAATCCACACTAGGCCACACCGGTGTGCCACCGATGACTCTTGGCCTACAAAGTTGACCTTTTTAACCTTGGACACCTTGTCCTTGGTTAGGTCACTCTTTTTACCCTTGGATGACATTCCCTTGCCATCCTTGGACCTTCCTTCCTTACTAAGATTGTATGCTTTCCCTGTATACTTCTTTCCATTGCCCTTGGAGGTCTTAGATCGGTACCCCAATCCCGATCTATCATAGTTGGGTTTTATACTACCCAACACCATGTCTAAGCCCTTAGATCCAACCGTGAATCTTTCTAAGGCTTTTTCTAATGTATCAAGCCTTGCCCTCAAGGCTTGATTTTCCCTCTCTAGACCTTTAACCTTGTAGTCCATATGCCCACTTTGGACATTCCTAGAACTACCCATTTTCTTAGGCATTTGTTTCCCTTCCTTGGGGTTAATGCCTTTAGCCTTGGATACACAGGCCTTAGATTTACCATGATGCATGCTTTTCTTAAGATATGTATCTACCTTGTTATCCTTATTCCTATCATGATATTTAAAACCATGGTTATGCACAAAAAGATAATTTTCATGAAATCTAGCATGCATGGATGAATGATTTGCATTATTTCTAATATTCATGGATGGGTAATTGGCATGATTCTTAGCATTCATGGAGGAACTTAAATATGAATGGCAATTTAATCTAGGGTTAGGAATTACCTCCCTTACCCTTGTAGTCCCTCCTTGATGTGGGCTTATTTTCTTCTTTTTTTCTTCTTTCTCCCATCTTCTTAGATGCTCCATTTTCTTTATTTCACCTTTCTTTGGGCACTTGGTGTGGTAGTGCCCTAGCTCACCACATGTGAAGCATCTAATCTTCATTTTTCTCTCTTGGGCTCCTCCATTCCTACAATTCATGTTAGATTTTAATCGAATGGACCCAGGTTTAGAGAGTACCTCCTTTTTACCTTTTGGGGACTTATCCTTGTAGTGCTCCTTTTCATTGCAACCAAAGCATATAATGTGATCTTTGTTCCTTGCTTTGGTGGAGGTTGAGACTTCTTCAACTTTTGATGATGTGGATGCCTCCTCTTGATCCGGCATGGAAGTAGATCTCTTCTCCCCCTCAATCCTTGAGGTGGAGACCTCTTCCTCTTCTTCTCTTGAGGAGGTTAATGATTCTTCACTATCTTCTTCCTCTTCTTGAATCACGGGGCTTTTCTCCTTAGGCTCTTGAATTTTTGTAAGAGTCTCATGATACTCTTTCACCTTGCTCCATAATTCACATGCACTTTGATATGACCCTACACAACTCAAGATGTCGTTAGGTAATATATCAACCAAAATATTTGTTACCTTCTCATTGGCCCGGAATTGTTCTTGTTGCTCTTTGTCCCAATATCTAGGACGAAGCTTCTTCCCGTGCTTGTCCTTTAGAACTTCGAAGGGCTCTTCAAGCGCAATTCGGCATGCCCAATCCATTCCGAACCACATCTCGATCCTCGCCTTCCAATATGCAAAATCTTCATTGTCGTAGGCCGGTGGTGTGCAGATCTCGTCCCCAAGTGGACCTACACCTTCCATTTCCTCTAGCGTATGCTCCCTCGGTGGTTAGTCCGATCAAGAGCGGTCCTTCGCTCTGATACCAACTGAAAGATCGATGTGGGCGTGCAGAGGGGGGGTGAATGCACGTTCGCGGATCTTTTGGTCTCTACAATTATGTTAGCGCAACGGAAAATAATATGCAAAAAAAAATAACAATGCTAACACTACCAGATTTTAGTTGGTATCCACCCCGGTCGGGTGACTAATCCAACAATCCGTCAGTGGATCAATCCCTGGATAACCTCCGGCTAGAACTCATCGCTCCTTGTGGGTGGAGAAACCTCGCCACAACACCAAGGACACTTCGTGAGTATACAAGACTACTAACTTTCCCTATCCAAGCAAGTTTCGTCAAGAAACTCAGCCACCACGAAGACCTCTTTAAATAGGACTCGGGGTTGATTTCTCGCTACCAGTCGACTGCCCCTAGGGCAGTCGACTGGTGCCAGCCAAATTCGAACGTTGACACTCCCAACGTTCGAATTTGCCAGCTCACCAACCACCTACCAGTCGACTGCCCCCAGGGCAGTCGACTGGTCCCTAGCTGAAACCCTTCCCGAGTACATTCACACGGCACTCGACCCTTACGACTTGACTGACTCCTCCTCCGCAGCCTCGACTGTTGCCTTCGCGCCCTCTTCATCTTCGGCCCTCGTCCCTCGGATGCGCACGCAAGCCTCCAGCTTGCCTCCATGCCACCCTTCACGTACGCCTCGAAGTCCGCGCCCATCAGCTCATCGTCCCTGCACTCCATGGTCCCTCAAATGTGCACGCCAGCCTCCAGCTGGCCTCCATGCCATCCTTCACCGTACTGAGGTCGTCCAGTCAGGTCCATATGCGTAACCTGTACAACCTGCACACTCATCATACGCATATCAGATACAAGGGTAAACCTAACTTAAACCCTTTACCCAAAATCAAAACCCATGGTCACTCCGGACCATCCTAGGGCCGATTGCTCCAACAGAAGTTTGTCTCAGAACTTGGTGTGGTTCTAACCATTGATGAAGCAATACCGGTTTACTGCAACAACAATGGAGCTATTGCACAAGCAAAGGAACCAAGGTCTCATCAGCGATCCAAACATGTGCTTCGCCGCTATCATCTAATCAGAGAGATTATAAATAGGAATGATATACAAATTGAGAAAATTCCCACTGAAAGGAATTTAGCAGATCCTTTAACTAAGGCCTTGCCTCAAAGCAAGTTTGAGGGTCATGTTAGAGCCTGTGGTATTGGGTACCGTAGCGATTGGCATTAGGCCAAGTGGGAGTTTGTTAGTGATATGAGAGAAGTGTCCTAAGGCAATCACCTTATGATTGTAATCATTTATTTTAATAAATGAATATTCACTATTTGAGTATACATGTTTGTGTATTTGATTGAGATCTTAAACTCATTTACTGAATGTCCGCAATACAATTCACAACATGAGAGAATTTGTGATGAATTCACAACTAGTGATTATCTCTACATGTGCAATTGTGAAGTACTGAAATTGTCCCTAGTCGATGAATTGATAAATACGGACACTATCAATTCTGTTGAGACTAGCATGGGTTATTCTCTAATCAGCTGATTCTCACTGGCTGGTGACATTGAAATGTCCGGAGATAAACATGAATGCTAGTTAAGGGAACTAGTTCATTGGAGTGACTGGCTGTAAAACTTCATATGGTAGTCTACATATAGATATGTCCGTGAAGTTCTTACTGCAGCTTAAGTGCGATGTTCCTTTGACTTGCGGTGTTCAAGTCATCTTGGTCATGGAGACTTATACTTTGATATCTTAAGCAAGCATCTCTAAGGAGGTGTGGACCCAGGATGATTGGGTATAAGCTGAAGTGCCCGAAGATGTTTGAACAACCTACAAAGGATTCACCACTCCTTGCGAGGAGATGTATACCCGAGGCCTATCGTCGGATTGTTACTCGGAGCCTCTGGCCAGAGCATGACATGTTCAGAGTATGAATATCTTAAATACATGAGAGTAATTAGAATCCGTAAGACGAGAAAACGTTATTTGGGCTAGGTGTGACGTAGTCAGCCTAGTGGGGACTGACACATATAGACTATGTCCTGAACCAAGTGGGTATAAGATGGTTAAGGGAATGGGGCATAATTCATTAAAGCTGCTGAAGGGTTTCAGAATAGTTTCTGAGGTCAACCGTTGATCTTTCGATTAATTAGGGATCATGATGTACTGCTAGGTGCCACTCATGATCGTTCTATAATTGGTTAATTGTAGACGACCAACATAAATCGAAAGCCTATTTAGTCACACGCCCTACGAGTAATCCGAGGGATTTAAAACGAGTTGAAAATTGGATTTTCCAATCAAGAGAGATTAGGTTTGGTTGAGCCAAATGATAAGTCGAATCCGAATTTATCAGAGACTCATCGGAAGTGTAAAATGGCTAAGTCTTTTGAAGACTTAATAGATGAATTAAATGAGTTTAATTCATTGGGGCGTAGCTTGGATGGACCGGCCAAAGAGGGTCTCCACCCTCTTTGCTTGGCCGGCCACAACAAAGGGAGAGAACCAAATTGTTTGGTTCAATTTATAAAATAAACCAAGTGTGGTTTGTTTTATAAAATTATGGATGATATAAATTTTTATATAATAAACCGAGGTTTGGTTTATTTTTCATGGAAATTAAAATGAACCATGGATTGGTTTATTTTATTTTATAAAATCAGTCATGGATTGATTTACCATGATAAAGAAATTTATATATAAAGAAATTTATTTTTCATGGAAATTAAAATAAACCATGGATTGGTTTATTTTATTTTATAAAATCAATCATGGATTGATTTTCCATGATAAGAAAATTTATATGATAAATTTCTTATGAAAATTTATTCCATAAGAAAAAGGAAACTTGGCGGTTGAGAGGCCACTATATAAAGGACCCAAGGCAAGGCTTAGAAATCAATCCAAGAGATCAAGGCATAAGCTCTCTCCCTCTCCTTCTCTCCGCCCCTCTCCCTTCTCTTGTGCCGCCGGCCAAAAGAAGGGTCCCTGTTGCCGTGAGCTACTGCCACCACCGGCCTCCTTCTCCGGCGTCCAAGCTCTGGCGACCAACCACCTCCGGCCACCAAGCTGCTGCCGCAAGGAGAAGAAGTGGGCGCAACTCCTTCCTTCTTTCCGGAATCTTGATTCTGTTCTTCGCTTGGTGGTTAGTCTTCCAACTTCTCTCTTGATATTCTTGTCGTGTCTTTGGAGGATCTAGTAGTTCTCGTCGACACGAGACTCGTGGCTTTGCGAAGTCATCCCGAAGAAAACTCGGCGTGGACGCGAATAGAGGCGGAGCTTCCAAGGGACGCTTACGGTTGGATCTCGTCCCTTCCTTCTAGTTACGCGAGGTAATACATAAATTAGTTTATGTTTCTGTAAAATTTTAAATATATGATCATGTCTACACAAGATAAGGTTGCATGCTTAGATGTGTGGTTAAATAATTTAAGAAATTATTTATGCTAAACCTTCCGCTGCACGTAATTAATTAAAAAATTACGAACCCGCATCCATGTCAACATGCACCTGGTCCCAACAGAACATTGTGGGGGGTTAGTACACTGTGTTAATAATCACTTAAAGGTTAAAGAGTCCAATAAGGGAGAAATTATTAGATTTTTTTGATGTTAGGCAAAGAGGGAGAAGTGTTGGATTTAATTTGGGAATCCAAATATGCCTTTGTAAGAAACCCTAGGTCTAGGGGGAGCCTAGGTGACGGGGGAGCATAGTTGCTCCATTTTTGGCGTAAGGGGAACCTTGGAGAGGTTCTTAAAAAGCTTTTGTAAGTCCAATGTAGGGGGAGCCTTGGGATAGGTTTTAAAAAGTCCATTTTGGTTAAAATTCTTAACTTGAGAAAGTTAGGTGTATGGAATGCCTTGGGATAGGATCCATGATTGTTTGCATTGCATATGCATTGGCGGTGTAAGTCCAAGGTGGAGCCTTGTCAACGTAAGTTCAAATGTTTGTTTAGCATTGTTATTGCTATTTATTGCTATTTGTTTTCCCTAACTTAAACATATTGCTAAACATCAAAAAGGGGGAGATTGTTGAGGCAATCTATAGTCCGGAGTGCCCATGTGTTTGGGCAAAGGGTTTAAGTTAGGTTTTTCCTTGTGTTCTAATATGTGTATGTGAGTGTGCAAGATGTGCAGGTTACACATATTGACTTAGCTGGATGACTTCGGTATGGTGAAGGGTGGCATGGAGACAAGCTGGAGGCTTGTGTGCACCTGAGGGACCATGGATGGCAAGGATGATAAGCCGGGTGGCGCGGACTTCGAGGCATGCGTGAAGGATAGCATGGAGGCAAGCTGGAGGCTTGTGTGCATCCGAGGGACAGGAGCCGAAGACTAAGAGGGCGCGAAGGCAACAGTCAGGGCTGCTGGTGAAGAGTCAGCTGAGTCATGAAGGGACGAGAGCCGAGGGAGGAGGACTCCATGGGCAAGCCGGGAAGTGGACTTCAAAGGGAACACATGAATGGTGGCATGGAGGCAAGCCAAGGGAAGGCTTGTGTGCGTATTCGAGGGACGATAGCCGGTGGAAGATGACTTCAAGGGGCAAGCCAAGGGAGTGTACTTGAAGGCAGGCGTGGAGGAGGGTTGTTGGAGTGAAGAAGAGTGTTCTTGTAAGCTGGGCAGTCGACTGGGAATATAACAGTCGACTGCCAGTGAGAACAGAAACTCACAGAATGTTTCTGACCCTGGACCAGTCGACTACCCCAGGAGTAGTTGACTGGTAAGTAGCCAGAATTCGAACGTTGAGCTGCAACGATCGAATTTGAGTGGGGGCAGTCGACTGCCCTGGGAGCAATCGACTGGTAGGGTACTTTCCAGCTTTGAGCTCTATTTAAAGAGGCTCGGGTTTGGCTGGAAATCCCTGACGAAACAAGATTAGTTAAGACTTGTTAGTAGTCTTGAGAGCTCAGAAGTGTACTTGGGATTGTGGTGAGGTTTCTCCACCCACAAGGAGCTACACGAGCTAGCCGGAAGGCATCCGGGGAGTGATCCGCCGAAGGATCGAGGGATCGTCCACCTCACGGACTATCGTGGAGTAGGAGTCTTCATCTCCGAACCACGTAAATAGGTTTGTTAGCATTGTTTAGTTTTATTTTAGTATATTCCGCTTGCGCAACTAACCTTTTAGGAAGAACAAACTGAGAAATTGCTATTCACCCCCCTCTAGCAAACCGACATCAATCTAACACTAACCCCATCGACTAACCAATATACAGTCACCCCCGACCGGGAGCCACCCGTACCACACCAATCAGATCAGTACTCATCCTTCTATGCAGTCACTCGCTTATATTCCGCTAAGTCGAAGATAGCACGCACTCAAGATCCCGACCGGGAGCTATGGTTCTCGAACAGGAGCTATGAAATGGTTCTCGACTAGGAGCTACACATGGACCTCGAACGGCAACAACACTTGACTATTCGGGCAGATTCACTTGAGAATCCTCATGCCATCTAATACCATCCAAGCCATGTGGCAACACGAGACTAACCTCTCTATCATCAATCATAAGCATATTAAGCTTCCTATCAAACTAAACATACTACCTTCAAACTCCTCTTCGGTAGCTTCAATCTCATGTAAGTACTTAAGAACTGACAACATCAATGGAAGAAAAATCATTGGAAACCATAATTTTGAAAAATTGTAATAAAGGAAAGTTAATAGCAAGTTTTTAAGAAAAACTATAAAAGAAAATGGAGCTAAATCAATGGAAGACCATACAATTGATGGAAAAGATGAGTTATTTTCTTTCACGGATAAAATTCTTCAGCAATTCCTTTAGGAAACTAAATTTAATAACATGATAGGATACACGGACAAAATCTAGGGAGGGAATGATGAATTAGAAAACCAAAGAAATGTGCATGCATCAAAAGGAAATTGTTGTGCCCCGGGACCGATGCTTGCTCGAAAAATGAGCAGCATCTCCCTTGTACGGACAATATATGGATCTTGGATACAATAGCCACACAACTACACAATACATATCAACAACCCACACAGCTAGAAATAACATAAAATATAAATCATGCAGTTAATATAAAAAATAATGGAAGACAAAAACAATGGAATTAATAATCACGCAGTTTAATCATCTCACACGACTAGAATTAACACAAAAACAATGGAAGACAAGACAATCACATGGAAATCCAAAAACTACCTGCGAGCCAGCTTGACTTGACACAACAACCACAAATACCAAATAGAAGTAGCCATAGGACTAAAGTACAAGTTAAAATAAATTTATACAATACCAAAATCATAAATCCAAAGATACCCTCGATGTGACGTGGGCAGTTAGGATACCCCAAGCGACTCTATGTCATCTACATGTTACAAGAAAAATAAGAAAATATATAAAGCGGTGGTAAGTCTGAGCAACTCTGCGAGTAATAGAAATAAACGGTTCATGGACATAAATGTTGGACCTTGGATGGCTAGAGGGGGGGTGAATATAGCCAGACACAGATAGATTTGGCGATTTGAACATTTCTTGTTTCTGCGATCAGGGTTAGGCAGCGGAACACAAATACAGAAACAGAAACACAGAAATAACAGATCAAAGACGCTAACACGGAGGATTTACAAGGTTCGGGGATAACTTGCCCCTACTCCTTGGCGTGCCCGTGTGGTGGGCGATCCCTTGATCGTCAGCAGATCAAGCCCCAGGAAATCCGAATATAATGTAACCTCCTTCTCAGTGGAGAAACCTCTCCACAGCAAGTCTCAACAGAATGATATGAAATAAAAGCACAGAGATAGAGAATCTTACAGAGCACAATGAACACACAGACAAAAACACTTCACCGAGCTCAACCCAGCACAACTCTCACGCAAGAGCTCCCCGCTCTTCGTGTCTGCTTGTTGATGGACTCGCAAAGCTCTCCTCTGATTCAAGGTGCTCAAGTCTGCAGAGGATTCAAAAGATGCTCAAGTGTTGCTCAAGATCCAGAGCGTGTTCCGAGGCATCTTTGCTAGCCAACACTTAAGCCTCTGCCCATCGCCAAGTCACCAGGCGCGTCTCTGCAGCTCACCAGCTGCTCACCAGCTCATCTGCAACAACCTCAACTACTACTGACCTCTTCTGGACTCCCTGAACCCTCTTCAACCGAGCCCCAGGCCAGTCGTCAACTTGGCCAGCCGTTACCAGCCCGCGCCAGCGCTAGAAACCGTTGTAACATGAGAAAAGAAATCAGCCAAACCTGACGAAGAAATAGTCTCCAGTTGACCCTCCTCCAACATTTGAATCATCCCTGCATTACCTGCACACTTAGCATAGCAAATCAAAATGAATCACTGAGTAGCAGAAATGATCAGAAAATAATCAGAAGTCTGATAGCAGATTTGAATTAAAGTTATCAAACACCTGATTTGTCCACAGACCGATCAGTGAAGACCCTGATCGATCAGGTTACCTCCTGATCGATCTAGTGCTTCCCTGATCGGTCACACTGACCGATCAGGGATGTGGATCGGTCACTCTGATTGATCTAGCAGTTTGCTTGCCACAACCCGCAGGAACCACACACCTGATTGGTCACCTGACCGATCAGGTTGTGCCCTGATCGGTCTGGTGATCTATCAGGTCACTCCCTGACCGATCAGGAGCCATCCTGATCGGTCAGGGTGCGGAAAGACCGATCAGGGTTCCCTGATCGGTTCAAGTGACCGATCAGGGTTCCCTGATCGGTTCAAGTGACCGATCAGGGTTCTCCATCCTCTCTCTGATCCTCTTTTCTAATCGTTCACCAGAATGATCAGAAGCCAAACTAAAACCACACAGAGTGTTTCTATTTTCTTCCTGATAGTTCACCAGACCGATCAGACTCTCTGGATCTGTCACCAGACCGATCTGTTCATAGGAGAACTCGTGCCAACTCCTGATCGGACTCCAGACCGATCAGGTCACTTGGCTCAGTCACCAAGCTTCACTTGCTAGGACCCGGCTTCACTCACCGGGGTTTCCATCACCTCGCTTCACTCACCAGGACTCGGCTTCTCTCTCCGGGGTTTCATTTAACCTAGCTTCCCTCGCTAGGACCCGGCTTCACTCACCAGGATTTCATCACCCAGCTTCACTCACCGGGGTTTCCATCACCTGGCTTCACTCACCAGGACCCGACATCACTCACTGGGGTTTCAATCACCCGGCTTCACTCACCGAGACCCCGCTTCACTCATCAGGGTTTCAATCACCCGACTTCACTCACCGGGACCCGACTTCACTCACCGGGGTTTCAATCACCCAACTTCACTCACCGGGACCCGGCTTCACTCACCGGGGTTTCAATCACCCAACTTCACTCATGCCCAGTCCTCGACGAGGACTTAAGCTGAACTCATCCAACCAAACTTCAATCGGTGTCAATACCAAAATAACAATCGGGCCAGACTGCCTCAACAATCTCCCCCTTTTTGTTGTTTGACAACCCGATTTAAGTTTAGGTATTAGTGATCAATTATCGTAAGGGAATCAAAGTCCTCCCCCTACAATAACAAAGCCCTAAACTTAATCAACCATTCTCTCCCCCTTTGTCAATCATTGAAAAGGGTATGGTTATTAAATTTAAACATATCTCCCCCCTTAAACAAGGGTCTCTCCCCAAATCCGAAATAATCAAAGGTAAGTGTGAATTGCACATGGAAACATATACAGAATTATATCATGGTCAAACACGTATATGCTTCATATGACAAGCAAAGAACGCAGCTGTATCCGACACATAGTCCTGATTGGTCTCCGTGACCGATCAGGTTTGTTGATTATTCGATATAAAAATATTTCTGATTAGTCTGGGGACCAATCAGATTTCAGAAAAATTCTCTGATACGTTCCTGATCAGACTGCATTAACAATAGGTATTTCAGAAAAATTTCTGAAACACGATATGAGTTTCTTGACTAAAAGTTATTCCTCATCAAGGAACAGGAGTCATGATTCAAACAACCTTTTCTTATGGATTAAAAAAAATTCCAACAAAGGTTTGTATTGAATCAGTATTAGGTTTGTTCCAAGTATGTCTTAACCATAAACCTAACTCTTAGTTCTATTGATAATTTACTAATTTTGAACCAATCATGGAGTTTGCTGATCAGAATTGATCTGATCGGTCATCAGACCGATCAGAAGGACTTCTGATCGGTCACGGTGACCGATCAGGGTGAGTCCTAATCGGTCCACTGGACGGATCTGGTTCGACAGTTTCAGAAACTCTGATATGTTTCAGAACCAGATTTGTTTAAACTCTCAACCACTCCTAATACAATTAAATTTAATCCCTTTGATCCCAAAAAAAAATCCCTTAACCAACATGTATTATCTCACATCAAAAACCGTTTCCTTGTGTTTTAAACATCTCAAAATAGACATGTTCAGAAAATTCAAAGTGTAGATCACACAATTCAAAGTCGTATTTGACTCCACTAAATAGAAAATTCAAAGACACTGCCCTCATCATTAGAGAGTTTGTCCGACTTGCATTTGTTCAATTTAGAGAATTTCTGAAACTTCAAAATATAGATCACAAAAACATGAAGTTGTCTAACTTCTCTAAATATAGGCAATTCCAAAGAAAAACCTAACTTAAAATCAGTACTAATTAATGTGTCCATACTTGTTCATGCATTCATGTTTTATAACACATACAGGAAGGTCTTAGCTTACTCGATCATGTTCACCAAACAGAACATCTTAAGCTTGAGATATATAATAAGGCATTTCAAAAATAAACTGCTATCTTGATATTGTGGTTAACTCCTAGATTTGCAGTAAACTAAAACTTGCAATAATAAAACTAATCATTCTAGGCAATTCATAGTCCTAATTCAAGTTTGTATCATCAACCCAGAGCAAGTTTGTATACTAAGTCTGTATCAAAAATAATGTTCCCCCTATCATTTGTTTGGAGCACCCAATATCAACCACCCATGTTGATAGATGCTCCCCCTCAACCAATGCCTATACAATTCGAAATATAGATGTTTTGGGTACCCAATACATCTTCAATGCAAGACTTTGGCACCCATGCCTTAGTTATTTTCTTTCTAACTTTTTGAACCCTAGAATCATTTGGTGACCTAAAGTGGGTTCTTGACATCAATGATATGACACTAGGTTCTTTAGGTTGGTAACCCAAACCAACCTTGTTGTAAACCGCTTTTTGTGAATTTAGTATCATGCCTAAAGTTTTAGAGCTAGTTGAAAACTTCTCAAGAATATTCTTGAGATTTTCTATTTCGCTCCTTAGGGTCTTGTTTTCATCCTCAAGGGACTCATCATGCAAATCATCAATTACCTCATCCTTAGAGGTTTTTAATTGTTCAACTTCTAATCTTAAAGATTTTACCTTGTTCTTCGACTTCTTTAACAAATTGGTTAGACATGCAATGGTTCTATAGCACTTATCTAACTCGGGAGAGATTACCTCTTCATCATCCGAAGATGATGAAGCCGCGGTTGAGGAGTCACTTGATTCGTCTCCACCTTCCATGTTCGAATCTTCTAAGGCCATGAAAGCCACGTGACAGTAACTCTCCTCCTCCTCCTTTTCCTTCTTCTTCTCCTTCTTCTTCTTCCTTCTGTCACCTGCCACAAAAGTAATCCCCTTCTCCTTGGGGCCTTTGTTAGCAATTTCGTATAGCTCCATTTCACAAAATAAATCTTCTAGTTTAATAATAGAAAGATCCTTAAATACCTTGTAGGCATCCACCATGGATGACCACAAGGCATTCCTAGGGAAGGATTTAAGAACATACCTAACAAGGTCTCGATTTTCGACCTTCTCATCAATGGAATGTAGACCATTGAAGATCTCCTTGAATCGACCATGAAGTATACTTACCATTTCATTTTCTTCCATGGAGAGATTTTGAAGTTGGCTAAGAAGAAGGTCTCTCTTGGCTCTCCGGGTATCTTGAGTTCCTTCATGGAGCTCAATGAGCTTGTTCAATAGGTCTTTGGCAGAGATGAAAGGGCCAACCTTGATCAGCTGCTCCTTGGTCATCCCACACTGCAGGGTGACCACAGCTTTCGCATCAGCTTCCCCCTTTCGGATTTGTTCTGCCGACCACCTTGAGAAATCCAACTCTTTTCCCTCAGCATCTCTTGGAGGGATGAAACCCTCCCTCACAGCGAACCACATGCTGATGTTGGTCTTGAGGTAAAATTCCATTTGGGATCTCCAGTACGGGAAATCAGTTCCATCCAAGAACGGAGGTCTGTTTGTGCTGAAGCCTTCTCCTCCCATCGCCATCTTGTAGACTCTCGGGTGTTAGTCCGTTTGAGAAGAGCCCCAAGCTCTGATACCACTTGTTGGACCATGGATGACTAGAGAGGGGGGTGAATGTAGCCGGACACAGATAGATTTGGCGATTTCAACTTTTCTTGTTTCTGCGATCAGGGTTAGGCAGCGGAAGACAAATACAGAAACAAGAACAGAAACACAGAAATAACAGATCAAAGACACTAACACGGAGGATTTACAAGGTTCTGGGATAACTTGCCCCTACTCCTTGGCGTGCCCGTGTGGTGGGTGATCCCTTGATCATCAGCAGATCAAGCCCCAGGAAATCCGGATAGAATGTAACCTCCTTCTCGGTGGAGAAACCTCTCCACAGCAAGTCTCAACAGAATGATATGAAATAAAAGCACAGAGACAGAGAATCTTACAGAGCACAATGAACACACAGACAAAAATACTTCACCGAGCTCAACCCAGCACAACTCTCACGCAAGTGCTCCCTGCTCTTCGTGTCTGCTTGCTGATGGACTCACAAAGTCTCCTCTGATTCTATTGGATCATGAAAACCGATAGAGGGGGGGTGAATATCGGAAATCGTTCGGACTTTCGTAAAGAGCAATTGCATAGCGGAAGTAAAAATAAACACAACACAAAGACACAGTCGATTTTACTTGGTTCGGAGCCTGTGTCGACTCCTACTCCAAGGCCCACGGTCGTTGACCGTTTACTTTGGGCAATTCTATATGAAGCGCAATAATAGTTACAGAATTTAGTTACAAAGTAAGTGCACGAAAATAATAATAAAGAATTGCGCTCTTCGTTACCGATGTCCGGAGTGTATTGACTTTTTCGGGGCAGCGGGACGTCGTCGGCTCGAGTTGGAGTGTTTCCGGAGCAAGGCACGAGCGTAGAAGAGCTTTGAGGCGTTGAGAGAATTGTTGTTCTGAAGCCTTGGTCGAGGGCCCTTTATATAGGGCCTGGGGGTGCCCGGGACGTCGGGGGCGCCCCCACGTGGCCTCTGATCCGCAGAGCTCTCGGTCGCGTCTGATCCTCTGGATCCGCTTTGACCGGGGCGCCCGGAGCGCTCGGGGCGCCCGCATTGACCGGTCAAAGCTTTATCTTCTCGGCTTCGCAAGGGCGCGCTTCGACAGCTGGCAGTGGGGGCGCCCGCGACACGCGGGGCGCCCGCGACAGGCGGGGCGCCCGCGACAAGCGGGGCGCCTGGAGCATCCGGGGCACCCCGAATGTAGCTGTCGAGGCGCGTTGAGGTGTGTTTTCACTTCTTGCAGACTTGGGTTGACCTTGGGGGCGCCCGGATCATCCGGGGCGCCCTGCTCAGCTTCTGCCTCACTCCTTTGAGGCTCTCTGAGCTGCAGATACTCAGTCCTTCGATCCTGCATCCAGGGTTAGTCCAAATAGCAATTATATTATTATTTTATACAGCCTTAGCTGTCTTGGTTCTGACTTTGGTCTCCAAAATGGAGCCCTAGGTCGAACCGATGCCTACTGTTCCCTCGACGGGGAACGCGTCCTCACCTACTCCTCTCGGGAGAATTTACCTGATGCCAACCGTTCCTTTGGTTGGACTTTTGCCTGACGGTCCTTTGTCAGGTCTTGGATACCGAGCTTCCCTTCGCTCGGTGCCTAGCATTCCTTCGCTAGGGCTTCATTCCCAGACTGTCCTTCGCCTGGCGCCTAGCAGTCCTTTGCTAGGGCTTTTGACTCTGGCATTCCTTCGCCAGTGCCTAGCGGTGATAGATTCCAACTTATTGATCATTTGAGTGCTTAAATCCATGTTTGATCCATGTTTTTATTGCTAAAATTGTGAAATTGCCCTAGGTTTTAGAACTTATTCATATTTTGGACTTAAATGCAAAATGACACATATTTGAGTTAATTGGCCACTAAATTCTTGGTTTATTTTTTGTAGGCATGAAGGGTTCCTGGACCTAGAGCATATTGGGTCAAACTCGAGCCGGAAGTGACCCGGATCAGATTATCAATATCACGATTAAATCTGGGCCGTTCGATTCGAAAGCGGCTAGATCTGAGCCATCCGGGATGATCTGAAGCCATCCGAGCTAGGGCTAGGGTTGATCAAGCACCCTGATCAAGATCTGAAGGTTTCACCACAATCAGAGCTAAATCAACCGTTGGATCAAGCTTGGAGGGCTCTAGAGCATCCATTCAAAGATTAGCTTGATCTGGACCATCCGTTGCAAATCTGGAGGATCCGAGCTACCACGAGGCAGATCCTGACCCCAGATCATCATCATCAAAGTTTGGCTCCAATCAGATCAAAATTAGCCGTTGGATTGAAGCAAGTCAATCTGGACCGTCCATGCATGAATACTTAAGGAAAATTTCGGCCGCAGCTTCCCTATCGCGTCTTCGCCGCTACAGTGTTTTCTCTGCCGAGTGTTCTTCGTGTTCTTGCGTTTTTCTCTCCATCCGAAGGCGTGATCCCTCGACTCTTGATTCAGAGCTAGTGCTAGGTCGTCGAGGAAGCCATCCGTGAAGTTTCTGGATCAGATTTGCTCAATTCGCAGAACTGTTGAGAGGTTTCCGCGGTTCTGTTACTTGGCGTCTTTTGATCGGTTGTGATCGATTTCATTCCAACTGAGCTATCTAGAGGGGTCCCTTAGAGAGTTTAGATCATCATCATTTCATCTCCGCACACAAACACAGCCGAAATGAAGATTCCGAGTGGAAATTTCAGAAATGAAGCAATCTGAACTTGACTCAATCGCAGATGGCATTTTCTCCACGATTTGCTGAGTTTGCGGGTCCGATTCTCTCCCTTGCTTGACAACCAAGGAGTACCTGAGCTGAAGAAGGAATCGAGGAGTAGATTTATTGTTTTAATCTCTGTTTTAGCTGTAGTTTTTGGTGTTCTGTCATTTACTGCATTGTCTGTTCTGAAATTCCTGTTTAGTTACTGAATATTCTGATTTTCAAGTTCTTAGCTGTAGTTTAGCTCTAATTCCGCAAGTAGAGTACATAGGAACTTGTTTGGTGATTTAATAGATTGAATTTCAGCTTGTTCTTTTAGTGATTTGCTGCGTGCCAACCCAAGTTGCTGCGTGCCAAGTGTAGTTGTTGTTATTCAGAATTTTCAGTTTTTCTTTTATTAGTTTCGGTTAAGACATGGCTAGATAAGTTTTCTTACATTTAGATTAGTTGCTTTAACTTGTTTTGCATTAGCTAGTGTAGACTTTGATCTATTGCGAAAGAAAACCCTTTAGTAAACCTTTAATTTCTGCATTCTTAGTTTCAAGCAATTTATTTCTGAATTTTCCTTGTTTCCCTGGTTTTAATCTCAGTTTCGATTCCTTACCTCATTCTTGCTTAGTTCTTTCTTAATTCCAGTGTTTTCCAATTGAATTACTCAGGTGAAACAGTTGAGCTAAAACGTTGCTTAGTTCATAAGGTGGAATTGGGTTTTTGGCACAAGGACTTGTCCTTGCGTGCCAACTTAATTGCAGTCTTTTGCAATCTGAATTCACCTTGGTTTTGTGGCATATGTGGGTGTTCGAAATCAATAAGCTTGTACTTACTCAAATCTGAAATTTCTTCACCAAGTGGTGGGCTTCCAAGAGCACTTTAGATAGTTAAGACCCATTGCTTGGTTGAGTTTTACATGTTGCATGCTAATAACTGTGTTAAGTTTGATTAATTCTGAAACCTCCATTACTGCCTTCCTTTCATTGCATAGCTTTCCATTTTGTGTTTGAAGTAAAAAAAAAAAAATCAGTTATCAAAAACTTTGTAAGTGTTTGGATTTAGTTTCCATTAATTGAGCTTTTAGTGCCATCTCTTGTTTAGTTCCATTACTCACTTTCTTTGCTTCCATTTCATTTTCATTCTCAATTAAAAACCAAAGTTCCATTACTTATTCGAAACCCCAAAAACGTCACATAACTACAAGTTTGAATCAAACTAGACAACTATCCCCGAGAAAAATACGACCTGTGGCCCCTTTGCTACATTCTTACACATTTTGCTTGTAAAAGGGTTTCCAGTTATTCATTTACATTTAAATTTGATAGACCCATACCTTCGTGACAAATTAGTTAGTATATTTGGGCCCGTCAAATTTTTGGCGCCGTTGCCGGGGAGACTGTTAGTTGACTTGTTTGATTTTTTCTTGTGCACTTATTTCATATCATTTGATTTGATTTTACTTGTTTTATCTTTCTATTCACTTTTACTGCGATTTGTTTTGCTTTTATGACCAGGTCTCTAGGTGCTGAATTGGAAGATTTCGATCCTGAGATTGAGAGGACTTTCAGAGTCAGGAGGAGCCAGGCTATTCTTTCTGAGACTGCAGATATCCCTCCACTTCAGACTATCAACACTCACTCAGGCATTGATATGGCAGACCACCAGAGAACCATGAAGGAGCTCGCAGCACCTGACGCTGCATTTCAGTACTCCAGCATAGCATATCCTGAGCTGGGAGAAAGTTTTGAGTTAAGATCTGGGCTTATTAATTTGTTGCCAAAATTTCAGGGTTTATCTGGGGAGGATCCAAACAGACACTTGCACGAATTCCATGTGGTGTGCTCTACTATGAAGCCTCAGGGCATTTCTGAAGAAGACATCAAGCTGAGAGCTTTCCCCTTCACATTGACAGGAGCAGCCAAAGACTGGTTCTATTATTTGCCTACAGGACATGTGTCTAGTTGGATCGCCATGAAGAAGGCATTTTTGGAGAAATATTTCCCAGCTTCCCGCACAGCTATAATCAGAAAAAATATCTGTGGGATTCAGCAGGTGGTGGGAGAAACACTGCATGATTACTGGGAGAGATTTAATAAGATGTGTTCAAGTTGCCCCCAGCATCAAATCAGTGAGCAATTATTGATTCAATATTTTTATGAAGGACTGTTGCAGACGGATAGAGTCCTTATAGATGCTGCATCTGGAGGGGCCTTGGTCAACAAAACACCACAGCAAGCTAGGGAGTTAATCTCTAATATGGCTGAGAATTCCCAACAATTTGGAGGCAGAGCCTTGAGCACCAGAGGAGTGGGTGAAGTTCAGGCAGTTCCCACTGATAACAAAGAGGTTAAGAATGCATTGATGGAGCTCACCTCAGTTTTGAAGAAAATGGATTTGAAAGTGGACAGACTTAGTTCTACTCCTTCAGTACCTCCACCCTCTACTCAAATTACAAGTGTGTGTGGCATTTGTTCTAGTCAAGAGCACACTTCAGACTCATGCCCCAATCTCCAACAGGACGAGACAGTAGCGGCTTTAGTGAGAGGACAATTCCAAGCAAGAAACAATCCTTATTCCTCTACTTATAACCCTGGATGGAGGAATCATCCTAACCTGAGGTATGGGAATGCGTTCTGCCAACAAGAGCCTCAAACCCAGTCATCACAGCAGCCCCAACCAAACTTACAGCAGACCCAACCAGTTCAGAACACGCAGCAACAATTTCAGCCATCAAACTCAAGTTTTCAGCCTTCATTTCAGCCTACTTCTCAACATTTTCAGCAACAATTTCAGCCATTTGATCCTCAATTCCAGCAATCTTATCAAGGGCAGCAAGGATGGCAATCATTCCCAGCTTTTCCAGCTCAAAACCAACAGAATTTCCAACCATCACAGCCCATGAATCAACAATTTCAGCCCTATGGTCAAGGATTTCAAGGCCAGAATTTTCAGCCCTCGCCATCTAATTTTCCAGCTCCAAATCAGTATTTTCAAGGTCACAACGCCCAGCAAAGTTTCCACGCAAATCAACCATTTAATCAGCCCTTCAATCAGGCAAATCAGTTTGCATATCAGCCCCAACAGTCAAGCTTTCAACCAAATCAGCAATCAAAATTTCAGCCTTCTACTTCATCGTTTCAGGGACCATCGAAACCATATGCTTACCAAGGAGGTTATGGGAGCTCAAGTGGAGCAGATGCTCAGCAACAGCAAATGATGGAGATGCTACAACAAGTTGTGCAAACACAACAACAACAACAAGGTTGGCAACAACATGTCGAGAGGCAATTAGGGCAATTGGCTAGTGGAATTAACCAAAATCAAGCTCAAGGATCAAGCCAACTCCCTTCCCAAACCGTTCCTAATCCCAAAGGGAATGTGAGTGCTATAACTTTGAGAAGTGGAAAGGTTACAACATCACCGAAGAGTCCAAGAGCAGAATTTTCAGGCAGCCGGACAGCAGCTCAAATTCCGGCCCAAAACCACACTGAAATGAGTTCAAATTCTGCTGATTCCAACCCTAGTCCGTTCCCAACTCAATCCTCAAGCAACCCTCCAAATTTGGTGGCAAACGGAGAAGAAAACAGTGCCGAGGCCGATTTTCCAGCAGCCACTTCGCATGGGACAGCACAGCAGAATTCTGCCTCTACCTCTTTACCTCCGGCCAAAACTGATGAATTTAGGGTTTCTTTACCCTTTCCACAGCAGAAAACACATGCCAAGAAGCAAGTAGAGGAAGAGAAAGCCAAGGAATTCAATGAGTTAGTGGAGCTATTTAGCAAGGTGGAGATCAATGTACCTCTGTTGACCATGATCAAGCAGATTCCCAAATATGCTAAGTTTTTGAAGGATCTTTGTATTCATAAAAAGAGACTCAAGGAAAATGAATTGGTCAGCTTTGGGAAGAACATCTCAGCACTTATCCACACTATTCCTCAGAAGTGTGAAGATCCAGGGGTATTCACTGTTTCTTGTGAGATAGGGAGCACCATTTTCCACGACGCCATGTTAGATCTAGGAGCTTCAATAAATGTGATGCCCAAGTCAGTTTTTCAGATGCTTGGCATAGGCCCTTTACAGCCCACTGGAGTGGTGATACAGCTAGCAGATAGGAGTCAGACCCACCCAGCAGGTATGATTGAAGATGTCTTGGTGAAAGTAAAGGAGCTTATATTTCCTGCTGATTTTTATATTTTGGATATGGAGGGAGATTACTTGGCACACCGTTCTCCACTGATCTTAGGCAGGCCTTTTCTGAAGACGGCCAGAACGAAGATTGATGTATATGCCGGGACACTTTCTATGGAGATAGGAGATACGGTGGTACAGTTCAGCCTTTTTGATACTATGAAACATCCACGAGAGGACCACTCTATCATGAGCATGGACATTCTAGAGGAGCTGGCGCGGACTGAGTTGGAGACTGAGGGATTTCTAGATGATTTTGCTGGAGGAGTTACAGATTCAGAGGAGGCTGAGAGAGTACTGACTGCTGACACTGAGGATTTTACAGAAGACATTTCAGACACACTTCCAGCTGGTGACATTTTACTAGGTGTAGGGGATTGCACAGAGCCCCAAGGATCACTTATTTTTACTGATATTCAGAGTGTAGGGGAATGCATTAAGCCCCAGGGACCACTTATTTCTACTGAGGAGGACCAGAGTGAATTGAAGCCATTACCAGGTCACTTGAAGTATGCCTACTTAGGAGAGGAGCAGACTTTTCCTGTTATTATTGCACAGCATTTGGAGTCAGAACAAGAAGAGAAATTATTGCAAGTCCTGAGGCACTACAAAAAGGCAATTGGGTGGACACTATCAGATATACCAGGTATCAGCCCAGCTATCTGCATGCACAGGATCTTTTTAGAGGAAAATGTCAAACCTATGAGGCAACCACAAAGGAGGCTCAACCCACTTATATTGGATGTTGTAAAGAAAGAGGTGACTAGACTTCTACAGGCAGGTATTATTTACCCTATTTCTAACAGTTAGTGGGTTAGCCCTATTCATGTGGTGCCTAAGAAATCTGGAGTGACCGTGGTGGCAGATGAAAGTAATGAATTAGTACCCACCAGAGTCAAGAATTCCTGGAGAGTCTGCATTGATTACAGGAAACTCAATAAGGTCACAAGGAAAGATCACTTCCCTCTACCATTCATTGATCAGATGCTTGAGAGACTGGCAGGGAAGTCACACTACTATTTCTTGGATGGATTTTCAGGCTATTTTCAGATTTGCATAGATCCAAAGGACCAGGAGAAGACCACCTTCACTGCCCCTTTGGTACATTCGCCTACAGACGTATGCCCTTCGGACTCTGCAACGCACCCGGTACTTTTCAGAGATGTATGGTGAGTATATTCGGTGAGTTGCTAGAGGACTGTATGGAGGTATTTATGGATGATTTTTCAGTTTATGGCACGTCTTTTGATTTGTTTGAATAACTTGTCTAGGGTTTTACATCGTTGCATTGAAACTAACCTTGTTTTGAATTTTGAAAAATGCCACTTTATGGTAGAGCATGGGATAGTTCTTGGACACATAGTCTCTCAGAAAGGTATTGAGGTAGATCCTGCTAAAATCAGTGTTATTTCTTCTTTATCTTACCCCGTATGCGTACGGGATATTCGAGCTTTTCTTGGACATGCAGGATTTTACCGCAGATTTATTAGAGACTTTAGCTTGATTGCTCGGCCCTTGACACGACTTCTGCAGAAAGATGTTGAGTTCCATTTTGATGAAAAATGCAAGGAAGCTTTTCATTTTGCAGGGAGTGGGAGTGTTTAGCATAGTGGGTAGATGGAGCACCACATGTCATTTCCTATGCCTCCAAAACCCTAGATGCCGCCCAAGCTAATTACACCACGACTGAAAAGGAGCTTCTTTGCATTGTTTTTGCTTTAGATAGATTCAGATCATATTTATTGTGTTCTCATGTTGTTGTGTTTTCTGATCATGCAGCACTGAAGTACCTCCTGAAGAAGCCAGATGCGAAGCCAAGGCTTATTAGATGGATGCTACTACTACAGGAGTTTGACTTGGAGATACGGGACAGGAGTGGCAAGGAAATTTAGTAGCGACCACTTGAGCAGATTGGAGGGAGATGGGGATCCCACGGCCATAGATGATGATTTCAGAGATGAGCAGCTTTTACAGCTGCATGGTGAGTCACCTTGGTATGCAGACTTAGTGAATTTTCTTGTAGCTCATGTTTTTCCTACACACCTTTCGAAAGCTCAAAAGGATAAGTTTAAAAGTGATGCAAAATATTATGTGTGGGATGATCCTTACTTGTGGAAATTTTGTAGTGATCAAATCATTAGGAGATGTGTACTAGATCATGAGTTTCATTCTGTACTCACTTTTTGCCATTCTTCAGCATGTGGTGGGCATTTTGGACCACAAAGAACTGCTAGAAAAATTTTAGAATGTGGATTGTACTGGCCCACCCTGTTTAAAGATTCATATAGGTTTTGTAATGTTGTGATAGATGTCAAAGAACAGGAAACATAAGTGCTAGAAATGAAATGCCTCAGCAAGCTATTTTATTTTGTGAGATATTTGATGTGTGGGGTATAGGTTTTATGGGACCATTTCCTGCTTCTTTTGGATTCTTGTATATTCTTTTAGCTGTCGATTATGTTTCAAAATGGGTGGAGGCATTCCCACCAGGACTGATGATTCATCTGTTGTTGTTAGTTTTGTCAGGTCACACATTTTTTGCAGGTTTGGAATTCCAAGAGCAATCATAAGTGACCAAGGATCCCATTTTTGCAATAAGCACATGAAGGCTCTTCTTAATAAGTACGGGGTATACATAAGGTTTCTACTGCTTATCACCCCCAAACAAATGGACAAGCCGAGGTGTCGAATAGAGAAGTCAAATCAATTTTGGAAAAGACCGTGGGACCTATAGGAAGGATGGAGCAAAAGGCTTGAAGATGCACTATGGGCATATCGCACCGCTTACAAGACACCCATTGGAATGTCACCTTATAGACTTGTGTATGGGAAATCATGCCACTTACCTGTGAGGTTGAGCATAAGGCGTATTGGGCGTAAAAGCTTGCAATTTTGATGCTACTAAGGTGGTAGAAGAAAGGAAGTTGCAACTTCAAGAACTTGAAGAAGTCCGGTTGGAAGCATTTGAGAATTCAAGGATCTACAAGGAGAAGACTAAGAAATTTCATGACAAGCACATTGTGAAAAAGAATTTCAAATTGGTGACAAAATGCTATTACAAGTCAAGGCGAAAATTGATAAGAGGTAAGTTGAGATCAAGGTGGGAAGGTCCATTCATTATAACTAACATTTTTCCCTATGGAGTTTTTGAAATTAGGGACGAAGCTAATGGATTTGTGTGGAAAGTTAATGGCCACCGGCTCAAGAGGTATTTTGAAGAACTAAAGGAGCTAGAGGTGGAGGATGTGTACATTGAGGACGCTATCTACCCAACTTGAAAGGGGAGTTCACTAAATGTTGCATTCATTTTTCTTTGTATATACCATTTCCTTACTTTTTGCAAGAAATAATTTCAAAATTTGCATGCGCAATTGATTTTCTCAAGTAGGGACTTTAAAGTGTGAATAAAATTCTTCTTATTGCAAATACCATATCTTTTTCTCTTAGCGCATTTTCATGGTTCTAGAAATAATTCTTTCTCTTTTGAAGTAGGTAGTTAACAATAAATGCTTAAAACACATTACATGAATAAATCATTGTAATTACCATGTATTTCATTTTAGCACTTTTCTTCCATGATTAGGAATAAATGCATGCCTCTAGATTTTTTCATGTCATGTTAGAGTCTTTTGAAAATAAATTAAATTTGGTTGTCAAGACTTAGAATTTAGTTC
>JAGFNQ010005927.1:0-45538 GCA_024364735.1 Boesenbergia rotunda
CTCGAACCGTCTTCTAATAGCCGGTGAGCAGGGATCCATGCGCATCATGGTTGAATCCTTGAGTCCTCGGTCGTAATGGAAAATCCTCGTCCTTCATCCGCATAGCCAGTGCCAGACGAGGATGCCTGAGGTAACACATGGGTATGACAATCCAATCTGAAGACCCCGACCACCTCTTCCCGCAAAGAAGCATCCAACAACAAGGATGACACAACATTCAGAAGGAAGAGGAGGGGGAACGGCAGCTGCAATTTCTCTCCGGAGAATGACACTGTAACAACCCGGCCCGTTTGGCGGCCCATTTACCGACCCTCACGACCGTCGTACCGTCGACCGTCGACCGTCGACCATGCCGTTACCAAAACTAGGTCTTCCCACTTCCTGGGCAGTGGATTTTTGCCTTCTCAGGATTCGAACCCTAGACCCAGGCTTAAATCTAGTTCTTTATGAATCTGAATACCAAAGCTCAATTGGTATTCAGGATTCATAAAGAACTAGATTTAAGCCTGGGTCTAGGGTTCGAATCCTGGGAAGGCAAAAATCCACTGCCCAGGAAGTGGGAAGACCTAGTTTTGGTAACGGCACGGGTCGACGGTCGACGGTACGACGGTACGACGGTCGTGAGGGCCGGTAAATGGGCCGCCAAACGGGCCGGGTCGTTACAATAAAAAGGCGCCTTTTTATATAGCAGCCCCGCCTCTATGGTCCCCGCAGGCAACCCTCTAGGCCGGCGACCCTACGGTCTTCCCACCCCTGGCAGTGGGTTTTTGCCTTCCCCAGGATTCGAACTCTAGACCTCCAAGCTAAGTACTAAAGTTCCTGAATCCTGGTACCAAGTGAGCTCCATGGCTCCCTTTCTTCCTCTAACTTGCCATTAGAATTTGCTCCAACAGCTTCCATACCAGAAGTTATAGATAATGAATTGAAATTATGCTTCTGCGTTGTCAGTTCATTTGCGATTTGTCTTTCAGCTGCTGGAATCCACTAGAATCTACCGGCAACGAGCTGTTTATTAATGTTTAATATAGTTTTTGCACTCCTTTTCTGAAATAATAAATCTGAAGTTTAAGACACCACCTTTTAATGGTTCACCGTGGAATCTGGCTTTAGTTTAGAATCCTATTGTGAATAGGTTGATGTTGTAGGATAGTTTCGTTGTTCTGTTGTGGGAAAAGACCTATACTGATCTGTTCGGATCGAAATTCTTGCCATAAGTTTTCATTGTTGCATATTTGTGATAAGAAAGTAGTTTGCTATCTTGGTGAGGTTTTACTAGGTTTGTTGTGGTGGACATGAGTGGATGGGAACTTGATTCTTGGAAGAATTGAGTTTGGTTAATCATATTTAGAATTAGGAGTTTAACCTAATTATGATGATTAGGTTAGTAACTAACGCGTTGTTACTTAAAATTTACTCAAGTAGGTGGTATGATCAGGATTTATTTTAGTTATTAGTTATGTGTAGATCAGCTATGCCTAGCATATTAGTCTTCAGTTTACTAGCCTCAGCAGATAGTCGAAGCTACAAGTTATCAGACTCAGCAGACAATGGGAGCTCCAACACCTCAGACTATGCAGCCAGCAACAATTTAGATGATTCAGTCACTGCCTCTTCAGCCGATGCCACCATCAGTTTCAGAAATGGACCGAGTTTACACTGTCACTAGAGAGAAGATATTGCAGATCAATGGATTGATCTTCCGAGATATTAAAGAGCTATAGGGTATCTACGTGTAGGTCACCGCTTGTAATTGGGTAGCTACCGTTAGAGAGATGTTGAATATTTTCCAATATAGTAGATAATGCATTTGACTCGCAATCAGGGTTAAGGTTGGTTGATAGCACCACTCTGATGAGGAAGCTACTTGTGAGCTCGAGGATACGATCAGAGCTCGCCATCCTCATCTATTTACTTGAGGTGTGTATGGTTGGTTTATTTCTCTTATTGACCAGTACTTGTAGTGGTTTAGTTTATGGTTGTGGCGTAGTCTGGGTTAGTTTTTATGGTTGACTAGTACATGTTGTGATTATTGGTTAAATTTGGGGATCAAATTTTTGTTAGTAGAGAAGAATGTTGAAAATCGAAATTTTAAAGGGCTTACTTGTAATTTCCCAAACTTGGAGGGTCTTTTTGCAAAAAGGCTAAAACTTGTATAAAATCCTAAAAGCCCTAAGCTTTCCCCGATTCCAGTTGAAACCACCCGTACCCTTCCTTTTCATCCCTTTGCTGCGAGCGGCGCCGAAAAACCGCACGGGCGGTTCCTTTCCCTCGCGACAGCCACTGCCGCCCTGCCTTCTCTACTCCGGCGTCAAGCACGAGTAGAGCGCTGAATCCCTCGCACGAAGCCTTAGCCGACGCCGCGGCGTAAGTTTTGCATCTGTGCCCTAAGCCACCCATCGTCGACGTCGCAGCCGTCCTCACGCGAGCCCGACACCAACTTCTCCCCATCGCAAAGTCTCTTCCATTCTCCTCACCGGATTTCCGAGTGCAGAGGCGATCTCGCCTTCCTCCGCATCCTATCTCTGTTTCCATATCTCTCAGATACTTCCTGAAGATCCAAGTTCCTGCGTTCAATCTTCAGGTTCTGCGTTTGTTACAATGCAAGTTGTGGTTCTGGGATTTTATTTAAATGGTTGGATTTACCTTGTTGTTGCCGTGAGCCTCTTTGAGGATTCTAATATGTAGGATTTGGATGTGACCGTGAGCTGATGGATAAGGAGGTGTGGAAATGGAATTCATTGCAAATTGTATGGTAATGGGTGGTAATAGGAATGAGTTAGCATGTGATTTGGGTTGGATGGTTTTTCTGTGGAATAAGAAACTAATTGTGATACTTAAGTAATTCTTATTTGTAATGGGTTGATATGATTATGGGTTAAAACAATTAGTTTCCACTAGTCAGTAATGCCTGAGGTTAGTTACTGGGTGCATGGTGGGTTTTGAATTGGTGGTAGTTCGTTAGGTTAGTATGGAAAGTTAACTTAATAACCTAATTGTCATAAATTAGGTTAAGAAAGAGCATTGTTGTTGTTTGGGGATTTAATTAAAAATATGTTGAAATGAGGATCTATCCTGTAACGTCCGCTTTTTTTTTTTCTTTTTTTCATAAAGCGGCGTTACGTTAACATCCTTAGGGCATGTAGACATCATAATGCAGCGGAAACCTTTAACTTACACCTACATGCACTTACTACCATTCCTAACATCATAACATGGGAACTTGGCATATTAACTTTATACTTAGCATCATATCATGTCATACTTAGCATCATGTCATACTTAGCATCATGTTATACTTAGCACCATGTCATAGAGTCACATTCAAGCACATAATAGTAAAGGTAAAGTTCTATCATAAGACGAGCAACTTATTGTTTCTTGGCCAAGTCACTATCACACACATGCTTCATTGCCCTCCTGCTGCTTTCTTACTGTCCCCTTGCGTGATCTGCGGTATAAGAAAATAAGACTATATGCACACAGGCTTAGTAAGACTCTTTCCTACTCACTAAAACCATTCATTACTTAATCATGAGCACATGTAACATTAACATACTTAGTGCTTTACTTAGAACATAAGTCTTATCATCACTTAGCATACATTCGACATGTCATGGACATAGCTTAATCACATTCGTAGCATGGCATAAACATAACCATAAAACATTCATGGCATGGCATAATACTTGGCATAGACATAAACATCGTAAACATTCATAGCATGGCATAATACTTGGCATAGACATAACATAATAAACATAGCCTCACAAACATTCTTAGCATGAACCTAAATAAAATCATGACGTCCTAACTCGGCACAAACCTAATTAAATCATGGCTTCAAAAACTAACATGAACATAAATAAAATCATGGCATTCTAACTTAGCATAAACATAATTAAATCATGGCATCCTAAACTAGCATGAACATAAATAAAATCATGGCATTCTAACTTTGCATAAACATAGTTAAATCATGGCATCCTAAACTAGCATGAACATAAATAATATCATGGCATTCTAACTTAGCATAAACATAATTAAATCATGGCATCCTAAACTAACATGAACATAAATAAAATCATGGCATTCTAACTTAGCATAAACATAGTTAAATCATGGCATCCTAAACTAGCATGAACACAAATAAAATCATGGCATCCTACTTAGCATAAACATAAATAAAATCATGGCATCCTACTTAGCATAAGCATAAATAAAATCAGGGCATAAACATACTTTGCATAAAATTCTTATCATAAATATAATGCATAACATGGATGGATGCATATGGCAATTGCATATATATATAAGGATGCTTAATCTTTAAAAACATGCATTTAAAATAATCATAACATTCATTGGGCCCTGGCTTGTACCACATTCATACATCATATGCGCGTATCCCTAAGTAAATACAAGGTAGCTAATCTCGACCTACTAGGGTAAGGACAGCTTCATCGGTAGTCCCGAACCGTAAGGACAGCTTCATCGGTAGTCCCGAACCGTGGACAGCTTCATCGGTAGTCCAGAACCGTGGACCTTACTTAGGTCTGGTACAAGCCCATAAAATAAAATAAAATGCTTTCACATGCTTTTTCATTCATAATCATTCATAGCATATTCATTCATTCATCATACTTAACATCATCATTATGCCTTGAAGGCATGAACTTTAACTTCATTCTTCATTTTCATTCCATATCATCATTAACCCTCAAAGGCATGAACTTTAACTTCATTCATCATTTTCATTCTTAAACATGGCATATGTACACATCATTCATAAAGCATGGCATATATACAATTTATTCATAAGTCATGGCATACCTACATCTCATTCATAAAACATGACATACTTACATATCATTTATAAGACATGGCATACATACGTATTATTCATAAAACATGGCATACATACATATCATTCATAAATCATGGCACATGTCTAAACATTGATGACCTAACATATAGTTCATGACACATAAACTAAGGGTTTGGTTAACATAGAAATTCTTCCATCTTACTTACACATACATCTTAGTAACCTATACACAAGCATCTTTGTAGGTTTAACCCAACCCTAGCCCTAGGTTAGGTCCTTGGCCGAAAGCCCCAAGGAACCCTAGGTCCGTGAAACTTCACATAACTTCCCAAACAACATCTCATACATACATACTAGGCCATAGGAAACATTTGATTCCATACTTAAGGCCAACCCTAATCCTTTAACCCTAGTCTTGCTCTTAGCCGAAACTTCAAGGCCATGGGGGCATGGAAAAATTCCATTAAAACCCCAAATCAATTGTTAAACACCAACCATACCATACCATAGGGCCTTTGGGGCCCTTACTTGAAATAAGTCCTAACTTTTCACCCTATTAGGGTACTTGGCCGAAACCTATTGGGTCTCTAGGCCATGTGAAACATTCACATAAACACCCTCCATCTCCCTTATATCATGATAATACATAAAACACATACTTGAGGTTTTAGACCCAACCCTACCCATGGGGTCGTGTTGTTGGCCGAAACCCTAGGGTATCCTAGGGTACCCTAAAAATTCTCAAAAATTATATTTAATCTCTAAACATCATAAGAGTACATTAAACAACATTATCAAGATTTTTAGCATCATCATGGACCTTAAAACCTAGTGGCCGAAACCCATAGGGTCTCTAGGGTACTTGGTTTTGTTTCTTTCAACATCAAGTCCCAAAAACCAACCAATAAATCATGCTAAAACATAAGGAACTATTATACCACAGGTGAGGGAGTCTTACCTTGGTTGATATTGATTTTTAAACCTTAAAAGAGAAGGAAATTGCAAAATCTTTGGATCCTTGAGCCTCCTTGTCCTTGTATCCTTGGAAAACCCTTAGATCTTGGAGATGAGACTTCTTGTGGAGCTTTTCCAAGGGAGGACCCTTCCTTTGGTGTTCGGCTAGGATGAGGGGAGGAGGAGGAAGAAAATGCAAAGTGATGGAAAGAAAAGGTAACTCCCAAACCCCCCCTCTTTATAGCCCATTAAGGAGGTAAATGAAGAGTCTCTCCATGACCCTTCATCTTCTTCTAAGCCTTAACCAATCTCCACTTCATTCCCTCATAACATTCCCTTGCTAGGTGAGTTGGTTAAAGCATACATGGTTGTACAAGAGGTCCAAGGTTCAATCCTTGGTAGATGCACAATTTTTTTTCACTTATTTTTATTTTATTTTCCTAGTATTTTCGAAAATTCCTCAAAAATTCTCCCATAATTATGTTAATATTTCTTATTAAAATCCCTTTATATTTATACTAATTTTCACCTAAAATCCACCAATAATTATGGTACTAAAAAGCCCATCTAAGGCCCATTAGTGCCCCTTTTTCCCAATTTAAACAGGAAAACATGGATTTTCTAGGCCAAAGTTCGCATTAATATTTCTAGGTTCCTCGGAAAATTATCTAGACATGCTTAATATTTTAAGGAAATATTAAGAGAATTTTCCGGGTCGTTACATATCCTAATCATGTTAACATTTTATTTAGCTAATTTGTTAAGTTATAATTAGTTAAATCTTATCATGTATACAGGACCTTGATTCAGATTCGTTCAGTTGATCGTGGGAGGTTCTGTTCGTATACGTTCTACAATTATAAGATGGGTACTTCTCCTTTGTACTCGAGTAGTTTTCTTTACCTTAAAAGCATGGCTATATTATGTCTGATAGGTTGCTTGACCTTGTTCTTTGTCGTTATTTAAAACATCGTCGTTGAGACTTATTCTTCGTTGATCTTCGAGTGTTCCCAAATTCGTATCTGTACAGTCCTCGATTGGTTTTCTGTTCTATAAAGTACCGCTTGTACGCGAGTACCTAGAAGTCCATTACACACAGATAGGTTTATTTGGCATTAGAAATACCCTACCTAGTAGTGTAGGTACATAATCATGGGTTTTTTATTTCCGGTTGATTGTATTGATGCATCGTGTATTCGTTGGACTTTATTGCATCGTTGTTTCTCCGGTTGTTCGTGCATCGTATAGCATGCACCATACTTGCACGTTGCATACTAACGACTGTTGGGCTTACATTTGGTTAAGCCGTCGTTAGTCATATTTGTTGCTCGATTCACTCAACCACTTGTTATCGTGGTAGTTATTAGAGTGCGAGCATCTGTCCTGTTATGCCAGACAGTGACACCCTCACCGTTGTTTTAGAGGGATGAGCCGTTGGTGGCTCACCCTCACTGTTGTTTGTTTTTGAGGGATATTGTAGCTGTGATAGCTCCCCCGATGTACCGTGGGTCTGGAGTGTGGACTCCCCAACATGCTGTCCACTCAACCACGCCTTGTGTGGTATTTGTTGTTGGAGTGGTACAGTTGTCACAGCCCTACCCACTCGGTTACACAGATGGGATGTGTTGACGGCTTGACTGGCGTCAGAGGTGACACATGTCATTGCATCATGTGCATACGTATTTCTTTTATGCATTTGCTTGTGTTTGATGCACTTATATGAGCTATGATTGTTGCACATGTTTGACATACATGTATATCTTGATATTATTGTTGTTCAGTTGTTCTATACCTGCTTAGTCGTTATTCGAACTTTATACCATGTCGATTTACATATGTTATGCATGATTAGGTTTCTATATTTCCTTATGGATTGTACCCTGTTGGAATCTCTACTTGGTTATCTTGTATTATGTCATGCTTATTGTCTACTCATATACCTGCAGAGTCCGCCCAGACTCACCACCCCTGCTTTCTTCTTTGTTGTTTCAGATAGCAGGTAGTCGTATTTCTTGGAGCCAGAAGAGGATCCAGTTGTCAGTCCCCAGAGTTGAGTTGTTTCCGCATTTGAGTTAGTTGCCTTATTTCGGCACTTGGTGAGTTTAGCCTTTTATTTGTTTTCATGTATTCGGACCGGTTTTGTTGTTATCAGAGACATTCGAGTTCTCTTTGGATTGTTGTTTCTTTTATGTTTTAAGGTGGCTAAGCCACCCGTTAAATTATTATAAACTGCGTGGTTGTGTGTCTTTTATATATTGTTGTGATGCTAGCCGCATGTGGCTAAGCTATATATGTGAGATAGTATGTATTATTGTCCCATATTGTCCGTCGTACAGGGGAGATGCTGTCCGATTTTCGAGGAAGCATACGCCTCTGGGGGCGTGACAGACACTGCATCAAGACACAAAGAAGAATTGCCAAGAAAGAGGAGAGGAAGCAGTGGTTGCACCCCTCCCACATGATGGCGGTACTGCACCATCCCCTACAAAAACCATCCGATGCCCAAAACTCGGAGAAACGAGGATTCGGAAGAGGATGACGTTTGAGGCAGACATGGGACGTACCGCCATAGGCCGCCCAGGGGGAGGCAACCATCAGGATATGTCATCTCCGCCATGCCCCCTGGCGGCTCACAAGATGGCTCTTCTGGACTACTCGGATAATCCTGGAGTCCCACCTCCGCCAGGATCTTCAGCGAGACCCTGGACATCATCTCCACAATGCTCACCGACAAGTAGTGTGAAACATGAAGTTCCACCTTCACTGAGCCCTTTAGCAAGAAACACTACTGCGCCTCCGCTACCTTCCCCGGCGAGGCCGACAACTCCCGCCGGAAAGAGGGGCAGAGGAAAGGACACTGGCATCTCACCACAAATAGTTTGTCAGAGGAAAGAAAGCGGAATGAATGGGGAAGGATGGTTCACCCTTCTCCCCCTATTTATAGTGACCACTGCCCCTCCGCGCATTTAATGCAAGCATGACGCGGGAACAGCAACGGACGCCAGCTTTGAAGCGTCGCATCGATTGGCATGCCGCCACCGCACCTGGGGACCCGCAACGCTTTATGAGTCCATTCAAGAGATTGTGTGGGCGACGGTTCAGAAGCCACCCACGTTTTCCAAAAGAGAAGAGTCAACGGGGGCCCCATAGGGGAATAAAGGTGAGCCTGGCACTTGGGCTTCCGAAGTTATCTTGGGAGGACCGTACCCTGGATTAACCCCGAAAAACTTCTATCTTTTTATTTCTCTGAGCCCTCGCTGCAAAGACACGTGACACGTGGAACCAGACTTAAAAGCATGCACAAGGTAACAAGGTAATGAAATATGATCATTTTAATCAAAATTGATGCATCAGGGCCAAGCTCCCTGATCGACACCTGATCTTACAACTCCTAGGCCTCGGGAGGGAGCCCCTCTTAAACTCGGTCGTCACTCATAAACTTGGGTCAGCACCTGGAGGCAAAAGTTGATCCTTCCTCAACTAGTCGATGAGCCCGTGGAAGCCTTGCTTCAAGCGCTTCATTACCTGGTCCGCCAGGATATCGGCAAATTCATCTGATTCCAGGAACTTGGCCTTGAAGTCTGCCTCAGCCTCTCTTGTTCTAGAAGTCTCAGCCGCTCGAAGGTCACGCAGCTCGACCTCAGCACCCTCCTTAGCGCGTCTCAGCTGTTCCACTTTGGCAGACATTCTATCTTGCTTTGTCAGGGGCTCCCTGAGTCTGTCTGACGTGGTGCATACCTCTGAGCGAGCCTGTGCTAGATCATCCTCGAAGACGGACACGCGAGCAATCGCCATCATCAGTTCAAACTCCTTATGGACAAGCTACTGCGCTTGATTCTGAACGCGCACATGCAACCTCTCGGTTGAGGGTGCCATAAGTCGGATGTCGGCCGACAACTTCTCCTCTCTCATCTGAAGCTGGTCCCGCTCTTGCGTCACCTGGAGCAGGTTCTTGGTAAGGGTCACCGCCCGCTCAGAAGCCAACCGTTCTAGGTGACGGGAACCATGTAGGGCGGACTCCTTGGCCATCAGGGCGTTCAGCTGATGCTCCACCTTCGTCCGTAAAGCTCGGTTGACCCCCGCTTGCATAAGACCCGCCCGATGCTCGTGGTTGGCTGCAGCCTCCGCTCTTAAGGGCCGGCGGGTTAAGACCTCAACCTGGGGCCAGGAGTATAAACCTCGACCGGCTGTTAGGCAGTCTTCAGCCGCCTGTCATTGCACCAAGGAGTTGTAGAGAACGTATAAAAGAAAACAACCTATGTAACAGTAAACTATACCTTCAGAAGGGTCTCCCGGAGAGTGGTTAGGGGTCCGACAGAGACTCGTACGACTGCTCCTTTGTGGGACCTGGGAGTATCGGCCCGACCATCTAAAGGCAATGCACCCCTGCGAGGAGAAAGTAGCTAGACAACAGGAGCTTCAGGAGGCAGGCTAGAGGGGCCGAATCACCCTCCTCAGAGCTAGAAGTCCCCTCGGACAAGAGCCCCTCAACAAGAACCTCCTTAAACTGTACCGGGGGAAAAGACTGCATGGAAGCCTCCAAAGCTGCATCCAGCCTCTTCTGAAGGCGGTCGAGTTTCATCCGGTATTGGGTGCGCAATACCTCCTTACCCTTCGAAGCCTCGGCCGGATCAGTTAAGGAAAAACTATAGGTCAGGACGCCCACCTCCAGAACTGCGACCGGCGGAACGGGGGAAGATACGAGAAAGGATGTCTCACCCTCTGAAAGAAAAACAGCCTCCTCAGGAACTGAGGGAAGGGGGCGGGGACCACCGGAGCGCAGTCTCTTCCATCTATGGCCCAAGCCCTCTGGAACCTATTTTTTCTGCCGACCAGTGACTTGTACTGGTAAGGGGACGATAGGAGGGGAGGACCCCTCGTTGACCCCCTCCGGATGAACAGCAGCCGAAGGAGGGCCACCACCTGAGGGAAGATCCGCCGCAGGGTCAACCAACGGGCTAGCATGCCCTTGGCTCGCAACAGGCGGGGGTGCAGCAGTAGCCTCTACCCTCTCGGGTGAGGCAAACCCACGGGACGATTCAGCGGTCCCCTCTGAGGACTCGGCAGGCGCAGGGGGTGCCTCAGGAGCAGTCGGGGGAGGAGTCAGCGCCTCCTGGTTGGCCTCCTCCCACTTAATAAGTCGGTCCATCACCCTGACGAACATGACTTCCTCTGCAATAGCCAGACAATAAAACATCAGTTAGAACTAACGAGCATTGATGGAAAAGACGAACATACTGAGGCTGAGGCTAATTCGGGTCACTTTAGGGCTAAGGCCCGCCCGATATATGAGCTCCTCACTCTGCACCAGTCCATGACCACTGAACTCCATGTCAGAAAGTGGCGCGCTGGTACACAGGACTCTGGAGAAACTCCCCTAGAGAATGAGGAGTCGGTAGAGCCTCTATCCAACGAAGAGGACTGAAGGGTAACACGGGCAGTCGGATGAAGAAAAACTAAGCCCCCCCCCCCCCCCCCCGTTTGTGCGAAGAAGGGAACCCCCCCCCCCCCCCCAAACCTATAGCCTGGACGCGCTGAAAAGCTAAAGACCTCTCTGGAGTCGATCGGAACAAAGAAAAAATGAAAGAGATGAGGGGTCAGGGGGAGGTCAAAGAGCTTGAAGATGATGTACGCCCCTCCCATCTGAGCAAAGACATTGGGAGTTATCTGGTGAAGGGGGATATCGAAGTAGGAGACTATGTTCATGGGAAAACGGAGCCCTGACTCTATCTGTCCCAAGAAGAAAGTCGAAAAGCCTGTGGGAGGCTCCACTGGCGTCTGGTCTACTCGGGGGAAAACCACCGCCATCTCAGCCGGAATGCCGTAGGCCTCAATGGCCGCTTGCAGCGCCTCCGGCCTCACTCTCGATGAGGCCAACTCGTACCACTCCGCCCGGTAACCTTCCATGATTCCTAAGGGAGAAAACAAGGAAGAGATGAACTACTTACGTTCGAAAGAGTCCTTAGAGAAGAAAAGGGAGACGAGGTGCACCCAGCCGCCCAGTCAAAAGTTGGCCGAACGTCCTCGCCTTCCCTTCTTATACCGAGGAAGTCGCCTTCGTTAACGCAATAGGGACAAAGCACGTGGAAAACAAGAAACCGCCACATCGGGCCTACACCAAAGATAGTCGCCTAACGTGAGCCAGTTACAGCGGCGCACAGTAAGAGGTCGTGCAGAGGGCTGTTGAAACACATGGCAATAGGGCATTCGTGGAAGGACCCTGTCGCTATCAAGGAGCGTCATGCGCCTTTATAATCGAGAGATAGGTATCACTGCGATACTTGGAAAGCCGTAGGATTCTCTCGGGAAGAACAAAACCAAAAAGGGAATTTCCTATGGACCAGGGGCAACCTTACAACCTTAGGACCCCGCATGACTACTAAAGGAGCAGTAACGAGTGCAAAGACCCACAGGGACGCAACTTCCTCACCGCCACACTAGTCCGATCAGTCAGTCACATTTCCTTCGATCAGACTTGAAGGGAGGGACTTGTGATGGGATTGAATAACCCGTGGCGGACACGTGGGATAAAGAAGCTACGTGGCAAAACATGACGAGTCTGAGCGACTCCTCTGTTAGAGCTCTTGTGACACTCTCGGGAAGAGAGCCTCCAGGGCTCCTCTCGGGAGACACACCCTGGAAGATCAGATCAGAAAAACCCTCCCAAGATCACCCCGGGAAGCCAGGTCCCGAGATCGCCTTGGGGAAGTAGAGCGCCCGCAATCGCCTGGGCCAAAAGACCTTGAGATCACCTCGGGAAAGCGGAGCTCCAGTAACATTCGACCTCAAGTAACGATCTCCCCTCTTTTCTCGGATCTATGGATAAGCATCCCCATTAAAGAGGAGTCATCATGACCCTTAAATGCTGCAACGGGTTGAAACACGTAATGATGGCGTGGATCGTTTTAAAAGCTATCCAGTAACCACCGAAGGGGGGGCGTGACACAGATCAGGGGACGCGTCAAGGCAACCGACGCAGGTATAAAAGGTAGTTCAACCCCTCTAGTAAAGGAGTTATGCTCTCTTTGCTACTTGTATATTTTTCCTGCTTACTACTCCTTCTCTCCATTGAGGCATTGACTTGAGCGTCGGAGTGGACTCCGCCGGACAACCTCCGGCGTGTTCCCCTAATGCTCGTGTTGATCTCGCAGGACACAGAGTTCCTCCCCTCCCGTCAGTATCTACGTGGGTTGAACTCTGATGACTGACTATCGACGTCAATTCCTTCTAAAATATCTAAGATAATAACTAATCATTATACCACTATACTATAACTCCGGACACATCTCGCCGAATCTAGCGTGACACGCCAAGTCAGAATCGAAGGACAAATAATTGTGGAGCTATGCGATGGTAACGTACCTCCTCGAGAGAAACCAAACGGGTCATAAAGTGGCTAGCCCGAAAAGTGAGTTTGTTTTCGAGCACGTCTTCCAAGCACCGTTTCCTCTCTTCTTCCCTTTCTCTTCCCTCCTAGGTAAACACGGCGTAATTTGAATGCTTCCCCATTCGAGAATCCAATCTCTGTATTTTAGGGTTCCAGATCCCCAATTCCTCCGCGCGTTCCTGGGATCATACTCCGGTCTCGCCTCCTTCTTCTAGGATCGATCTCGCTCGTCGGTGCTGGCCCCGGTCGCGGATCGTGATCGGCGGCGACGAGGAGAGCGGCAGCCGTTTTCTTGATCTTCTCTGTTCGCCTGCTCTGCGTCTTCATGACTCTGCCGGAGGCTGAGTGTGATAAGATCCTTGGAATTCCTAGGAATCTCTCTTATCTCCGCATCCTCAAGTGAGTTCCTCTTTCTCTCTTCTAGCTGTAAAGCATTAAAATCATCGTTTTTTTAATGTATTTTTCCTTGTATATTTATTTTGTCTGCTAATGCCGTGCTGTTAAGTTTCTTTGCGTGTATATGCATTCGCTGTAACATTTATTGAGATGCATTATTAGCTCAGTAAACACATTTATGGATCTTTTGCTTTTGTTGTGAGTGATAATACATGTTGCGTATGATCGTTGATCGTTGCATAGACACTGACTAGAAGTGATGACTGGGGTTGCTACTAGGGTTGATCAAAATGTGTATGATCATAATGACGACTATTGACGAGATAGTGATTGAGGCAGTGGCAACTAACAATCTGGCCATAGTATAAATGCAGTCGTATGGTAAACATTCTACGGAGATTCTACACAAGTCCTTCCAGCAGAATTTAAAAGAAGTTCGCCACCTTGTTCTCCTGAAAAAGAGTCCATAAATCCATACCTTGTAAGTTATTTTTTCTGAATCTTCTGAAAATTTAAACCAACTGCACCCCTCTATCCTTCATTTTTTCCCCTTTGTCTTGTCTTGTTATTTTTCTTAAACAGATGTTACCTAACACTGAATTTTGAATAAGCTAATTTTGTGTGTTTGACAAAAAAACAACGGAAAAAAAGGAAGAAGAAGAAACGCTAAGATAAATTCAAGGTCTTTCCTTTTTCTTCCCTCGTCTATTCTAATTTAGTTCTTTTCCTTAAGAAAACTTTTCCTAACTTGAAAAGTTTAGAAAAGCCTAACTTTGAGTTCTTTTGAAAATCCAAAATCGTTCATCTTTTTTGTCCTTTTCTCCATTTCACTTTCTTCCAGAACATTAATTGAACATCCAAAATCCTACAATAGTTAATTTTGAGCTATTTCTGAGCAGCTTTTTCCATCTCCTAGTCTTCTCTAGTTGTTACCTTCCAAATACATGTTATAGAAGCTAACCCAAATACACCATCCAACCATCTTTTGCACAAAATATTTTAGTTCCATCTGCTAAATTCTGTTTACTTCAGTTGTGAGACCTAAATGGAAGTTGGGGTTTTAGGTTTGATTTTTATTATTTCTAATTGGCTTCTCCTACCATACTTTATTATTTCTAATTGGCTTCTCCTACCAACGATGCTATGGTAAATATTGAGAACACTATATTGTACATAACAGTTTCCTTTTGTCCACTCCCTTGTGTCCTTGGTAATTTACTCTCCTAATCCACCAAAGTGTCTGAATCTGGTTATCATTGTCAAATTGTGTAGTGTGTTTATAGGAAAATGAGCTGCATTGGAGAACTTTTGTGTAGTGATAGAAGGCTTGCCATATATGAAGTGTTGGTTGAGTTAATTAATGTTGCATAGCAATGTAAGATTTTAATGTAGAGGGACCTTTTATTCTAAGGATTCAAATTTAGTTTCTTCCGAGTGGTATCCAATTCTTGCATCTTGCAAGTGCTATCGCAAACTAAAAAATTAGTACATTGATTGTGTAGTCAGTCAAAAGTATTTTTCCTAGGCAAGTCATTAGAGATTTTTTTTTTCAATTGTATAATCTATATTTCTCAGTGGATATATTATTCCAGTCTAAGGATGGTATCATAGATGTTTTCTTGTCAAGACATTCATTTTATAGAGGCTTCATTGGATGATCATATTCCATGCTAAAGAACAAATACAAATGATGTTTCGCTGGCGTCTTTTAGGATGACCTGATGCTTATATGCTAGCCAGATTCATTAGAATCATTGTTCTGCTCCGCTTTTCTTTAAAAGCATATTCCTCAGAAAAACTCTTCTGTAACATTACCTTGTTTTGTTTACTTTTCAATTGCTAAAGAAATATCGAGGACAAACCATGTAGTCTTCTCTTGACGGACCTGTCAGCATTGATCCCTTTCAATCATTAAGCTGTCTGATTAAGGTCATATTGTGGGCTCTTTTGCTATCTTCCTTCCAGCAAATACCTTGTTCCTACCACAATTTCGAGGGTTCTTCTTTAAGTTTGCATAATTTTATATAATTTCTAGGAAAACCTCATGCATTTAAAATATTCTCATAGCATCTGTATTCTAATTGTTAAGGTATTTATAATTCGATGAAATGTAGTTAATCTTATAGCCGTATCTTATAATTGTATCATAAAGTTTCTATCCTCTCCACCTTTTTTATTCTCTTATTCATATTTGATAGACTGAAGTAGATGTATGCTTGTAGTTATGTGATTATGATTGGTAGTTTAATTTCAGAAGTGCCCGCAAACTCATTGGCTTATCTTCTTAAAGTTTATTATATTTGTTGATTTATTTGTTTTGAAAAGTTGGAAGGATATTCCATCTCAAAATGACTATACATTTGGAAGGGGCACCTTCTTAATATATAGATATCATGGATCATTATAATTGTCCATGTGGTGCGTACGATGGCCATTGAGCATTCTTATTTCACCATGCTCCTTTACGCTTTCATGAAATTTGAGGTATGAGTTTGACTCTGAAAGCACGACAAGCTCAAACAAACCTAATCCAACTCCAAATGTGAGGCCTCTAGGTGGAGGCCCTTTTAGCACTAAGAATGCCTATGTGGTCTCAACCATGTGGCACTAAGGAAGTAGGCAACTTTTATACTTCCTCAGTCTCATGTGTGAGACCAAGCGAGCCCAATTCGAACCAAAATGTCGTGGCACTTAGGTGGATACCTTTTTGCCACTTACACATGCGCAAGAGAGTTTCACTTAAACATTGGGACTAAGAGTAGGTGGCATTCACTTTTTCATGTCCCCTCAATTCTAATGTTGCTAAAGGCGAGAGATTGGCTTTGAAAACCTGTTGAAGATGATGTCTTCTCCTTGTCAAAATGCTAATTCTCTTCTCCTTTGCATTTTGTTCTTCACTGCAATGCATTGATTTCCTTTGTTTTGTTACTCTTTTACAGAGATAGCTTTGGCCACGTATGCCTGGATTTACAAACCAAATTTATACCTTGCTATAAATTTTCTGGGGACCATGTTTTTGTCACAATAGCTGGAGCTCTTTTTCGGGTCATAAAGGGTGTTATTCTGGTTGTTCTCTCTGCAACATCAGGCGCTTCATTGTGGTATTTTCTTTCCAAATTGATCGACAGGCAATTGTAACTGTAACTGATTCCATATTGGTCTGCTTGACATATATTGATTAATTGATGAAAGAAAAATCAACTTGGAATTTATGCTTCCGTGAATGCAGATAGCAAAACGCTGGGATAAGCTGCTTAACTAAATGCTCATTTTGAGGAGGTAGCTGCTTAACTAACTCTAACAGCCAGGGGAGGAGGAACTATTGGGGGGTCAGCAGCACCGGCAAAGACAGAATTCGTGCACACACTAGCGCACAAGGACAGGAGGGAGGGTGGCAGGAGGAATGGAGATAGCACACAGTTGAGTGTCGGGAGAAAATGGGGGCGGCCAGCAGTGGGGCATGCCCGACCAGAGAGACAAGAGCATCGGGAGCAAGAACAAAGTAGTCAGGTAAGGCAAATGTTTTATTTTGGGCATCTCTGATGATAAAATAATATCTCAATGCCTGTCACAAAAGCATAATTATTCTGCCAAAAACCATTAACTTTGCGATAATCGTTTATGTTGTTGCTCAATTGTAACACACACATACAAATCTGTGATAACTTAAACACCATCGTCACTAATTGTCATGGACGACAATTTCTGTGACAAGACCGGGATTATTAACCCCCTTGTTCCCTCCAGGCTCTTCATCAACTTCCGTAGTGAATTGAAGGTTTTCGCATTAATCTCAACCTCCAAGATGTGGTAATCTTGTGCTTTTCATTCTTCGTCCTACTCTCATTTTTTTAAAATTTGTTGATAAAATTTCTGTTAGAAACTCACTTGGGAAAGCTTCTAATGTGATTGCTATCAGTTTGTTAATGTTTTTAGCCGTTGCTTTTGATCCTATCAATTGAAATATGTAAACAAGCTAGTTTTCCGTTTTTTCTAATAGAAACTTCTTTTTTTCTTCTAAACAAAGATTCCATGAGACTGTATGTTTTTTCTGTTTTAAAAGAAAAAGTGGTTTCGTTGGTCGTTGTAATTTTAATTTTTTAATCATGATTTTTAAGCCTGTATTATGTTATTAAAAACATTCCAGTAGAAACAAAGAGTAGACAAAACTTGCAATCTTCTCTATTAAATTGTGGACAGCTTAGAATTTCTCTGAAAAATTATTTTAGGCTTGTATTGTTCTTACTTTCGACTTTATTTATAATACTCTGTTAGATTTTGAATTGTTAGTTTTTATTGGTCTTGATTACAAAGTATCATCCCCACCTTTCATAAAAAAACTTTCAATTAGTTCGTTATAACATCTTAACTGTATATCAAGTTATTGTATCACCCCGAGATAATGATGTACCGGTAGATTATTTTTAAATTAGAACACTTTTTCAGCTTCGACAAATTTATGAATGAATTTTTTTTTAATGAATATTTGACTTAATGTTGAGTTGATGGATCGTCCACTGCGAGCATTTCTCAATTTATTTTCGTGGCCATGAAAAATTTTCATGCAATTGGATTAGTCACTCTTAAAATTAGAAATTAGATATTTGATGTTATTTTTTTTTAATAACTAAATAAAGTTATTGTATAAAATTTGATTCGAGTTATAAGTAATGTTTATCTAGTTAGATGAAATTTAGGTTCCACCATTGCCGACAAGGTGTGGGGTGGATGGAGAAATTTGATTCGAGTTATAAGTAATGTTTGTCTAGCTATCAACCGAGATGAAATTTTGGTTCCACCACCATTATTGCCGACAAGGGGTACCTGGAGGGATGTGGGATGTTGACAGAATGTTTAGTGTCTTCGTAACGATGCTATCACGGGCAAAAGGTTTGGAGGTGAGGAAAAGATATGAGTGATGATTTTGTGAGATCGTGAAAGACAAGGGACGATGGAAGCGATGGACACAAGTAGTGATCTTGTGAGATTGTCGAATTGTGGAATGCAGAAGAGATGTTGGGTGGAAGCAGTGGTCGACATGAAATGAAAAAGGACATCGCGGACGGAGGCAAAAGATAATAGATGGATTGGTAGATACCATGAGATGGTAGAATGATGCGATTCAAAACAAGTCAAAAACTAAGGGGCAGGGATGCCAAGGCATGACTTTTTACTCCTGCAAAACTAATTAGATCATTAATTAATCAGTTATAGAGCTGATATTTTATAATGTATAACACATTATTTAATTAACATAGTATATATGCTATAAATTTGAACCCTTGTTTTTTTGTATATAGAATCCTAAAAAAAGTGATCATAATTCAAAAGACCAAATAGTGAATGCCCAAAACTTGACTTCCACTTGAACTCAATTTTTGACTAATCCTGTCGTTCTCTTAATTCACCTATTGAGTAAATTTGGAACACAATTTATGCACACGTAGAGGTCGGCTTTCAAAAGATTTTGTACCAGCTCACATCCGATAGTGGCAGCCTATCGAAGACAGTGATCGATCACAGCTGTGGCACTGCATGGTCACTTAATGGTACTCGCAAGGACTCTCACGGTGTCTATGTAGCACGAAGAGGAGGTGACCGGCGGTGGTCCGGAGGCATAGGAGATTGGTCCAGAGAAAAAAGGCTCGACGGATTTGGCTCCTTTTCCTCCTCATTACCATTAGCCAACGTCCCACTCTTCTTTCAATTTAAGATCGAATGCAAGATCTAACAGACAGATACATATGAACGCTACCCCTATTGGCAACCTCGACACTTAGCATTAATTAAAATAAAACACAAATAAAGAAGCAAGCAGCAGCAGTTAGTGCTGCCGACCACTGTGCCTCACTGAGCAGAACAAACGCGACCAACCCCACCGGGTCGCCGGCCGTGGTCGGCGGTTGTGCAGCACCATAAAGGGAAAATAATCAAAGGTAAGATAGTGACTTACTTTTTCCAATTTATTTTCTCCGAGAACACCATCAGCAATGCGTTTAATACTCCAGAATGCCGTCTTGTCCTCCAATTAATTGGCTCGGTTTCTTCCTCCCCCCTGAAAGAGAAAGAGGCCGAGGCCAATTATTACAGATCCATCAAGAGACAAAATCCCGAACTGAATGGGAAACTTTCTGACCTGTACTATCTGAAGTCAATTCCTTAATGATTCGTTCATGTGTTCGTCCCTTTCATAAACACATGCAGTGCACACTTAAAAAGCTTCATCATCATGATGTCGTTCATTAAAGAAATGAGAGCCGCACTTACAATGGGTTGGTGAGAAGGTTCTCCAGTAAGGTGCCCATCTTAATTATAATTATTCAGTTTGTCTTCCACTTTAGGACCTTTCCTCGATTACATGCACCAAGTCATTATCTGTTCCAGTCTTGCTTTGGTTTCCACTCAAAGCTAGCCATTCTGTAAAGAAAACAGTGTGTAAGTTAGCCAAATATGAGTCCCAATATACTTTGTCTTCCCTCGAGTAGTCACCCTTACCTTGCATGACGTTGACTTTGAGGGCACTGGTGCATCACCTTTCACTCTTTCAGAAGAGATCGAGCATCACATTCAACAATCAAGTGCAAGAGCTGAGGTTGACATGAAACTAATTGAAAAGTCAAAAAGAAGGGCATGTTGCAAGCTTCCATTCTCGGATACAATCAACCAACAGCACATTTATTGAGATAGCACCATTTGCTCCAACACCGAGACCAGCAGGGCTATCCAGTGGTATATGAGGAGAATAAGAACTTCGTGGCTTCGTTTCCTTCTTTATTTGTTTCTTCATTAATGTTGCTATAAATGGATTTGGTCCTCTACTGAAACTAATTGTGGATGATTTTTTAGGTCTGTGTTTTATGAGAAGTTTTTAATGTAATGCTTTCATGCAGCTAAATGATCAGGAGAAACAATAAGAGATGACATGAAATAAATTGATTGTATCAATTTATGGACACATATATAGGTATATAAAAAGAGTGTTGCTGAATAAACTAGGAAATTTAGGTTAGTTTAATGCACTTGAAACGATACATGTAGTTTCTTGTCAGAAAAGATATCAAGTTTGATCTTTCCTAGTACCCTCTTAGTCGAAGACAATTGAATCCAACCTTTAACATCTACCAATAAAAAAGCTCTGCATGCAGCCGGTATAATCTGACAAAAGGTCCTAAACAGCCCTGGAGATTAATTCTGAGGCACAACAAAGGGAATTTCTTATTCTCAAAATATCAAAAGGAGCACCATATCACATTCATAGACCAACTATACCTCTTTTTATCTGATCTATTGGGAAACTAATAGTTTAATTCCAACTGTTGTCGGTTTGAGGCAAATTCTTTTAAATGAAGTTTAAAATGTTTTTCTTCAAATATTTTAATAGATTCATTGAAATTTTCAAAATTATCCTTGTTTATTTTGTGTGAATATTCTCTCATGTCAAGTTTAAAGTTATGAGAAAGTTATTATATATCATGGAAGATGGCAAAAGTGCACAACAATCTTGCTTTTATATTCGTTTAGTATTTCTGTTCGAATTTACAATTATTTTGGGGAATCTTGGTAGCTCATAAGGTGATGACAGGCATCTATATATTTTAAGGGTTGGTGACATCTAAATAGCTACTATAACAGGGATGGAGTTGGTGACACCACGTCACCACAGCTTTATATGCATACCTGGCTTAGTGGACAAGCCTAATAAAAGAGAAAAGGAAACATTTTTATGATTATCCTATGTCGTAATCAAATTTTATTTTTGTCTCAATTTGAGCACTCAAAATTTTAAGGGTAAGATGCTAATATTTCTTATAAAATTGCAAAATATATCGAAACATTTCTTCATACATAGTTTTGCTAGACTAAATTATTAGCTGCTGTTGTACAAGTAATAAATTATTTTAAGATAAACACTAAGATTAAATTGACGAAAACTGAAAGTGAGGATGATCCTTATGAATCAAGACAAGATGAACTTCAAGGCAATTGAGGGACACGTAACTTACAGGGTCAGAACGATTAAAACACTATAAAACCATTATAATATCTAGCTATCTCGCAACATAGGTTGTAGTTGGTTTAAATAATTATAATAAACAAAAAGTTTGCTGCATCCTGACCACCTTGTGCTTCATTAGAAATAAGAAAATGGAATAAATAAGATGAGAGTACGAAGTAAAGCCTGAACACTAGACACAGTTTGACCTTACAGAAGGCACAGCCTACGATGAGCCTGTGACTCTTCTACTCAAACTTGTATATTCTCTGGAGCTTTGTTCTGTAGCAAAGATCGAGGTAGCTCTTTCTTTGAGTCAATTTTCTTCAGATGGCCACTTGGTTTAATTTTTGAATTGAACTATTTATTTTCTTTAATGAGCAAAGCAAATTGACTTTTCTATCCTATCATTATTTCTCAGTGGCATTTATCAAATTTAAATTCGTTGAAAGCAACATTATTTGTCTAAACGCTTTCCACTAATCATCATACTGTGTGAATATGCTGACAAAAGTTATAAAAAAAAATAAAAGATTGAAAAGAACCTGCACCTCAAAGCAAAACATCCATCCGCAGTCAAAGAATTCCAAAGGCTGGTCTGGTCGCACCTTGAAAGAAATTGAAAGGGCAAAGGATGGATCAGGAAAGATCAACAACACCCAAAAAGAAAGATGAAAGAGATTACTAAGAATAAGATTGCGATGTGAACACAAGGGAGGTGAAAAACAACACACCATGTCCCCCTTTTCACTGCTTTTGATGTCATCCTCCTGGACGTTCTGGAGCACTCAATTCAGCTCTCAGCGCAAGTCATCGTTGTTTATCTGCATCCTCTGCAAAAGCTATACCTCCAACCATTTGAGTACTGGAAAAGCAAAGAACATGAAAGAAGAAGGGACTGGAGAGATTTTAATATCTATTTTTCATGATCAATCAACTGTACATTTTTTCATTCAAAGCCCTAGCAACAGTTTGCTTAAAAAAAACTCTCTTTTCCTAAGTCATAGAGCAAAGAAAATAAAGGGGGAAAAAAAAGGAATTCAACGCTCCCTCATTCCAATAGACATGTACATATATCTTCTCCAGAGCTGAGCTAGAAAACTCAGCTTCATCCAGACATCCCACGCGTTCAGCAGCTGCCTTAAAATAGCTTCTATGATCAGGTAGTGCTTTCCTCTTGTACACTGCAGCTTGTGCTCTTCTTCAAGCTGCAGATAGATGTAACATTTTGGCAATTGCTGAAATTTGGTGGTTCATGGTGGTCCAATGACCTTTCCTCCTATTGATAATTCAAAAGCATTGTAAATAATGCCGTGTCAATCATCTTCTATGAAGATTCTGCTTATGAAGTCTTGGAACCGTTTAGAGTAGAGCTTCGGGCCAACTGCCGAGATGGAGTTGGGGTTTGTTTGCAGTGATTTGTAGACATGTTCCAACTTCTTGGTAATGTCATAGTCTTGGAGGATATCAATAATCCCAAAGTATAGAAACACATCATGGAGCTTGCCGCTTTGAAGGAGTGGAGGCAAACCACCACCAGCTACCAGAAATAGCTCAGATTCACTTCTTGTAACGTGCTCGGCAATTGCTGGCATGTTCGACCCCAAACGGATGAGTGGTTTTCTGATCATAACAGAGATATTCAGACATCACAAATACTAATTAAAATTTATCCCACATAAAAGTCAAAGCAAGAATTAATTTCAAAAAGAAATAATTATTTTAGAGATGATAGTTAAGATAGGTGCTTTCTTTTTGCTACACGCAGCAAAAATTAGGACACAGTGACCAGTTCTAGATCGAGTTAATTAGATTGGCATGGAAATAAAACAGATTATTTAGTGATTCTAGTTGGTGGATGAATAAAATGGTAGCTTAAGTGGGTCAGTACCTAATTGCTTGTGCCATGGAATGTACAGCAACACAAAAGATAGTGATAAAACAAGCTTCTTAGACAAAAATGCCAAAAGCTTGAATATAAAATTTGCAAAGGCTAATAAACCATATCTTCTGTGTTACAGATAATGACACTTATATTGCTCCACAAGTTACTCGAGAAAAAGCTAGGCCACACTCACAAAGGTGTTTTATCAAACATCAAGCACAGTAAAAAGCATCCAAATTTCAGAGCTAGCTTATGATGCACAAAAGAATCTCAACCACAAAAATGCCAACATTCATGAATCTGTTTTCATTCCGCTAGGGGATAATGTTTCCAAAGAATTACTGTTAATTTTTCATAATCAGAAAGTAAACATCAAACTCGGCTCTAGTAGAACATACCCTGTGTTGAGAATCTGATCCATATCTTGACAGGTTGACACTTTCAACAAGTTAGGCCAGGTGTCGCTGCACTGAAATGATGCCTTCTTGCCAGATATTTCTAACAAAACATCATTGTTATGATGAGATCATTGCTAACTTACCCTATGAATTCTTCGTGATTGAATCCAGGCTTCCTAAAATTAACTTACTTTGGGAACCAAGGCACGGTGCAATGTCATCACAGAAATGAACTCCCACCAGGAGACTGTAATCCATAATCCCCTCAGCTTCTAAGAATTGACAGTCTTGCTTGATTTGTCTAAGGTATTAATTCTATCAGACCAAAAAGGAGAGTGCACTTGACAAAACCAATAAGCTTCCAAGAATTAGAATGTGAACTTACTTAAGGAGCTCCAAATACCAAGATGTATGAATGCGAAAAACAAAGTTCAGATCAAGATCCTTGAGTGTTGTCGTCTCATCAATTTGTTCATCAGTCTTGCCAGTTGTACGCCCATATGATGATCCTTTCAAATCAAATCTTCTATGTATGCGGTATTCCGAGCAGAATAAATTACCCATGACAATGAACCTAACCTGGTCACCCAGCATGCATGCATCATTGAATCAGATAGCAAGTAATACATATAGCAATCTGTTCAAAAATAACAAGAAAATTATACAAGCTAACCTCTTACATACCTTCTGACCACCACTAGGTTTAACACAGTGTACACTGTAGAATCTTGTAACTAATGAGTTTGAATTCTGGCATACATGACGGTAATAACTAGGCAGCATCTTAATCAGTACCTGAGCATGTAATGCAGAGCAACTCAACCAATCAGAATCAAGGTAATCCATCAAAATAAAAAACTACAGCCTAAAAATTATCAAAATAATCAAGTAATTGATGCACACTTTGACTTTGTAGAAGCAGTAATATCCAGCAACATGACCAGTAGAAAAGGATTTTAGTACTATCTCAATATCATAATTCATAAGCATGAGCCCTAGACAATTAATTATTTCCACAATTAAGTTCCAAGTGGATGGGTAATAAGTAACTAACCTTCACTTCAGATTTCTTCACCGTCTTAATCATAAAGCGATCATCCTGTGTTAGAAAAAAGAAACTCCCACTCTTCCCAGGAGAAGAGAGCTCCCTCAGAGCTTCATTGCCACAAATAGCTAACATGTAGTCCACAGGATCCACTGAAAATAACTTCCTCAGGTGCCTATCAATCCAAATCACAAATCCATATTTTCATTAGCTCAAGGTGCCCATCCATTGGGCTAGAAATAGTGGAAATTGAAAGATGATTGATTGGCTTATTCAGAATTATAAACCTGAAGACCATAGGGCAGTAATCCTTCCAGCAGAACTCAACTGACTGGTGTGGTGGAGTATTCTTTGATCCCTCTGGCGGAAATCTTGTCTGGAACTTTTTCATTGGATCAAAATCTGACATCTTGAGTTTACTCAGCCGTGCTGAATCTGGCTTTCCGACTGAATAACTGATCAAAATGTCAATCAACCAAGTAACTCAGTGAAAGAAGGGAGATACTAGGATATGCATAATGCACAAACCTTACACCGACTACCTTATCCCCAATTGGAGGTTTAGCATCAAATCATAGTTCTTGTGCCCCTTCGATATTGTGTGCCCTGGCCTCTTTACCTCTGGAAATGAAAAACAGCATGGAGTTGGTCGCCGCTGCATGGTAGCAATGAGGGTGCCACCTGTCTGGTCCAACAATGATCCATCCTGGTAAAGCATTGACGCCTCAAGAGTGTCGATGATATCGCAAGTGATATCCCCAGCCTCGCCATTCGACTCCCAGATGCAAATCCTTGGGAAGCCCTTTTCGGCCAACGAGCTTCTCCTGGTAGCTCCTTCATCATCAACCGACGATGTTTTCCTTGCTATGGGGGCCGATGGTGTGACCGACACATCGTCCAATTGAGACAAGGAGCTCGTCTTCCGCGCAGTCTCCTTCCGAACAGTGTTGGGTGCAGGATATAACGTCCCGTTGAGGGCCGTGCGCTCGCTGCTGTTCCAGCTACAAAAATAGTAGCTGCCGTCCGGCCAAGTGAAGACGCCGCTGCCCTTGGGGACGCCGTTCTCCCACTGGCCGTCATATCGCTTGCCGTTAGCCCAGATGAGAGCCCCACGGCCGTTAATGGAGCCGCACCGCCACTCGCCGACGAACTTATTGCCGTTCCGCCACACGTACCGTCCGTGGCCCTCCTGGAGGTTTTGCCGCCACAAGCCCTCGTAGTAGTCGCCGTTGGTGTAGGACTTGCTGCCGAAACCGTGCTTGCGGTCGGCGACCCACTGCCCACGGTAAGTATCTCCGTCCGCCCCGATGTAGGTGCCGAAGCCCTCCATCCGCCCGGAACGGAAATCACCCTCGTAGGTGGCGCCGGACGGCCACGAGAACTTCCCCTTCCCATAGGCCTTCCCTCTCCGCCACACCCCATCATACACGCACCGATCCGACCACATGTACTGCCCCCGCCCATTCGGGGCGTTCCCGGAGAACTCTCCAGCATAAAAGTCCCCATTCGCCAGCGCCTTCTCCAACGCCGTCTCCCCGTCACCAAGGCCAATGGTCGGAGCCACTCTCCTGCCACTTACACCAGGACACCTACTCCCAACCCGAGCCGACATCCTCTCTTCCACCTCACCCGCCGCATCCCCGCCGTCCTCCTCAGCGAAACGCCGCATTCTACGCCGCGACCACGACCAAAAGACCTAATCCAGCGGCGGCTGCGACGAGCATTCCTTTCCCGGAAAACGCCGATCCGGTGCCTTGGTTCCCCCGCTTCGCATCAAATCCCCAAGAAAATGCACCCGCCAAAAGCGAGCGATTCCAGGACAAATCACAAATCCACAACAAAAAACCTCAACGATTCCCAAGAAAAACAAGGATCGACGAAGAAGCCAAGAAGAGATCATACGAGATGCGTCAGCTGCCGCTGTGGCTTTCCTGGAGCTTCGGCAGCATGTCCACCTCCACCTGCAACGAAGCGAGAGCGAAGCGAGGCCGCAGTGTAAAACGTAGGGCTAATATAACGCCGAAATTGTCCCCCCTTTATATCTTTCTTAACGATATCATGTCGCTGGGCTCCAAGTAACCACCGCATCTTCATCGCCTGTTCTGTACAAGTCACAATCACGACCCAATTCGCAAATATTCACTGGGAAAACGATTTCCCCATCTGCTTTAGTCGACTTCTCAATGAAGCGTGTTGGCTAACAAAACAGCGGATCCTGCACATTCCGGTTCGGGAGGGATCCGGCTTAGTTGCCCTGTTATAATCAAATATGTCGCGGTGTCTCCGTTTTTGGCGTCGATATAACACAGTTTGAACCGGTACCGGCCGGGATTTGTTGAAGTCTTAATGATATGATTAGTTGAAATTTGATTGCGATAATATAAAAGTTTAAGCATTATTGGTCCTTTATAAACTATTTTAATGTATTTATTTTCTATCAATCGCTTTCTCCTTTGACCATTTAGTAATTACAAAATATATAGCATATCACTTGTCCAATTATTATACACACTCAAAAATACACAATTGTTTTTTTATTTAATTTCCAAAATATTTTTATTTTTTTCAAAAAAATATTTTTATTATTTTTTAAGGAAGACAAATATTTTTTTAATATATATTTTATGAATATGAAAGTTGGATGCGTGTATCTCAGATATTTTCAAAGTTAGTAACTAATATATTAAAATATCTTAGATTTTTATATAGTTATATATGACTATTATATTGATATTGGTCATCTCAACTATGTTATATTATTAAACAAATAAGGGTTAGTATGAATAATTAGTTATATTCAAAAGATGTCAAATGACACACATAAACCCTGTTAATTTGTGGATTTTTTTATTTCAAATTCACACGTATAAAATACATAAAATGGGAAAAAAAATCAAAAGAATACTTTTTTTTACAAGAAACTTGTAATTTTTATTAAAACTAGTATTTTACCCATGCGATATACAGAATATATCTCATATAAAATATGATAAAAAAATTAAATAATATAAATTTTTTGACTATCCAATTAAAATGTAAAAAACGTGTTAATTTGACTGTGACTAATATATTTAATACACGAAAAAATAGTATTATAAATTATGAAAAATTTTCTTAAATACAATATTTATTGTTGAGCTTTCTTGATTACCGTCTATATCGCATATTAAAATTATGAGGCTCTTAGGATTTGTAGCTTTAGATACAACGACGTTATGATGGAAAAAGAGATTTCTTCAAAATAAAAAAAAGTCCTACATGAGATAATGTTTATCCTTGACTTTTGTTAATCATCATTGTATATGAAACAATTAACGAAAATTATCTTCATTGAAACTTGAAAGGAAATCTTGAATTATAAGGAGTCAATGATATTCTTGGAATAAGAATTGTATGGCTTGCATTACTTTCATTAAGATTTTTTACTTCCAAAACATAGTTTTTAAACCTCGTGATGATCAATCTAGTCCCATTGCATAATTTAAGAGAATGATCTATGATTCGTAACAACATAACATGAGTTTCAACTTTCAAATTTAATTCATGATTTGAAACTTCAGAACATTTAATTCTATTTAAGAATTTGGGCATATAAATATCATGCAATAGATAAACATTTCTAAATGAGTGATATGTCGAATCAGAACTTAAATACAATTCTTCTTCTGAATTTTTCAATGATACCATGTATTTCATTTATGGATTGAATAACATCAATAGTAGGAGCTAATATAGCTCTCTGCTGGAAGTATGTTGTATTAATTATTGTACTATATACCAAATAACGGATATATGTTCTTGATGATTGTTGCAATGGGATCATCAATGTCTTTTAACATTTCATCTAGAATATCAATCATCATAGTATGCCCACCCTCCCCACGTGTTAGCCATACAACATCCAGGCTAGTAGTCCTCATAATTTACCTCATTTGTGTTGGCTCTGGAATGGGTTGATGGAGGTGCTGGGGACGAGCGAATCACCTTTTACCACCTAAAATATCAATCATCACATAACCATCATGTAGTTTTTCAATTTTTCCATCTTCTATATTTGAAATCCAATCAACAAATCTCTTGACTTTATCATCATATTCATCTGTAGTAGACAAAAATACTAATATTAATGAATATTAAAATTTTCTATACTTAATTATTGAATATTACTTTATTAAACATAGGAAAAATAAAATAGAACAGACTCGTACCAATTGATGTTATGGATATTTTTTTTGCATGACCATGATAAACACATCCATTATTAGGAATGCATTCCAAATTTTTTAAGATTTATCAGAAGAATTAATTGCAAAAAAATTAAATATTATGGGTAAAAATCAGTGATAGCATTATGAAAAAATATATGTAAAATAAATAATTAAGATGATCCACGAATACCATTTGGGCCACATCCTAAAGAAGTTAAATCTTACTTTCTTACAAATTGATTTCGACAATTTATCAAAGGGCGTATCCAACTATTCGTAATTACCGAAAAGAGTACCATGGTTTCTATTATACCAAAGGGCGCATCCCATATAGTGAAGTTACTTTTATACCCCTCCCGCCAAAGAATGGCTTTATCAAACACATTTTCGAGACAACCGAACCACTTTATCAATAAAATATTAATTTGTGGTTCGGATGGGTAGCAGTCGAATTTTTCTCCATTCTCTCTCAGCGCAACAACGTAAATGGAAGGTTTGAAGGTGGAGGACATTGTGCGTGCCCTAGCTGTGATATAGTTGCGAGCTCATCCCCCGAATCCCTGCGGACAACCAAAACCTAGGCAATGCTCGAAAGCATTTCTGTGTGATCCTGAGGTGGGTTTTAGTGTTAACGTTGAAGTCGAGACTGATCGGCATAATACACCAAGGGGTTAGGGTTTCTGCACGTTTGATTTATTTGATAATGTCAGGAAAAAGGTCTGTGGGTGGTTCAGCGTCTTCTTCGTTGGCATTATCCACCAAGGTATGTTAGCGATATGCTTAGGTCAAACCAGCATAGTTTGTCAACATGTTTAAAATTATTTTGCTGAATAAATTTGTACTGTATATAAACTGTAGGATTCAGATGAGTTTGTACAAAAATTACGTTGGTGCAGTGTTTTAGGCCACTTTAAACAATTTTTTGAAGCATTTGAAATTTTAAATGATCGACACATTGCGAAGATCAAAGGGTCGCCTTTCAGTTTTTTCCTGGACATACAAGAATTGCAGCATATCCGTGGAATTTTGGTTAATATATTTGAAAGTTGGGATTCAACCTCGCAAGTTTTTAAATTCTCAGGTAATAGTTTTAGTTATGAATTGTAGACAATATCTATAGTATCTATAGTAAGATAAGACAGTAATATAGATGGCCTGAAATGATTAGTTTTTGATAAAGTTTAATCATTTCATTTCAGGGTTACTGAGGGCCTGAAGTGAAATTGACTTCAGGCCCTCGGTAAGCCTGAAATAAAATCATTTCAGGCCTACCGAGGGCCTGAAGTTAATTTAGTTCAGGCCCTCGGTAGGCCTGAAATGAATACATTTCAGGCCCACCTCGGGCCTGAAATGTATTCATTTCAGGCCCACCTCGGGTCTGAATTGAATTCATTTCAGGCCCACGTTGGGCCTGAATTGAATTCATTTCAGGCCCAACGTGGAATAATTTCAAGCCTATATTCTTGATGATAACTAAATATTGTAATTGTTTCAGGTGTACCGGTTGCGTTCTCCAGACGAGATGTTGCTTTGATACTGGGTATAGTGGACCGTGGTGTTTCGGTTCCTATTAATTCAACTAAAGCATCGGGTGACCTCTATCGTACTTACTTCTCAAAAGAAAAACAACCTACAAGAACAAGACTTGAGGAGTTACTTAAACATTTTTCTAAAAGTGTTGAATCAGAGGATGATGTGTTATTAGTGTGTAAATTTTATATTTTGTATATATTTGTTTGTGTTTTATTTTCGTCTAGTACATATAAGGTTCCTCTAGGTCTTGTAGATATAGTAGATGATTATGACAATCTAGGTAGATTCAACTGGGTAGAAGCTATCCATCAATTTTCGTCTCCACAATTATCTAAGATTGGGGACTTATTTTCATCAACTCAGGGAAACCAGAGCACCACCAACCTCCCTTACCTAAAGGGATTTGTAGGGCTTTTGGCAGTGAGTAGAATTATCTTGTTAAATTTTATAATATTTTGATGTCATTAATGTATTTGACTGGAAAACTTTGTGTAGGCATGGTTTTTGGAGCATGTACCAATTCAAAAACCATTCAATGTTGAAGGACCCCGAATAAATAAGTGGAGGAATATTCCTTCGCATATTAGTAGGGTGAGGGGCCTTGTCGACCGACTCTCGTCCGAAGAGGTAATTATTCTTAAATGTAATCTATCTGAGTTAGATATAGAGGTAGTAACATTTGTGTACTTCGTAATTGACAGGTTATTGTTGAATTAATTCCTAACCTACATGAAAACACATTGTTTGAGAACCTTGATATCGGTGATGACATACCACGGCCAATGGAGACATCAGAAGGAGATGTTAGGCTATGTGGTGAATGCATTCTTAAGGACAACCGAATCAAGGAGCTAACAGAGGAGAATATATGTTTGAATGAAAGGGTTAAGGAATTACTTTCAATTATTGAAAAAAAAAGGCATAGAGGGTCAAGAAAGCTATCCTGTAGTCGATCCTCTTTCTGATCCAGTATCTTGTACACCTAGGAGAGGACGTGACCGAACTCGGTATGATTACAGGGATACTCCAATTGACAGTCCAGTATGGCACCAACTTTTACCTAAGTGGAAGCGGGACAGGAAATAAATATCAAATGTCATGGACAAGGGAAAAAGAAAACTTAGTGAGGAGGATATGGATGAAGCAAGAGAAAACATTAATGTAATGGAAGTCATGTCTGAAGAAGACATAGAGGAGGAAACAAGAAGAACCTCCGAACTATACAAAATGAGGCAACAAGACATTGATGTAAGTGTGTTAATTTCATTTAAAATACGTCAATTGTATTGAATTTGGTCAATAATTAGTTTGGTCTAAATAAATTTTATCGATGTAGTTTGTGAAGAAACATTTTATGAATATAAAGAAGAAAAATCAAGATAAAGAAGTGGCCTACCTGATAAATAGATTGGAGAATCTAAAGTAAGTTACAAAATATTATAGTTTAATTTAGTTAATATATCTTCTTATGTAATATATAATCTTATCAATTTACATGGCAGGTTGGCAAATGAATTTATCTGGGAGGATGCACCCTTTGCTTTGAATTTGTATTCATTCTTACAAATCCTCAATGGAGAGGTTTTTACAAAAGGCGAGGTCATTGATGCCTTTTGTAAAATTTTATTTAGGGGAGCATCCGCATGTGGTAGGTCATACAACAAGTCAATATATTGTTCAACCTTCTTCACAGTAAGTGATGTATATTAATTAAACAGATATATTGTAGAAGACCTAATATTATGATATGGTTATTATTAATTTTGTGAATGCATATTTGTAGGCATCAATCAGATCGTCAAGAAAGATTTCCCTGCAACAAGTGATGAAGACTGATACGCGAGAACAAGGGTTTAGATTTATTTTAATCCCTTTGTGCAGTGATAATACACACTTTCACTTGTTGGCGGTGGATACAGAATCCATGACTTTCAATCATTTTAATTCTCTTGCTAGTGGCTGTAAATATAAGCATGAATTTGACACAGTGGTGAGCTACCTTCCTTTATTCTTATATATGGTCATCATTTTGTCTAAAATGTCATTGATGGTGATTAATAAATTCATGATATGTTTGACAGGTAAAAGAACTTAAACAATATACTCGCGAGGAACTTACGGCTATTCATCCGTATCTACAAAGTCATTATCCCTTGGACAAATGACCCTTCGTCAGATAAAACTGTCCCCAACAAGAACATAGGTAACTAAATGAGGAAGAGGTTAAAAAGTTTTAAAAATAAGAAAGTATTTTATAAACCGACTTAATTAGAATTCTAAAAAAGTGTTTGTTAATTTCAGCGTGGACTGTGCCTTCTTTGTCATGCAATATGTTCGATGCCTCCTATACGATGAGAAGATGGATTTCAAACAAGGAGACATGAGTAAAATCAGATTTGAGTTGACAGTTAATATTATGAGGGACATGTTTTGTAAAACTTGAGATAATGTGAATGCTGTATCGGTTAATTCAGGCCCACACTGGGCCTGAAATCAGTTAATTCAGGCCCACACTGGGCCTGAAATATATTAATTTCAGGCCCAAATACATTTATTTCAGGCCCGAGTTGGGACTGAAATGAAGCTATTTCAGGCCCCAATATATTTATTTCAGGCTCACCGTGGGCCTCAAGTGTTATACCTAAACAACACCTACTGTAATGGTACTTATAATAATTTGAGGATTGGACACCTAAAATACTTTCTCCAACCTCAACCCTAACTACTGATAATGGTTTTCCGGAAATCTAGATATGGGTGGTCCATCAGTGGGTTTTGAGCTAAACCCAATGATCGAACTAAACTAGACCAATTGCTGTGGAAAAAATTATAATTTGAGGTTTGGGACACCTAAAATACTTTCTCCAACCTAATCCTTAATTATTGATAATGATTTTTCAGAAATCCAGATATGGGAGGTCCATCAGTGGGTTTTGAGCAAAACCCACTGATGGAACTAAACTAGACCTATAGCTTTGGAAAAAATATAAATTTGAGGTTATGGACACCTAAAATACTTTCTCTAACCTCATCCCTAACTATTGATAATGGTTTTTCAGAATTCCAGATATGGGAGGTCCATCAGTGGGTTTTGAGCAAAATCCACTGATGGAACATAACTATACCTATGGCTTTGGAAAAAATTATAATTTGAGGTTTGGGACACCTAAAATACTTTCTCCAACCTAATCCTTAACTTAACTATTGATAATGATTTTTCAGAAATCCAGATATGGGAGGTCCATCAGTGGGTTTTGAGCAAAACCCACTGATGGAACTAAACTAGACCTATAGCTTTGGAAAAAATATAAATTTTAGGTTATGGACACCTAAAATACTTTCTCCAACCTCATCCCTAACTATTTATGTAGGGGGTTTCAGAAATCCAGATATGGGGGCTCCATCAGTGGGTTTTGAGCAAAACCCACTAATGGAACTAAACTAGACCTATAGCTTTGGAAAAAATATAAATTTTAGGTTATGGACACCTAAAATACTTTCTCCAACCTCATCCCTAACTATTGATAATGGTTTTTCAGAAATCCAGATATGGGAGGTCTATCAGTGGGTTTTGAGCAAAACCCACTGATGGAACTAAACTAGACCTATAGCTTTGGAAAAAATATAAATTTTAGGTTATGGACACCTAAAATACTTTCTCCAACCTCATCCCTAACTTTTTATAATGGTTTTTCAGAAATCCAGATATGGGAGGTCCATCAGTGGGTTTTGAGCAAAACCCACTGATGGAACTAAACTACACCTATAGCTTTGGAAAAAATATAAATTTGAGGTTATGGACACCTAAAATACTTTCTCCAACCTCATCCCTAACTATTGATAATGGTTTTTCAAAAATCCAGATATGGGAGGTCCATCAGTGGGTTTTGAGCAAAACCCACTGATGGAACTAAACTACACCTATAGCTTTGGAAAAAATATAAATTTTAGATTATGGACACCTAAAATACTAAAAATATTAATTTGAGGTTATGGACACCTAAAATACTTTCTCCAACCTCATCCCTAACTATTTATGTAGGGGGTTTCAGAAATCCAGATATGGGGGCTCCATCAATGGGTTTTGAGCAAAACCCACTGATGGAACTAAACTAGACCTATAGCTTTAGAAAAAATATAAATTTTAGGTTATGGACACCTAAAATACTTTCTCCAACCTCATCCCTAACTATTGATAATGGTTTTTCAGAAATCCAGATATGGGAGGTCTATCAGTGGGTTATGAGCAAAACCCACTGATGGAACTAAACTAGACCTATAGCTTTGGAAAAAATATAAATTTTAGGTTATGGACACCTAAAATACTTTCTCCAACCTCATCCCTAACTATTGATAATGATTTTTCAGAAATCCAGATATGGGAGGTCCATATGTGGGTTTTGATCAAAACCCACTGATGGAACTAAACTAGACCTATAGCTTTGGAAAAAATATAAATTTGAGGTTATGGACACCTAAAATACTTTCTCCAACCTCATCCCTAACTATTGATAATGGTTTTTCAGAAATCCAGATTTGGAGGTCCATCAGTGGGTTTTGAGCAAAACCCACTGATGGAACTAAACTAGACCTATAGCTTTGGAAAAAAATATAAATTTGAGGTTGTGGACACCTAAAATACTTTCTCCAACCTCATCCCTAACTATTGATAATGGTTTTTCAGAAATCCAGATATGGGAGGTCCATCAGTGGGTTTTGAGCAAAACCCACTGATGGAACTAAACTAGACCTATAGCTTTGGAAAAAATATAAATTTGAGGTTATGGACACCTAAAATACTTTCTCCAACCTCATCCCTAACTATTGATAATGATTTTTCAGAAATCCAGATATGGGAGGTCCATCAGTGGGTTTTGAGCAAAACTCACTGATGGAACTAAACTACACCTATAGCTTTGGAAAAAATATAAATTTTAGGTTATGGACACCTAAAATACTTTCTCCAACCTCATCCCTAACTATTGATAATGGTTTTTCAGAAATCCAGATATGGGAGGTCCATTAGTGGGTTTTGATCAAAACCCACTGATGGAACTAAACTACACCTATAGCTTTGGAAAAAATATAAATTTGAGGTTATGGACACCTAAAATACTAAAAATATTAATTTGAGGTTATGGACACCTAAAATACTAAAAATATTAATTTAAGGTTATGGACACCTAAAATACTTTTTCCAACCTCATCCCTAACTATTTACGTAGGGGGTTTTAGAAATCCAGATATGGGAGGTGTAGTTTAGTTCCATCAGTGGGTTTTGAGCAAAACCATTATCAGTAGTTAGGGTTGAGATTGGAGAATGTAGATTAGGTATCCGAAACCTCAAATTATAATTTTGTTCAAAGCTATAGGTCTAGTTTAGTTCCATCAGTGGGTTTTGCTGAAAACCCACTGATGGACCTCCTATATTTGGATTTCTACAAAACCATTATCAGTAGTTAGGGGTGAGGTTGGAGAGAGTATTTTAGGGTTTAGGGATAAAATATGTAATCCAACTTGGGGGATGAAGTCAAAATATTATATGGTTAAGGGTGGTCCTGAAATAAATGTATTTCAGGCCCACTATGGGCCTGAAATATCTTTATTTCAGGCCCACCTTGGGCCTGAAATAAAGTTATTTCAGGCCCAACGTGGGCCTGAATAAATTTATTTCAGGCCCTCGGTAAATTTGTGAAAATCATCCGAGGGCCTGAAATATTTGATAAATAACAAATTCCTCTAATCCCTCTAATTTTCAGGTTGATTTGTGAAAAATCAGATAAATATTTGATAATTAAAAATTTCCTTTTAATTTTGATATGTGTTATATATTTGAAATACAAAAAATATACCTAAGTTATATGTAAAATAACTAAAAAAAAAGTTACCATTTAGGGCCTGAAATCCTCTATTATCAGGCCCAGTAGTTAGTCAGCTTTATAGGGTCCTTGGGTCCCTAGTGGTATGCAATCGTCTTGTAGATCCTGATTTGTTGCCATTTGAAGTTAGCGTGCTTACCTCCATTGGAGTTGTGGTGCCCGACATCCTCTTCATCGGACTAGTCGAAAGGTACGTAACCAAATTTTTTGTTTTTTTTCATTTCAGTGTAGTTTTTGCTTCTGACCTAGGGTTAGCGATTGTTGCCACTCAATGACCGAATATGAGGAAACCATTGACGAACGAAATCTAAGTGTCATTTTTCCATCAGTTTCGAATAATTTTTGTTTGATGGTTCGTAAGTTCGGGATGGCTCCGAAAAGATCATCTTCAAAGCAAGATGCTCCTAAAAATTCAAAGAAACATCAAGGTCCTGGGAGAAGTCATGGGAAAAAACAACAACCACAACGAAAAATCAAATTGCCAAGCGAGTATATGAGTTTTGCCAACTGAGGTCGAACTAAACGAATGAACTGGAAAAGTAGCCTTTGCCATTTCAAAAATTTTATAGATTCTATTCCACCCACACCAGCACAAGAACAATTGCTTTGACAAACACCATTTTCATGGGTCCTCGACCTCCCCACTAGTTCTTGTGTAAGACCTCAGGTTTAAAATATGTTTGATAATTGGGATGAAGAAGAAAAGAGCTTTGTGTTCCATGGGAAAAAACTCAATTTCACAAAGGTTGACCTATCACTTATTCTAGGGCTACCTGACAATGGAGAGGTAATCCAACTTGATTTTAATGAGGCCTCTAGCCCACTGTACAAGGAATATTTTGAAGATTCCAGTTGTTCTGCAAAGCATTTGGAGAAACTGATAACGAAGTCTACATCCAATGACAAGCTGTACTGTCAGATGTATATATTGTATTTTTTTCCACAGTTCTTTTTTGTGGTACAAGCAGCACACTTGCCATTCCAGCAATGTCACTCATTGATTGCGTTGATGATTTTGACAATCTACCAAACTATAATTGGTGCAATGCTCTGTACAATTTCATGGCTCCTCAGTTCGAAGCCATTGGAAAGGAGGTCACATTGAGGCGTACAACACATGTAGGTGATATAAGCCAACCGGCCAAGGCTCCCTTGCTCAAGGGTTTTCCAAATATTTTAGCTGTAAGTTAGAGTACATCTGCCTGCTAATATATGATATGATGGATACTAATTACTGAATATAATCATGTTGCAGGTTTGGGTTACTGAACATATTAGTATTGCTGCTCCTCATCATCCTCATAGATTGCCAAGAATTCTTCGCTGGAATTGGCCTAATGCTCATGTAGAGAGTATCAAAAGGATGATCGACCGTGTGCCCACAAATTTAATTCTGGTTGATTTAATCCCATTTGATATAGAACTGGATTTAGTACCTCACTACTCTCCTCCAACTGAAGCACTTGAGGTACACAGTGAGGTATTAAAGCAGGCAGCCGAAGGAAGCCAGGCTGCAGAAGATAGACTACAGGCCTTAGAGAAGGAAAGCTGCAATGAATGTATAGAAAAGCAAGAACATATTGATACCTTACAGCAACAATTAAATGTAGCTCTTAAAAGTTTGGAGGATGTGAAAATTGAGTTGGCAACAGCCGTCAGGGACAAGGATCAAATAAATGCTCAGAGCCATAGACTACTTGCTGAAAAGGATTCCCTGCTCAAAGAAAAAGATGAAATAATTGCTCAGAAGGAGACAATAATTGCTGATAAGGATTCTCAGCTTAAGGAGAAAGATGATCAGTTCAAAAGAATGATAGTTGATCATGATAGAATCAAAGATAAGCCTGACGAGACAATCCGACAACTGAGTATACAATTGGAAAGCAAAGGCTCAGATGACCCTCAGCCACTTCCAAAAAAATAAAATTAACTCACGTAAGACCACCCAACGAGGACAAAGGCAAAGAAAAAGAAAATGTTCAGGATGAGGATGAGGATGAGGGAGAGGATGAAGCTGAAGATGAGGAGGCTCCTGCCCCATCAATGTCACAATCTACATCGCAAACAACACAATCTGCAACCTCTACTCAAACAAATTTATCTGATCAACAAGTTGCTAAAGGGAAAGAACTCCAAAAGGTCAAAAGCAACATCTTGAAGAAAGCCAAGGCAATTTTTAAGAAGAATAAAAATGCGGAGATTGCAGAAACATTATTAAAGCTTAGTAAATTAAAGTGAGTTAGTTGCTATTGCGGTTGCATCTATTTGTAAAACAATGATGGTTATTGTCATTCATTAATAAAATTTATTCATTCACTTTTAAATAAGGTGCTTACATTATGTTGATGTAGGTATCAATTGCAACCAGTATGGTCCAATGGGACCTTTACATTAGATATGCAATCATTTTTGACAATATTTGATTGGAATGACTACACCTCCGGGGATTGCATAAATACTTACTGGACTATTATTGTAAATGAAGCCAAATCCTGTAACTCACCTTACCACCCCTCCATATTCTGTGGGGTGGGTTTTGAGGTAAGTAAATTAGCAACTTGGTTTATGTTTATTTTCTAGGATTGAGTCAACTAACACTTCCTTTTTAATAAACATAGGAATTGTTTGAGGTGATACATGCTGCAGCATTTGAACAAACAATTGCTACTGATACAAATAAGCCAATTAGATATATCTTCTGTCCTCTAAATAATTCAGATGATCATTGGCATCTATTGATTATTGACCTGGAGGAAAGTAGTTTCCTTCATTATAATTCTCTCGGCGCCACAGAAGGGTACACAGCCAAATATGAAAAAACTGTAAGTTTTCTATTTGATATATAAACCTTTACAAAAACTATGTGATGAGCTAGAATTTTGACTAATGTAATTTCTATGTAGGTGGCGTTTTTCAAAAATTTGAACTGGTCATATTATTTGAATTGGAATAAAGGTTTGCCAGAAATATCGGGGAAAGAGTTTAATCAAATTGTAGTACAAGGACCCACCCAAAGCAGATCGTAAGCTAATGTTTTTTGTTTTTGGTTTAACACTACCTAATCTTTCATGCTTGAATTTATATGCTAACAACACTGACTCATAATGCTTGTTTCAGGTTGGATTGTGCTTTCTTCATCATGCGGTTTGCTGAAAGTATGGTCTTTCAACGATCTACCAATTTTAGCCAAAAACAAATGAAACCTTATCGTTTTCAGGTGGGATACAAAATAATGAGAGACAAGTTCTGGAAGCAAAATCTGTAATTTTTTTTTGTTGCTACAATCCATATATGTAAGTGTAATGACAAACATTGTATATTTGTAGTTATAATGTATGTAATTGATATTGAAATCAATGGAGCATTTCTTTCGATCCTTATTTTTTTGTAATCTCTAATCTTTAAACTGTAATTGTTGTCGATAATATCAGTAATTTTTAGGGACCTATTTTGATTTCAGGCCCACGGTGGGCCTGAAATGACATTATTTCAGGCCCAGAGTGGGCCTGAAATGATAGCATTTCAGGCCCAGTGTGGGCCTGAAATAAATCATTTCAGGCCCAAGGTGGGCCTGAAACATATTGTTTCAGGGTCACGCCTCTGGTTGCAAAAAAATTATTTACAGTATGATTAAATATTTATACGCCAATCTTTTAAATAAATGAACATGTTGTGCCCACATTTTTAAAAGATAAACAAGAAGGAGAGTACCTAAATACACATTGCATACCACAATTGATTTCCATTCACATCTTGAATTTATATGCTAACAACACTGACTCATAATGCTTGTTTCAGGTTGGATTGTGCTTTCTTCATCATGCGGTTTGCTGAAAGTATGGTCTTTCAACGATCTACCAATTTTAGCCAAAAACAAATGAAACCTTATCGTTTTCAGGTGGGATACAAAATAATGAGAGACAAGTTCTGGAAGCAAAATCTGTAATTTTTTTTTAGTTGCTACAATCCATATATGTAAGTGTAATGACAAACATTGTATATTTGTAGTTATAATGTATGTAATTGATAATGAAATCAATGGAGCATTTCTTTCGATCCTTATTTTTTTGTAATCTCTAATCTTTAATCTGTAATTGTTGTCGATAATATCAGTAATTTTTTAGGGACCTATTTTGATTTCAGGCCCACGGTGGGCCTGAAATGACATTATGTCAGGCCCAGAGTGGGTCTGAAATGATTTATTTCAGGCCCACACGCTAGTATTTCAGGCCCAAGATGGGCCTGAAATGATATTATTTCAGGCCCTATCTGGGACTGAAATGACATTATTCCAGGCCCAGCGTGGGCCTGAAATGATTTATTTCAGGCCCACACTGGGCCTGAAATGATTTATTTCAGGCCCACACTGGGCCTGAAATGCTATCATTTCAGGCCCAAGCTGGGCCTGAAACATATTGTTTCAGGCCCACGCCTCTGGTTGCAAAAAAATTATTTACAGTATGATTAAATATTTATACGCCAATCTTTTAAATAAATGAACATGTTGTGCCCACATTTTTAAAAGATAAACAAGAAGGAGAGTACCTAAATACACATTGCATACCACAATTGATTTCCATTCACATCAAGACCTCATATTATCAGAATTTGGCACATCAGGAGGTTTGTATGATGGACCTAGCATATTTGGATTTTTCAAACCTCATTTTCAGTAGTCAGACTTTACCTAATTATTGGTATTTTAGCTAGGATATGCTATTTTTCGTCTCCAAACATAGTCCTAATTATTATCTAAAACTGTGTTGATACAGTATCAGTTGGCACACAACAATGATTCAACAAAGCAAAAATCAGAGGGGGTTAAACAACAGATATTCAGAAAACATAGGACTTCAGGACTTCAAGTTCCTGAAATAACATTATTTTGGGTTTACAAATGATACGACTTCAATTCTGATATATTGTGCTTATAAGCCAAGGTAAAATGTATCATAATATTGAAATACTTCTATAAGTCACAACATTAACAACTAGTTCGATGTGAAGATGGATTTCAAACAAGGAGACATGAGTAGAATCAGATTTGAGCTGACAGTTAATATTCTGAGGGACATGTTTTGTAAAACTTGAGATAATGTGAATGCTGTATTGGTGATGTAAAAATCCATTGCTGTCGATTGACCTCCATTTGTATGGAAAAATCTCATTATGTGGATGTTGTTATGATTATGTAGATGTTGTTATTCTATATAATATATTGTCAACAAAAACAAAACAATTGGGTGATGTTTATTCAAATCCAGTTGCTGCACTGTTGTGTGCCAAGTGATACGGTCAGATATAATAACTGATAATGCACTGTTGTGTGCCAGTTGCTGCCCTGTTGTGTGTCAAATGATCTATTCTGTCACATCTTGTAGGTAAATATAGAATATTCTGTCACATCTTGAATTTATATGCTAACAACACTGACTCATAATGCTTGTTTCAGGATGGATTATGCTTTCTTCATCATGCGGTTTGCTGAAAGTATGGTCTTTCAACGATCTACCAATTTTAGCCAAAAACAAATGAAACCTTATCGTTTTCAGGTGGGATACAAAATAATGAGAGACAAGTTCTGGAACCAAAATCTGTAATTTTTTTTTAGTTGCTACAATCCATATATGTAAGTGTAATGACAAACATTGTATATTTGTAGTTATAATGTATGTAATTGATAATGAAATCAATGGAGCATTTCTTTCGATCCTTATTTTTTTGTAATCTCTAATCTTTAATCTGTAATTGTTGTCGATAATATCAGTAATTTTTTAGGGACCTATTTTGATTTCAGGCCCACGGTGGGCCTGAAATGACATTATGTCAGGCCCAGAGTGGGCCTGAAATGATTTATTTCAGGCCCACACTGGGCCTGAAATGCTAGTATTTCAGGCCCAAGATGGGCCTGAAATGATATTATTTCAGGCCCTATCTGGGACTGAAATGACATTATTTTAGGCCCAGCTTGGGCCTGAAATGATTTATTTCAGGCCCACACTGGGCCTGAAATGCTATCATTTCAGGCCCAAGCTGGGCCTGAAACATATTGTTTCAGGCCCACGCCTCTGGTTGCAAAAAAAATATTTACAGTATGATTAAATATTTATACGCCAATCTTTTAAATAAATGAACATGTTGTGACCACATTTTTAAAAGATAAACAAGAAGAAGAGTACCTAAATACACATTGCATACCACAATTGAATTCCATTCACATCAAGACCTCATATTATCATAATTTGGCACATCAGGAGGTTTGTATGATGGACCTAGCATATTTGGATTTTTCAAACCTCATTTTCAGTAGTCAGACTTTACCTAATTATTGGTATTTTAGCTAGGATATGCTATTTTGAGTCTCCAAACATAGTCCTAATGATTATCTAAAACTGTGTTGATACAGTATCAGTTGGCACACAACAATGATTCAACAAAGCAAAAATCTGAGGGGGTTAAACAACAGATATTCAGAAAACATAGGACTTCAGGACTTCAAGTTCCTGAAATAACATTATTTTGGGTTTACAAATGATACGACTTCAATTCTGATATATTCTGCTTATATTGATTGGACACAAGGTAAAATATATCATAATATTGAAATACTTCTATAAGTCACAACATTAACAACTAGTTCTTTTTAAAGAATACTATACATTCAGTTATCCTCCTTACAAAATAAACACTTCCATCAGAAAATTTCTGCAATACATAAACCAATTAACTCAAGACCTTGGGGCTGGCGGCATTCTACATGTCCTTTTATTATGGCCAAGTTGTTTGCACCGGCTGCATTTAAGTTTCACCTTGCCATTGTGTCTTGACTCAATCCGTGCCTTCTTTCGTCTACCAGGCTGCACAAGGCTACGGGGACATCAAACTGTAATGTTGTTTACTCCACTAGGCCAAAACTGCTTGCTTCTACAAAGGTAAATACGATCCATGTAAACCCACTTCCAAGTTTCAGAATAAAAATAATGCTCACAATATCGGAGTGTATCGATGTTCCTGTGAATTATTACAGCTATAGCATGTGAGCAAGGGAGTCCTGAAATTTGAAACTCCCCACAATGACAAAACTTTTTTTCCAAATCAACAATGTATGAAGTGCCCCATGTTTCTGTTGGATCGAGAGATGCGATAGAGGGGGGGTGAATGTCGCAAATCGTTCGGATTTAAAAAGAGCGGGTGCGCAGCGGAAATAAAAGAAAAACAGAACAATGCAAACACAGTCGGTTTACTTGGTTCGGAGCCTGGGTCGACTCCTACTCCAAGGCCCATGGTCGTTGACCGTTTTCTGCGGGCAATTCTATAAGTTCGTAAACGTTTACAAGAAAGATTATAACAAGAACAGTTTAGTAAACTTTAAATACAACTCTTCGTTACCGACGTCCGGTGTAGATCGAAGTTTCGGAGCAGCGGGACGTCGTCAGCTCAAGTTGGAAGATTTCTGGAGCGTGTCGCGGAAGCAGAAGAGCGCAGAAGTGTCGAAGCAATTGATGCTCTGAAGAAGGAGGTCGAGGGCCCTTTATATAGGGCCTGGGGGCGCCCTGGTCGACGGGGGCGCCCCCCCCATGTGGCAGCAGATCCACAAGAGGCGCGGTCGTCGACTTATCCCTTAATCCTCGGGATAAGGCCTTGACTGGGGCGTCCTGGACGCTGGGGGCGCCCTGGTTGACCCGGTCAAACCTTATCTGCAGCGCTGAGCTCTCCTCGGTAAGGCTGGGGGCGCCCTGTGCGCTGGGGGCGCCCGGGACAGCGGGGGCGCCCTGGGTGCGCAGTGCAGACACGGCAGCAGCTTAACTTCTTCAGTTGGTTTGCCATGGGGGCGCTCGGGACAACGGGGGCACCCTCAGAATGTACTGTCGAGGTTCTTCTGGTTGTGTTGTGTTTTGTGTTCACCTTGGGGGCGCCCGGGACACTCCGGGCGCCCTGGTCAGCGATCGCCTCTTTCCTTTGAGGCATTCTGAGCTGCAGACACACGTTCCTTTGGTCCTGCATCCAGGGTTAGTCCAAAACACAATAAACCAATAACATAATGAATTGTACAGCCTTGGCTGTCTTAGTTCTGACTTTGGTCTCCAAAATGGAGCCCTAGGTCGAACCGACGCCTAATGTTCCCTCAAGGGGAACGCGTCCTCACCTACTCCTCTCGGGAGAATTTACCTGGTGCCAACCGGATCCTCCAGTTGGACTTTTGCCTGACGATCCTTTGTCAGGTCTTGATTACCAAGCAGCCCTTCGCTTGGTGCCTAGCAGCCCTTTGCTAGGTCTTTTTCTTCTGGCAGCCCTTTGCCAGGGCCTAGCATTCCTTCGCTAGGGTTTGTCTATTCTGGCAGTCCTTCGCCAGAGCCTAGCAGTCCTTTGCTAGGGCTTTTCCTGTCTGGCAGTCCTTCGCCAGTGCCTAGCATTCCTTCGCTAGGGCTTTTCCTGTACACTCAAGAAATTTGTTAAACAACAAGTAACCCTTAACTTTTGAACCCTTTTGCCAATATCAAAACACAGGTTTGACTTGGGTGCATTCTGCACCAACAATCTCCCCCTTTTTGATATATGGCAACCTAGTTCAAAAAGTTAAGGAAAAAAAATGCTGAAATTGAAATCCTAAGTTAGATTCCCTCCCCCTGGAAGAAATCTCCCCCTAGGTTTTTCAAAAATAGGTGATGTGAGTTAAGTACTTAGAAGATTTCATGTTTTGATAATAAGTTGGGAAATCTGCTAAGTTTTTCGAAAAGATGTTCTAAGTTTGGAAGGCTTAGAAAACTTTAGACAAATTCTCAGTTTTAGAAACATTTCAGACTTTGGAAAATTTTCAGTTTTGGAAAAACTTCAGACTTAGAAAATTTTCAGTTTTGGAAAAACTTCAGACTTAGAAAATTTTCAGTTTTGAAAAAACTTCAGACTTAGAAAATTTTCAGTTTTGGAAAAACTTCAGACTTAGAAAATTTTCAGTTTTGAAAAAACTTCAGACTTAGAAAATTTTCAGTTTTGGAAAAACTTCAGACTTAGAAAATTTTCAGTTTTTGAAAAAA
>JAGFNQ010005928.1:0-63402 GCA_024364735.1 Boesenbergia rotunda
TGTTGGACCGGTGCATGTCGACAAGGATACGAGTTCGTAAAATTTAAAATTTTTACGTGCAGCGGAAGAGTTTGCATAAAATAATTTCCTAAATTATTTTAACTTCGTATCTAGCATGCAACCTTATAGTGTATCGACATAATCATGAAATAAAAGTTTGCGGAAAAGTAAACTAATTTACTTTTATACCTCGCGTAACTTGAAGAAAGGGACGAGATCCAACCGTAGCGTCCCTTGGAAGCTTCGCCTCTATTCGCGTCCACGCCGAGTTCTCTTCGGGATGACTTCGCAAAGTCACGAGTTTTGTGCCGACGAGAACTACTAGATTCTCGGAAGGCACAACTAGAAGGACAAGAGAAAAATTAGAAACTAACCAACAAGAAGTAACGGAATCGAATTCCGAGAGGAGAGGAGTCGCTATCCGCTTCTTCTTCTTCTTGTTGTGGTTCTTCTTCTTCGTGTAGCTCACGGCAACCTTAGGGTGCGCCGGCCCTAGGGTGTGAGAGGGAGGCGCCAGCCCTAAGCAAGGGGAAGGGCGCCGGCCCTAATGAGAAGGAGAAGAGGAGGAGGAGAGAAGAGAAGAGAGAGAGGGAGAGAGTAATTAATCTCTTGATTAATTGATTGATATTATTAAAGGGCGAGCCTTTGGGTCCTTTATATAGTAGCAACTCTTTGCTAAGTCTCCCTTTAAACGGAATTAGTTATAAGAAATTTATCCTATAAATTTTCTTAACTAATTATTCCGTTTAAACCAAGTTTTATTTTAAACTAATTTATAATAAAACTAATTCTTCTTCTCTTTAAATTATGGAATAAATTTTATAAGAAATTTATAAACTTTCTTATTATGGAAAAAAATCAATTCATAATTGATTTTATAAAATTAAAATAAACCAATTCATGGATTATTTTAATCTTCCATAAAAGAATAAATTTCTATAAATTTTATTTATATAAATTTCTTTATACAAATTTATTTATCCATAATTTATAAAACAAATCATACTAGATTTATTTTATTAATTAAACCAATTAAATTGGTTTTATTCTCTCTCTTGGCCGGCCACCCAAAGAGGGATAATACCCTCTTTGGCCGGCCCAAATCGACCCGAACCGGTCGCGAATTAAACTCATTTAATTCGCCCAAAAAGCCTTCAAAAGACTTAGCCATTTTTAGCTTCCATTGCGCCTCTGACTAACTCAGATTCGACTTGTTTCTCTTGATCGGAAAATCCAATTTTCAACTCGTTTTAAATCCCTCGGATTACTCGTATTGCGTGTGACTAAATAGGCTTTCGATTTATGTTGGCCGTCTATAATTAACCCATTAATTATAGAACGATCATGAGTGGCACCTAGTAGTACATCATGATCCCCAATTAATCGAAAGATCAACGGTTTGACCCCAGAAGAAATTATTCTGAAACCCTTCAGCAGCTTTAATGAATTGTGCCTCATTCCCTTCACCACCTTATAACCACTTGGTTCAGGACACGGTCTATGGTGTCAGTCCCCACTAGGCTGACTACGTCACACCTAGCCCAAGTAGTGTCTTCCTCGTCCTTTGGATTTCTAATTACTCTCATGTATTTAAGAGACTCGCACTCTTAACATGATATGCTCTGGCCAGAGGCTTTGAGTAACAATCCGACGATAGGCCTGGGTATACATCTCCTCGCAAGGAGTGGTGAATCCTTTGTAGGCTGTTCAAACATCTTCGGGCACTTCGGCTTATACCCAACCATCCCGGGTCCACACCTCCTTGGAGATGCTTGCTTAAGATGTTAAAGTATAAGTCTCCATGACCAAGATGACTTGAACACCGCAAGTCAAAGGAACATCGCACTTAAGCCGCAGTAAGATCTTCATTGACATATCTACATGTAGATTCCCATATGAAGTCTTACAGCCAGTCACTCCAATGAACTAGTTCCCTTAACTAGCATCCATGTTTATCTCCGGACATCCCAATGTCACCAGCTAGTGAGAATCAGCTGATTAGAGAATAACCCATGCTAGTCTCAACAGAATTGATAGTGTCCATTTTTATCAATTCATCGACTAGGGATAATTTCAATACTTCACAATTGCACATTAGAGATAATCACTAGTTGTGATCCCATCACAAATTCTCTTATGCTGTGAGTTGTATTGCGGACATTCAGTAGATGAGTTTAAGATCCCAATCAAATACACAAAACATGTATACTCAAATAGTGAATTATCATTTATTAAAATAAATGTTTACATCATAAGGCGATTGCCTTAGGACACTTCTCTCATATCACTAACACTACCGTGAGTGGTTTAGGTTTGCTATTGTTAATCTAGTAGCTTGTGCTGTGGATACCTCGTATCTTGATTAGAATATTCTGATACGTTCTGGGTTTTGTTTGTGGAGGTGGAAATTAATCCATTCAGTTGTTAAAATCCTAATCTAGTTAGGTTGTGACATGATTAGGGTTAATTGGGGGATTAAACCTAATAACCTAAGCTTGATACTTCGGGTTCCGAAAACCTAATATGAATCTAAGTTAGGTAACTTGGATAATTATGGCTATTCATTTAATTATGATTAGTTAAATGACACGAGATAATTAGGACGATCCTAATTGAGATAATTCGTTTAGCTATAAATTATATATTACTGTAGCTAAACAATATGCCTTTGATACAGGGCATTGATTTGACTATCGTTGCTGATTATCGGACGGGAGGTTCGTTTAATACGGACATCTACTCTTGGAGGCGGGTACCCTTTGACTTATCTATTTTGATATTGTCATTTTGTTATGCATAGAATGTTATAGATAGCAGTAAGACTCTACGCTATCCCTGGTTATTATATCTGTTCTGGATATTGTTGTTTATCCTTGTTTATTATGTCAGTTATGGATACTTGTTGTTTATCCTTGAGTTATTATGCTGTTAGTTCCATACAGTCTCTAGTATTGTCATCTCTACATGTATGCTTAGATATCGTAGTGTATCTCTTGCATTTGACCTTGAGGGATCTGTATTTCAGTTCAGTATACCTTGTAGGACACCTGGTATTTCCTGTTGTAGGATTTCAGACTGAGACCTAGTATACTGAGGACTTGGGAGGGAGGTATGTGTATCTATCATACACCATCCTTGCACTGTTGCATGCCGGCGATCAGCGACTCCCTTGTGGTTGAGCCTAATCGTCTTCCGGTACATGACTTGCACACACGGCCACTCATGGGTTAGTGGATACCGTAGATGTGTGCATTTGCCCTGTATTGCTCCGTTCGGCCACTGTTTGGAGGGTGAGCGCGGGCGTGGTAGCAGCCAGGGATCCCTTCTCGTACTGAGCCACGAGGAGATGAGAGCGGAGCTCCCCCATTGCTTGGGGTAGAGGGGTGGTCCCTCGCCAGCATCCTGTCCACTCGGTCACTCAGGAGCAGTGATGGCAGGGTGTACAGTTGTCAGAGCCCTACCCGTTCAGACGTCCCTATGACAGGTGCACGATGATTCTGTCTGGTGTCAGGGGTGACCATGTCATTGCACCATGTGCATATTTTGCATCGTGCATTGTTTGCTGCACTTATTTGCTGCACTTGTTTGACATCGCATATGCTGGAGACTTGTTATCTGTGTTTATATGCCTATTGGTTTTCCTTTGGTATTTCTTACCCTCTTTCCAGGTTAGATGGATTCAGGTATGTATCTACCTCAGTATGTTCAGTACTAGTCTTTCCCTACTATTGAGATGAGTCTGTATTAGCTGAACTCTTAGTGTTGGTATAACCTTCTATGCATATCTATTGGGTATTCGCTGAGCTATGGACTCACCCCGTTGCCATATATGTTTATTTCAGGTTGATGTCTGCGAGGAGATCCCGAGCCGCCAGTCCCTAGCTCCAGAGGAGCTCCGCTTGGTTTTATTTTATTTTATGTTTGTTTTGCTTATGGACCCTGTAGTATTTCCTATGCTTCCGTTGTGGTGTTTCGAACATGTATTCATGTTTAATTCGATAGTATTGTACTTTTGAGTCCTATGTTGGACTTCGATTGGTTTTGGTTTTGTTCCTGCCCCCTGGCAGCTCAGGTGAGTTCGGATTTAGTTTTTCGATAGTTATATTCATATAACTGTTGTTTCTGCTTATATCTGAGGCCTGTGGCCCTTTAAACTGCGTGGTTGTGCAAATATTTAAACTGCGTGGATTGTTATATATATTGTGTGTGTGTAAATTGTCCGCCGGACAGGGGAGGTGCTGTCCGATTTTATATTGGATCAGCGGCTCCTGGGTCTCGGGGCGTGACAATGTTACTTTAGGATGCCATGATTTTATGCTAGTTTAGGATGTCATGGTTTAATTATGTTTATGTTACGTTAGAATGCCATTATTTTGTTCATGCTCATGCTAGTATGGGATGCCATGATTGTAATTAGATTTATGCCATGATTTTATTTATGTCTATATCAAGTATTATGTCATGCTATGATTGTTTACGATGTTTATGTTATGTCAATAATTATGCCATACCCGAATGTTTATGGTTATGTTTATGCCATGCTATGAATGGGGTGAAGCTATGTCCATGACATGTCAAATGAATGCTAAGTGATGCTAAGGATGATGTTCTAAGTAAAGCGCTAAGAGTGCTAATGTTTCATATGTTTATGATTAAGTGACGGACGGTTTTAGTGAGTAGGAAAGAGTCTTACTAAGCCTGTGTGCTTATAGTTTTATTATCTTATACCGCAGATCACGCAAAGGAACAGTAAGGAAGCAGCAGGAGGGCTTTGCAGAATGTGTGTGATAGTGACTTGGCCAAGAGACCATATGTTTGCTTGCCTTATGATAGAACTTTACCTTTACTACTAAGTACTTGAATATGACTATGACTCTATGATATGATGCTAAAGTATGACAGAATGCTAAAGTATAACATGATGCAAAGTATGACATGATGCTAAGTATGTTATGATGCTAGGAATGGTAGAAAGTGCATGTAGGTGTATGTTTAAAGTTTTCCGCTGCGTTATGATGTCTACATGCCCTAAGTATGTTAACGTAACACCGCTTTATGGTGGTCAAAAAAAAAAAAAAAAGCGGGTGTTACACCTCCCTTGTCAACAGCAACCTTGAAGGAGGGAAGAAACCTCAAGAAGAGGAGAAGAGGCGATCCTTTTCTCTTCTTTGTCATCGGCGCCCAAGGGTTTAGGGGGGAGGATAATAGATTAAATAGAGGGAGAGAGAGAGGTGGGGATTATATAGGGGATTAGTTAGTTTAATTGGAAAAAAATTTTCAATTAAATATGGATTGATTATAAAAATTTATATAGAATAATTTCAAAATTAATCCATGATTAATTCATGATTATTCCATCCAAATTTTAATATAGAATAATTCCATAATTATTCTATGTTGGTGCAGAATGCATCTAAGTCAAACCCGTGTTTTGATAATGGCAACATAGGTCAAAAGTTAAGTCTTTCTTGTTTTCTAACAAGTTAATCTAGTGTGCAGGAAAAGCCCTAGCGAAGGACTGCTAGGCACTGGCAAAGGAATGCCAGGAAAGAAAGCCCTAGCAAAGGATTACTAGGCAACTGGCGAAGGACTGCTAGTATCAAGCCCTAGCGAAGGACTGCTAGGCTCCAGGCAAAGGACAGCCTGGGACTGAAGCCCTAGCGAAGGACTACTAGGCAACTGGCGAAGGACTGCCAGTTTACAAGACCTGACAAAGGACCGTCAGGCAAAAGTCCAACCAGAGGAACGGTTGGCATCAGGTAAATTCTCCCGAGAGGAGTAGGTGAGGACGCGTTCCCCGTCGAGGGAACAGTAGGCGTCGGTTCGACCTAGGGCTCCATTTTGGAGACCAAAGTCAGAACCAAGACAGCTAAGGCTGTATAAATCTAATAAATTATTATGTTATTGTGTTTTGGACTAACCCTGGATGCAGGACCGAAGGAACGTGTGTCTGCAGCTCAGAAAGCCTCAAAGGAGAGAGGCAGTAGCTGAGTAGGGCGCCCGGAGCGTCCCGGGCGCCCCCAAGGGCCATACAAAACAAGTAACAAGAAAAATGGTTCGAATACATACTGGGCCGGGCGCCCCCGCTGCTCCCGGGCGCCCCCTGCGCTGCGGGCGCCCCCATGCGCATACATCGAACCCGAACCCCTCGAAGCCAAGCGAAGCCAAAGGATAGAGTTTGACCCGGTCAATCCGGGCGCCCCGAGCGCTGCGGGCGCCCCGGTCAAAGCGGATCCAGAGGATCAGACGCGACCGAGACTTTGGCGGATCGAAGGCCACGTGGGGGGCGCCCCCGACATCCCGGGCGCCCCCAGGCCCTATATAAGGGACCTTCGACCAAGGCTTCAACACAACTGTTCTCTCAACGCCCCAACGATCTTCTACGCTCGTGCCTTGCTCCGGAAACACTCCAACTCGAGCCGACGACGTCCCGCTGCCCCGAACAAGTCAAACCACTCCGGACGTCGGTAACGAAGATCGTAATTTTGATATTATTATTGCACTTATTTGTAATCAAATCTTTGTAAACAATTCTGCGCGTATATAGAATTTCCCAAAGTAAACGGTCAACGAACGTGGGCCTTGGAGTAGGAGTCGACACAGGCTCCGAACCAAGTAAATCGATTGTGTCTGTGTGTTGTTTATTTTATTTCCGTTGCATACTTACTCTTTCTTAAAATCCGAACGATTTCCGATATTCACCCCCCCTTCTATCGGTTTTCTCGATCCAACAAGTGGTATCAGAGCGGGGAAGTTCAAACTTGGTGCAACCACCAGTTTGAAAATTTCTTTTCGGATTTTCGTTATTATTTTTGAATTTTTTTTAAAATATTTTTTTTCGTTCGAATTTTTTTTCGTTAATCGAGGTTGGTGCAACACCCCTCGATATTTTATTTCCCTTATCTAGCACTACTAATCCAAGACCTAGTCTTGGAAAATTTGTTTTTCTGTTAGTTTTTTTTTCAGATTAAAATGGCCATGCAAGAGGGATTCAGCACCGCCAGACCTCCACTTTTCAGTGGAGAAGACTTTTCTTACTGGAAAAGTCGTATGGAGGTCCACCTGAAAACTCAGGTGGATATGTGGATCATCATCCAGTCCGGTCTGGAGATCCCCAAAGACGCTGAAGGAAAACCACAAAGCTACTCCGAATGGGACAACTCCCTTAAACGCAAGATAGAAGCCGACGCAAAAGCAACTCAAACCCTACAATGCGGGCTGACAAAGGAAGAGCTGAACCGCGTGGGCCCCTTCAACAGTGCAAAGGAGCTGTGGACAAAACTGATCGAGCTGCACGAAGGGACTTCAGATACTCGGATCAGTAAGAGGGATTTGCTACTGAACAAACTCTACACCATCAAAATGGCCGACAACGAAACAGCAGCCCAGCTCCACGCACGAATCCAAGAGGTAATGAACGGTCTTCACACAATAGGTCACAAGGTTGAAAACCGTGACCTAATAAGGTATACTCTAAACGCCTTCCCTAGAAACACCTTGTGGGCATCTATGGTAGATGCATATAAGGTCTCTAGGGATCTTTCTAAAATAAAATTAGATGAATTATTTTCCGAACTTGAACTGCACGAACAAACTAACACCAATATGGTCGAGAAAGGTATTGCTTTCGTTGCAGGTAAAACTGGAAGGACAACGAAGAAGAAGCCTGAACCCGAATTTGAGTCTAACTCAGACTCAGAAGACGAAGATGGAGAACAAACTAAGCTGGTCCGGCTCGCTCGAAACTACTACAAGGAGCTAAAAAACCGAACCGACAAATGGAAAACTGGTCGAAGAAAGGACGAACCAGCTGAACCCTCAAACAAGCCTAATGTGACCTGCTACGAGTGCAAGAAAAAGGGCCACTACAAGTCAGAGTGCCCTAACCTAAAGGAGACAAAAAGGACGAGAAGAAAGAAGGCACTGCAAGCAACTTGGGACGAGTCTTCCTCAGAAGAAGAAGAAGAGGCACCCCAGTCCAACCTCCTAGCTCTGACTGCCTCAGAAGAAGTTGAAACCAAATCTGAATCAGAACAAGAAGACGGCGAGCTGACCTTTACAGAAAACGACAAAATTAAGGTAACAGGTTTTAATAGATCGCAATTAAGTGAATTAATTTCCTTTCTTTCTCGAGATTTGGCAAAAGCCAAACTCCGAGTCGAATCCCTCCGACAGGAAGTAAAACTCCTGAAAGAGGGAGCTGACTCTAAATCCTTAACCGAGAAGGTTCAGGAAGGAACTCCTACTCAAGTTGAAAAACTTGAAAAGGAGAACTCCTCCCTGAAAACTCAGGTTAAGGATCTTAGATCAGCATTAGAACGATTTACATCTGGTTCCAAGGGTCTTGACATGATCCTTGGAAAACAGAAATCAGTTCTAAATCGATCCGGACTAGGCTATAGAACCAAATCCCGGCAAAGATCTTACTTTGCTGTACTGAATCAGTCCAGAGGTAAAATTCAGGCATGGGTACCTAAACTATACCTGAACAAACCAACTGGATCAAATCAGTATTGGATCCCCAAGGACAAGATTCACATCCTGCCTAACCATCACCGTGGCTTTAGTCCAGGGGGAGCCAAACAGAAAACTATATTCATTATTAGATAAATTTTCTTTTGATTGTTTGCCTGTTTATTTAATTTCTGCAATTTACCATGCTTAGACTTAGGATAGTTTAAGGACCAAACAAACTTAACTGAAACTTGAAAACATAGTATTGGGTGGAGGTGAGATGATAGTACGTTGGGGAAACCAATTCTAATAAGATCAAGTTTACTTGGTCTCTTTAGACTGGTGAAACCAGCCGAAGCTACCGATCCAAAATCCAAACTAGTTAGACCAGAAATTTTTCAAAGAATAATTTTGAAAATGAAATTTCATTAAAAGGCTTTGTCAAGGAAAGGGTGGATGATCCCATAAGGCTTCAGCCAAAGAAGGCCTAGTGCCTCGCCAAGACCTGGAAGCTAATTTTTGAAATTCAAATTCAAATTAATTTTTGTCAAATTCGAATCTAACACAAAATTTCAGCTAAGTGTAGATTTAAACATCTTTTCAAAAATTTCAAGATTAATTAATTAAGGTTTCAAAATTTAATTATCTTTCAAAATTTTCAAAATAATTTTAAACTATCAAAACCTGTCTCACAAAACCTATAAGGTTAACGTGATTGAAAACCCTAGATTTGGGTGAGACAGACTAGGCAGTGAAACTCAATTTAAGCTATTCCTGATTCTAATTGGATCCAAATCATGAAAATTCTTTATGCGTAGGAACATAAAGATTTGGACCAATGGATGTTGGATAGTGGTTGCTCCAGACACATGACTAGAGACAAATTGAAGTTCACCAAGCTCAAACTCAAAAACCTAGGCTCAGTGGCCTTTGGCAATAATGCTACACTCAAGGTAATTGGGTCAGGTAATATTGAGCTTAAATCTGATTTCATTATTAAGAAAGTTCTATTGGTTGAAAACTTTAATTTTAACTTGCTTAGCATAAGTCAGTTATGTGATTCTGGTTATATAGTTACCTTCAACAATTCCAACTGCCTGATTAGAAATGAACAAGACTCAGAAATCATACTTAAGGGCACTAGGAAAAATAATGTATACACTATAAATCTTCCCCTTATACCCAAATGTATGTTAACACAATTAGAACAAACAAACCTCTGGCATAGGAGATTAGGTCATACCAATTTGAGAACTATCTCAAAAATTACCCAACTTGGCTTAATCAAAGGAATCCCCAAAATCAAAAATAATGAAAACCTAATATGTGAATCATGTAATCAAGGTAAACAAACCAAATCCAATCACAAACTAATCCAGTCTGATTTAACTCAAACCACACTTGAGCTCCTGCACCTTGACCTATTTGATTCACATGGAGCCAAGTCACTAAGCGGGAACCGATACTGCTTAGTAATAGTTGATGATTACTCTAGGTTTACCTGGGTTAAGTTCCTAAAAACCAAAGATGAAACCCTAAACCTATTTATTGAATTCTGTAAACTAATTGAAAATCAAAACGACACTAAAATAAAAAGACTTAGGAGTGATCACGGGGGAGAGTTTGAAAATCAACGGTTTGAGGAATTCTGTAAGGTAAATGGGTATTTCCATGAATATTCATGTCCTAGAACCCCCCCAACAAAACGGGATAGTCGAGCGAAGGAATAGAACATTACAAGAAGCCGCTAGGGCTATGCTCAACGAATTTAAACTAGCAAACCAATTTTGGGCAGAAGCAACTAGTACAACCTGTTATATCCAAAATAGGGTTTTGATTAACAAACGACACAACAAAACCCCCTATGAACTGTACTTCCATAGACTCTCAAACCTACATTACCTAAGGGTCTTTGGGTGCAAAGTCCATATCCTAAACACCAAAGACTATTTAGGAAAATTTCAATCCAAGTCAAACCCAGGTATTTTCCTAGGATATTCAACCACAAGTAGAGCCTATAGAGCTTACAACAAACAAACTAAGAAAATTGAAGAAACAACAAACTTAATTTTCGATGAAGAAATCAATTCATTATCTAATAATCCAGACTCAATTTCATCAAACTCTGACCAAGAAAATAATGAACAAATTATTGAACCATTAATTGAACCTTTACATGAACTAACTATTGAACCAATGAATGAATTAACTGAACCAAGAATCGAACCAACAAATGAACCAGCCCAAAGAGTCGAATCAAATAGTGAATCAAACCAACCAGCTGGACCTGAGGCTGAACCAAGCACTAGAAGAACAAAGAAACCCAGACTTAGTCACCCAACCGATCAAATTGTGGGTGATCCAACTCTAGGAGTCAGGACTAGGTCCTCCTATAGGAACCTTAGCCAAATAGCTATGATATCAAAAATTGAACTCAAAACTATAGAAGAAGCAAGAAGAACTAGCGAAGAAGAACTAGCTCAATTCGAGAGAAACCAAGTCTAGGAATTAGTACCTAAACCTGAGGGCAAATCCATCATTGACACTAAGTGGGTATTTAGGAATAAGCTGAATGATCAAGGAGAAATAGTCAGAAATAAAGCCCGCTTAGTAGCAAAAGGTTTCAGCCAAGTAGAGGGATTAGATTACGATGAAACATATGCCCCAGTAGCTAGACTTGAGTCAATCAGAATGTTGTTAGCCTTTGCATCCCATAAAGGTTTTAAGTTATATCAAATAGATGTAAAGTCAGCCTTCTTAAATGGATTCATTAAAGAAGAAGTTTATGTAGGACAACCCCCAGGGTTTGAGGACTTAGATAAACCTAACCATGTTTACAAACTAACCAAAGCATTATATGGGCTAAAACAAGCACCTAGGGCCTGGTATGAACGATTATCAACCTATTTAACTAAGAACCCAATCCAACACTCCAGAACCAAATATATAGAAGTCAAACATCATTTTGTAAGAGACCATGTAACCAGGGGTGAAATAGTACTCAAGTATATTGACTCTAAATCCAACCTAGCTGATATATTCACAAAGCCCTTACCTGAGTCTGAGTTCAGCTCACTAAGAAGGCAGTTAGGATTGTGCTCTGTAGAATAGAGTATCTCAAATTTTTTTTCTGCTCTACTTGATTTCAAAATCAGTTTACACTTTTTACTTAGTTTTATTACAAAACTACCCCCTTTAAAATTTAGGGCTTTTTCGAAAATGGACTTAGCCTAGGCCCTAACCCTAGAACTGCATGCACCTATAGACTTAGAAGCCAGCATCTCACAAGCACATTAGGGTACTTTTGATTGATAATCTAGAAAGGATTGAGATGCTTAGGTCTTTGCCTTAATTCAAGATGCTTTAAGTCAGTGCATCTGCAGTAATTGAGGCACTAAATACAACTTAAACAACAATCGAGTTAAGTGTCAAGTTTAGAAAATCTAACTTGAACAGAAACACTTAACTTGACTAACCCTAGCAATAACTACTGTTTATAACAGTTAGTAAGTAGCTAATTGGGTTAGACATGTCCCTACAGAGAAAATTAATTGATTTAGTATAAATCTAATTATGAATTGGTTCAGTACAGCAAATTCCTTTATGCAATCATATTTATCTTGTTTTGATATATGGCAAAGGGGGAGAGATAGGAACGAGAAAAATTACTTTTTCTTACTTTTTCTAAATTTTTCCTTTATTCAAAAAGATTTTTCCTTTATTTAAAAAGATTCAAAAATATACTTATTCAAAAGCTTAAACTTTTTGAAGAAGTACTTAAGTTCTTAAAAATTACTTTTTCTAAATTTTTCCTTTATTCAAAAAGATTTTTCCTTTATTCAAAAAGATTCAAAAATATACATATTCAAAAGCATAAACTTTTTGATGAAGTACTTAAATTCTTAAAGCTTTTAAAATTTTGCCTAAGTACTCCAGTTTCAAAAGTTCTTAAAAGCTTTTAAAATTTTGCCTAAGTACTCCAGTTTCAAAAGTTCTTAAAAGCTTTTAAAATTTTGCCTAAGTACTTTAGTTTCAAAATTTCTTAAAGCTTTCAAAATGCTGCTAAGATTTTCAAAATCTTGCTAAGTACTCTAGCCTCAAATTTTTTCAAAATATTGCTAAGTACTCTAGCCTCAAATTTTTTCAAAATATTGCTAAGTACTCTAGTCTCAAAATTTTTATTAAAGCTTTCAAAATTTTGCTAAGTACTCTAGCCTCAAATTTTTTTCAAAATATTGCTAAGTACTCTAGCCTCAAAATTTTTTCAAAATATTGCTAAATACTCTAGCCTCAAAATTTTTATTTAATGCTTTCAAAATTTTGCTAAGTATTCTAGCCTTTCAAAAGTTTCTTACTTAAGCTTGTCAAAATTTTTTTTAGGTACTCTAAAGCTTAAGTTTTTTCAAACTGGATTAAAACTAAAATTCTTACTTAAGCTAACATTTTCAAAAAGTTTTCAAAGTACAAGTAAAGTTTTTTTACCCCACGAATTTTTAAAAAATCTAGGGGGAGATTCCTTCCAGGGGGAGGAAACAAAAGTTAAAATTTTTTCATGTTTTGCTTAAACTTAACTTTTTGAACTAGGGTTGCCATAAATCAAAAAGGGGGAGATTGTTGGTGCAGAATGCACCTAAGTCAAACCCGTGTTTTGATAATGGCAACATAGGTCAAAAGTTAAGTCTTTCTTGTTTTCTAACAAGTTAATTTAGTGTGCAGGAAAAGCCCTAGCGAAGGACTGCTAGGCACTGGCAAAGGAATGCCAGGAACGAAAGCCCTAGCAAAGGATTACTAGGCAACTGGCGAAGGACTGCCAGTATCAAGCCCTAGCGAAGGACTGCTAGGCTCCAGGCAAAGGACAGCTTGGGACTGAAGCCCTAGCGAAGGACTGCTAGGCAACTGGCGAAGGACTGCTAGGCAACTGGCGAAGGACTGCCAGTTTACAAGACCTGACAAAGGACCGTCAGGCAAAAGTCCAACCAGAGGAACGGTTGGCATCAGGTAAATTCTCCCGAGAGGAGTAGGTGAGGACGCATTCCCCGTCGAGGGAACAGTAGGCGTCGGTTCGACCTAGGGCTCCATTTTGGAGACCAAAGTCAGAACCAAGACAGCTAAGGCTGTATAAATCTAATAAATTATTATGTTATTGTGTTTTGGACTAACCCAGGATGCAAGACCGAAGGAACGTGTGTCTGCAGCTCAGAAAGCCTCAAAGGAGATGTAACGCCCCAAAATTTCCCATATGAAATATGGTGGAATTCATGAAATAGTATCATGAAATATTATGAAATATTATGAATTCATAAATATGAAATATTATGAAATTCATGAAATAGTATCATGAAATATTATGAAATATTATGAATTCATAAATATGAAATATTATGGAATTCATGAAATAGTATCATGAAATATTATGAAATATTATGAATTCATAAATATGAAATATTATGAAATTCATGAAATAGTATCATGAAATATTATGAATTCATAAATATGAAATATTATGGAATTCATGAAATAGTATCATGAAATATTATGAGATATCATGAATTCATAAATATGAAATATTATGGAATTCATGAAATATTATCATGAAATATTATGAAATATATGAATTCATGGAATATAATTAATATTATGAAATTTCATGATGGGCTTGGCTTAATGGGCTTGGATTGGTGCAAAATGTGATAAAAAGAAAATAAAGAAGGGAGGAAGCAGGGATTGAACCTTGTGCACTAGCAATGTCTTAACCATTGCACCAAGCCATGTTCTTGTAGAGGAATAAGAAACATGCTTGTTAAAAGCTAGGGAGGTGAAGAGACATGTCTTTTCATGAGAAAAGTATAAATAAGGGAAGTTGGAATAACTTCCTCTTTCTCTTCTTCTTCCTCCCCTCATCACCGAAATTCTCTCTTCTCCCTCTCCATTTTCGAAAGTGAACCTAGGGTTCTAACCCTAGGAAATTGGAAGAGTAAAGGAACCCTTTAAGGTTCTTACCTTCTACTAGGGCCAAGATTGCTAAGAGAAGGCAAACAAGGGAAACACTCACCTTCCTTCAACCAAGGGCATCTTAAGAGGTTAGAGAAGGAGAAAATCAAGCGAAAGGATGTAAGTATCCTCTCGCCTGTGGCATAATTGTTGTTGAATGTTTGGTTGTTTCATTCTTTTGCAAGATCACAAGGACCCTCCTTGATGAAGGTTTCGGCCACCCCAAGTAAGGGGTCCAAGAAAAGAGTTTTTGACCAAACCTTGATATATGCTATTACTCATAGGGACTTTAGACTCATATGTGTGTTTTCCAAATGTTTGGAAGGACAAAAAAAAACTAGGGTTTGGTACCCTACAAGTTTCGGCCACCCTTGTGGTGGAGGCCAAGTGAAGTTTTCTTTTATCAAACCTTGATACATGCTAGTGCCCTAGGGATTCTATACACATGTGTGGTGTTTCCAAATGTTTGGGAGAACAAAAATTAGGGTTTTAGCCACCCTACAACTTTCGGCCAAAGGGGATTAAATTGGGGCTTTGGGTGGAATTATTTTATGTATATGTGTGGTTTATGCAAAATGTTGTGAACAAAACCTAGGGTTACACCCTTGTGTAGGTTTCGGCCAACACCCAAGAAGGGACCTTGGTTACCCCTTGATGCATGTGAAGACCCCTTGGAATTTAGAGTATACCTATATGTTGTGTCCCTACATTTTTTGTGATAGCAAAACCTAGGGTTTTGAACTTGGATGGGTTTCGGCCAAGGCTTAGAAAAAAAAGGGTTAGTGAGGGTTGAATTATCCTACAATATATCCATGTTTAAGATAAGTATACAAGGTGTTTGAATAAAGGTATGTGTGAATGATTAATGCAAAAGTCCTAATATTTCCCTACTCTTGATGTTTCGGCCAACCCACTAGGACTAGGGTTTGTAAAGGTCAAACTACCCTATGATATATGTTTATGGTTGGGGATGATCATATGTATATGTATGTGGTGTTAAATGGAATGGTTGATAAGGAAACCTTAATTGATAGCATGCTTTGATATGTTTATGTATGAGGTGTTTAAATGAGATGTCTGATTGAAATCTTAATTGATAGCATGCTACCACTCTCTACGATATGAGTATGACCTATGGGACCAAAGCTTGTCAGGTCTAAGGTAGGTTAAGTGGTTGAAATATGATGCATGATGAAATATGATGAACATGTATGAAATGTGATGTATATATGAACATGTATGACATATGATGCATGTATGAACATGTATGAAATATGATGAATATATGAACATGTATGAAATATAATGTATGTATGAGCATGCCTTATAGCCCATGGGGTACATTTATGAAATTGCATGTGATATGTTAAAATGCTTGAAAGGATACTCAAATAGTATGGGATCAAGAGCACCCGAATGTGTGGTGTGTCCCTAGGGGATCAAGAGCACCCTTGAAGAGTGGTGTGTCCCATAAGAGTAAATATGGAGTATTCCTTAGCATATATGTAACAGCATGATAAGTATTTTACTTTTGAAGTTGTGTACCCGACTCGGAAGGGGGTCGTTAAATAAATCCGGGGTGCATGTTAACGTGACTCCGGTAGGACGGAAGGGTCCTGCTCTAATGACTTGGTGGCTCGCTACCCCAATTCATTAGGGAACGCGCAATAGTTCCGCGCGATAGTTGGTACACAACAGGGCCCGATATGATATGGATGTATTTTTAAATAATACCATTATGGAAATGTTTTGAAAACATTCATTGAGAATATTTGTAATATGTGAAGAGTATGCTTAAGGTACTTGATATTGCATGTTAGAAACTTGGATGTTTAACATGCTTTGATGAACTCATGCTTATGATTTATTATGTGTACATGTTATGCTTTCGTATGGTTTTAGCGAGTAGGACAGGATCCTTACTAAGCATTTATGCTTACTAGTTTATGTGTTGTCTTATGCTGCAGATAACACTTAAATGGAAGGAAGAGGCAGGAGGCTGAAGATGTGTGGGGTGGTGGCTCGGGAAGAAAGATTTCTATATCTATATATTTATGCTTATGTTATACTCCTTGACAATGAATGATAGTGATTAGGATTGATATTGCATGATAATAGTTACACTTGGAATTTTCATATACTTGATTTATTGGATTATATTATGGTGTGAAATAATATGTGAGCTTGATAATTTTTGCAAGCATGCTTAGTACCTAGTTCTCTTAAGTCCTTGCATTGTTGTTTTAATGTCATGCTAGGAGATAGAAATAGAAAAAAAAAATATATTACTATATGATTGAATGTACGTAACCCCGCCTCGAGAGTAGATATAAGGGCGGGCGTTACAGGTTGGTATCAGAGCAAGTTTCCCCTCCACCACACACACATCAAGCTTCCTTCTGCCGCTTCCAAGTAAGAAATCCTAACCTCGCTTTATTTTATTTCATGTACAGTAATGATATATATAGAGATGATATATGCTTGCATGAGATATAGATGATTTATGCTTGCATAATATAGAGATGATTTATGCTTGCATAACAAATGAAAGTAGTGATAATTCTTATGTTAGTTTAATTATCACCTGTATGATAGACATGGCTAGAAGACGTAGCAATCGGGGTAACGAGACAGTACCCCCACCTGATGTGATACAAGTGATCACAGATCTGCAGCGTCAGGTCACTGAACAACAGCAGATAATAAACACTCTGATGACCCAGCAAGGGAACACTACAACCCCGCAGGGAAGTCAGAACGTAATGCCTACTGAGCCTCCAACTGCACAAGCACCCCCGGACACTCCGGCCCGGGGAGCCCGACAGGAGGCCTATTTGATTCAGTGGCAGAGACTGAAGCCGGAAAAGTTCTCGGGCACCTGCGAGCCCTGGGATGCTCAGGCCTGGCTCAAGACAGTTGAGAGCACAGTAGAATTATTAAACTGACCTGAGCATGAGAAAATTAAATGTGTCTCGTTCTGCTTCACTGGCGACGCCAGGATGTGGTGGGAACGGGTAAAGGCTAGAAGGTCAGTGGACCAAATGAAGTGGAAGGACTTTGAGTCCGAATTTCTAGAGGAATTCTTTAATATGCGAGTCACAAACAGGCACTTTGATGAGTTCACTGAATTCCGGCAGGGAAATCTCACAGTCAATGATGTCGTTAAGCAATTTAACAGACTGGCACGATTATGTCCGGAGTTGGTCAGTACAGAGAAAGAAAGGGTCAGATTAATGCTCAAGATGCTCAGGCCCGAGATAGCTCTGAATGTAGCTGGTGGCGTTAATAGGCCCCAGACCACAGAGGAGCTGTTCAGCAGTGCTCTTATTACTGAGCATTATCTAAAGAAGATGAACCCGCAGAGCCAACCACTGACCGCCAGCAAGTGTCAGGATCAGTCGGGAGGTCAGAAACCTCCAAATAGCAACCCCCACTGGAAGGAGAACCAAAATGGAAAGAGAAAGCCAGGGGATAAATCTGCCAGTGGTTATTTAGGCAAGAAGCCTAAATATCCCCAATGTGCCAATTGTGGGAAGATGCACCAAGGGACATGCCTTTTAGGCGCTAGGAGATGCTATACTTGCGGAAAGGAAGGACACATGGCCAGGGAGTGTCCTGCTGCAGCCAAAGCACCTCAGCCGCAATATGATCAGTACAAAGGTGCTCCTTCCCAGTTACACCTGATGCAGGCAGCTATAGATGGTACTCATATATGCCAGGGGAGATTAGAGGCCCCGCCTGCCACGACAAACGCCAGAGTTTTCTCTCTTACGAAAGAAGACGTGGCGACTGCCTCTACCGTTGTCACAGGTCAGATATTTATTTACAGTCAGTATGCTACTGCTTTATTTGACACTGGGGCAACGCATTCGTTTATCTCTATGCAATATGCCAAAAGAAATAATATGTCACTACAAGATTTAGACTGTAAATTTCTGACAACACTGCCCACGGGTGAGGTGATACCCTCTACCCAAATGCTACGGGCCGCACCAATCAGAATCGCAGATAGGGAACTTTACTGCGATCTGATAGTGCTAGATATGTCAGATTATGATGTGATATTAGGCATGGATTTCTTGAACAAATATGGCGCCTCCATTGAGTGCCGGAAACGTATTCCGACCTGAGACGGAAATTCTGTTCGAGTTTATCGGAGAGCCGAAGAAGAGGACAAGTAAATTCTTGTCGGCTCTGAAAGCAAGAAAGATGTTAGAAAAGGGATGCTCTGAATTTCTAACTCATGTGGTTGATACCAGTCCTACAGAGGGGCCAAAGCTAGAAGACGTCAAGGTTGTATGCAATTACCCAGAGGTATTTCCTGATGACTTACCAGGATTAGCACCTGAAAGAGATATAGAATTTGCAATTGAGTTGGTTCCTGGTACCAACCCCATTTCTAAGGCACCGTACCGAATGGCGCCGACAGAATTAAAGGAGTTGCAAGGACAGTTACAGGAGCTACTTGACAAGGGACTCATCCGCCCTAGTCATTTCCCTGGGGAGCTCCCGTACTGTTTGTAAAAGAAAAGAAGCATGGGTCGATGCGAATGTGTATTGACTATTGGGCAATGCGATTAAAGCATCCGGAATTATTTTAAAGTTCGGGACGAACTTTTTATAAGGTAGGGAGGATTGTAACACCCCAAAATTTCCCATATGAAATATGGTGGAATTCATGAAATAGTATCATGAAATATTATGAAATATTATGAATTCATAAATATGAAATATTATGAAATTCATGAAATAGTATCATGAAATATTATGAAATATTATGAATTCATAAATATGAAATATTATGGAATTCATGAAATAGTATCATGAAATATTATGAAATATTATGAATTCATAAATATGAAATATTATGAAATTCATGAAATAGTATCATGAAATATTATGAATTCATAAATATGAAATATTATGGAATTCATGAAATAGTATCATGAAATATTATGAGATATCATGAATTCATAAATATGAAATATTATGGAATTCATGAAATATTATCATGAAATATTATGAAATATATGAATTCATGGAATATAATTAATATTATGAAATTTCATGATGGGCTTGGCTTAATGGGCTTGGATTGGTGCAAAATGTGATAAAAAGAAAATAAAGAAGGGAGGAAGCAGGGATTGAACCTTGTGCACTAGCAATGTCTTAACCATTGCACCAAGCCATGCTTCTTGTAGAGGGAATAAGAAACATGCTTGTTAAAAGCTAGGGAGGTGAAGAGACATGTCTTTTCATGAGAAAAGTATAAATAAGGGAAGTTGGAATAACTTCCTCTTTCTCTTCTTCTTCCTCCCCTCATCACCGAAATTCTCTTCTTCTCCCTCTCCATTTTCGAAAGTGAACCTAGGGTTCTAACCCTAGGAAATTGGAAGAGTAAAGGAACCCTTTAAGGTTCTTACCTTCTACTAGGGCCAAGATTGCTAAGAGAAGGCAAACAAGGGAAACACTCACCTTCCTTCAACCAAGGGCATCTTAAGAGGTTAGAGAAGGAGAAAATCAAGCGAAAGGATGTAAGTATCCTCTCGCCTGTGGCATAATTGTTGTTGAATGTTTGGTTGTTTCATTCTTTTGCAAGATCACAAGGACCCTCCTTGATGAAGGTTTCGGCCACCCCAAGTAAGGGGTCCAAGAAAAGAGTTTTTGACCAAACCTTGATATATGCTATTACTCATAGGGACTTTAGACTCATATGTGTGTTTTCCAAATGTTTGGAAGGACAAAAAAAAACTAGGGTTTGGTACCCTACAAGTTTCGGCCACCCTTGTGGTGGAGGCCAAGTGAAGTTTTCTTTTATCAAACCTTGATACATGCTAGTGCCCTAGGGATTCTATACACATGTGTGGTGTTTCCAAATGTTTGGGAGAACAAAAATTAGGGTTTTAGCCACCCTACAACTTTCGGCCAAAGGGGATTAAATTGGGGCTTTGGGTGGAATTATTTTATGTATATGTGTGGTTTATGCAAAATGTTGTGAACAAAACCTAGGGTTACACCCTTGTGTAGGTTTCGGCCAACACCCAAGAAGGGACCTTGGTTACCCCTTGATGCATGTGAAGACCCCTTGGAATTTAGAGTATACCTATATGTTGTGTCCCTACATTTTTTGTGATAGCAAAACCTAGGGTTTTGAACTTGGATGGGTTTCGGCCAAGGCTTAGAAAAAAAAGGGTTAGTGAGGGTTGAATTATCCTACAATATATCCATGTTTAAGATAAGTATACAAGGTGTTTGAATAAAGGTATGTGTGAATGATTAATGCAAAAGTCCTAATATTTCCCTACTCTTGATGTTTCGGCCAACCCACTAGGACTAGGGTTTGTAAAGGTCAAACTACCCTATGATATATGTTTATGGTTGGGGATGATCATATGTATATGTATGTGGTGTTAAATGGAATGGTTGATAAGGAAACCTTAATTGATAGCATGCTTTGATATGTTTATGTATGAGGTGTTTAAATGAGATGTCTGATTGAAATCTTAATTGATAGCATGCTACCACTCTCTACGATATGAGTATGACCTATGGGACCAAAGCTTGTCAGGTCTAAGGTAGGTTAAGTGGTTGAAATATGATGCATGATGAAATATGATGAACATGTATGAAATGTGATGTATATATGAACATGTATGACATATGATGCATGTATGAACATGTATGAAATATGATGAATATATGAACATGTATGAAATATAATGTATGTATGAGCATGCCTTATAGCCCATGGGGTACATTTATGAAATTGCATGTGATATGTTAAAATGCTTGAAAGGATACTCAAATAGTATGGGATCAAGAGCACCCGAATGTGTGGTATGTCCCTAGGGGATCAAGAGCACCCTTGAAGAGTGGTGTGTCCCATAAGAGTAAATATGGAGTATTCCTTAGCATATATGTAACAGCATGATAAGTATTTTACTTTTGAAGTTGTGTACCCGACTCGGAAGGGGGTCGTTAAATAAATCCGGGGTGCATGTTAACGTGACTCCGGTAGGACGGAAGGGTCCTGCTCTAATGACTTGGTGGCTCGCTACCCCAATTCATTAGGGAACGCGCAATAGTTCCGCGCGATAGTTGGTACACAACAGGGCCCGATATGATATGGATATATTTTTAAATAATACCATTATGGAAATGTTTTGAAAACATTCATTGAGAATATTTGTAATATGTGAAGAGTATGCTTAAGGTACTTGATATTGCATGTTAGAAACTTGGATGTTTAACATGCTTTGATGAACTCATGCTTATGATTTATTATGTGTACATGTTATGCTTTCGTATGGTTTTAGCGAGTAGGACAGGATCCTTACTAAGCATTTATGCTTACTAGTTTATGTGTTGTCTTATGCTGCAGATAACACTTAAATGGAAGGAAGAGGCAGGAGGCTGAAGATGTGTGGGGTGGTGGCTCGGGAAGAAAGATTTCTATATCTACATATTTATGCTTATGTTATGCTCCTTGACAATGAATGATAGTGATTAGGATTGATATTGCATGATAATAGTTACACTTGGAATTTTCATATACTTGATTTATTGGATTATATTATGGTGTGAAATAATATGTGAGCTTGATAATTTTTGCAAGCATGCTTAGTACCTAGTTCTCTTAAGTCCTTGCATTGTTGTTTTAATGTCATGCTAGGAGATAGAAATAGAAAAAAAAATATATTACTATATGATTGAATGTACGTAACCCCGCCTCGAGAGTAGATATAAGGGCGGGCGTTACAGGAGAGAGGCAGTAGCTGAGTAGGGCGCCCGGAGCGTCCCGGGCACCCCCAAGGGCCATACAAAACAAGTAACAAGAAAAATGATTCGAATACATACTGGGTCGGGCACCCCCGTGCTCCCGGGCGCCCCCGCTGCTCCCGAGCGCCCCCTGCGCTGCGGGCGCCCCCATGCGCATACATCGAACCCGAACCCCTCGAAGCCAAGCAAAGCCAAAGGATAGAGTTTGACCCGTTCAATCCGGGCGCCCCGAGCGTTGCGGGCGCCCCGGTCAAAGCGGATCCAGAGGATCAGACGCGACCGAGACTTTGGCGGATCGAAGGCCATGTGGGGGGCGCCCCCGACATCCCGGGTGCCCCCAGGCCTTATATAAGGGACCTTCGACCAAGGCTTCAACACAACTATTCTCTCAACGCTCCAACAATCTTCTATGCTCGTGCCTTGCTCCGGAAACACTCCAACTCGAGCCGACGACGTCCCGCTGCCCCGAACAAGTCAAACCACTCCGGACGTCGGTAACGAAGATCGTAATTTTGATATTATTATTGCACTTATTTGTAATCAAATCTTTGTAAACAATTCTGCGCGTATATAGAATTGCCCAAAGTAAACGGTCAACGACCGTGGGCCTTGGAGTAGGAGTCGACACAGGCTCCGAACCAAGTAAATCGATTGTGTCTGTGTGCTGTTTATTTTATTTTCGCTGCGTACTTACTCTTACTTAAAATCCGAACGATTTCCGATATTCACCCCCCCTTCTATCGGTTTTCTCGATCCAACATTCTATGCATGACTCTAATGGGGCTTTATTGGGCTAAGATAGGGACCATGAGGAGGAGTTGGTTCTTGACCCTCTAATGGATCCAAACCCGATCCATTAAATGGTGATCCATTCCACTAAAGGATCACATTGTACTTCCTCACCAACCCCCATATTTTCATATGGGCTCCACCTATTACGAGCCATCCATCTCCCTATGTTTAAGATATCGCATGCCTGATAATTAATTCAATTTACTGATAATTAAATTAATTATCTTCTTAATCCTTGATTAGTACCACGCAACCTTTTCGACATGCCGGACCATGGTCCACTTGCAAGATTTGGCATGACGATCCTTTTGAGCTCACCAAGGGGGCATCATCACCCTGACTCATCAGGACACGGATTCCGTCAATAATCAACGACAATCATATTATTAATATTATTTCCCAACTTACCGAGTCTATCGATCTAATAGAATAGATCTCGCCCAAGGGTAAATCAAAGAAACAATAGTTAATAATATATGCCCGCCATTATTTCGGGATTCAGAGATCGTACTCCATAATAGCATCCGAGGTCTAATCCAATTTACTAGGTCAGTACAAAAATTGGATAACCTCTCTTTGGTCCTACTCAATGTACACAAAGTACACTAGTGTAATCCTATGGTTATGATAAACCACACCTGATTATACTACAACCATTCTGATTGGTTTGTCCAACTCCATCTCGGTTGTGAGTCTCATTCTTATGCTTCGGTAAGGGGCCTGATAGCATAATCTTCTGTGCGACACCACACACCATGCTATCTATAATGCCAAGCATTAGACGTTTAGTGCACATACTAATATAAACATAAACGTGCACTGTGTGACTTCTGATTATCTTTAAAATGTAGATGTATCTTTAAACCAAAAAGTAAAGATTTTAGTATACATCCTAACACACTGACCTTTTTTCTGCCATTATCGAAAAAAATAGTGCAGAAACCCTAACCCCTATTTTCGAGAGTGCCGATCAGTGTGGACTTCCACGCAAACACTTAAAGCTGCCTCAGGGACACACGGACAGACTTTCCTAGGGTTTTGGTTGGGGGGAGGGATTGGAGAAATGAGCTCGCGACTATAGCACAGCTAGGGTGCACACAATGCCCTCCAACTTCGGCAATAATAATTAGGTTACTGCGCTGAGAGAGAAAGGAGAAAATTTTGACTCTCTAAGGCATCCGAACCACAATATGTTATTTAATTTGAAAAGTCTGAAAAAGTGATTTGGATGTCTCGGAATTGTTAACTGAGAAAGAGAATTCTTGGCGGGAAAGGTATAAGAGGAAGATCACCTTATTTGATGCGCCCTTTAGTAAAAAAGAAACCTTAGTACGCATTTTGGTAATTAGGAATTCTCAAGTGCGCCGTTTGGTAAAAAGCCGAATTTCCTTCATCTCCTCGTTAGCCTTAGTAACAGCAATAACATACTTTGAACCAAAAACTCCCTCAATGTCCTTGTTTGGGATTTGCCACCAGCATTCCATGTCGATACAAAAATTCTATGAACCAAAAATCACATCAATTAGATATCAAAAAGCAAATTGTTGCAAGGAGAAAGAGAATTGATTACTTGTAATCCTGAACAACTGCAACTTGAGTTGTGTCAACATCTAAGTTCCTCTTGAACTGTCTCTTTGAGAAATCAAGAAGGAAATGACTATCTTGTTTGTGGTCAAAAGTTCAGAACAAGAGATCTCGACATTATATTTAACTTGTCTGCTATTCTTCGCTGTGTTTGTCTCCATGTCTGCTGAATTGGCTCTCCATTTCCCATCGCCATATGATGAAATCTTAGACTTGTTAATGGAGGAAAGAGCATACTAGCAACAAGAACAGGATACGAGGCCTATCTCTTCCAAACACACCATCATCGACATGGAAGTGCTGAGGTTTGTTCTTGGTGTTGCCGAACCATTTTCATACCATCATGGACCAAGATGACTTCTCCAATCAAAATGAGATTATATATATCAGAAAATAATATCAGAATTCTAGAAGACCAAACATTTCTGCAATAGAAAACCTTGTCTTTCCATGAGTTGTCATCTCTCATTTTTCTAGAAATCCTCCTTCATGCACACCGCTGCCAATGCTGATGTCGAAGAAGTGCAAAAGACCGATTTTTTTTTCACGAAAAAGATGAAGTTTTTTCTGCAAAGAAAGAGGGATCTGAAGCCGACAGATCTGAAGAATGGGGAAAGCTGTGATTGTGGACGCAGATTTAGGGAAGAATAGCGAATGGGAGAGCACACACTACCTTCCTCCTCTCCCCCTAATGCCAAGGCCTTGGTTTCGGACTCCGCTACAGCAAAGCATCCAATTCGAAGAGGAGAAAAGGTGGGATGACTTCGAACGTCGGAAGGATGACGCCTCTGCTCTACTAGGGTTTCATGATCAGGTGGATTGATTCTCGAAGTTTGGTTTCACCACTCCCGAAGATGAGTTATAACAGAGCAAATTTTAAATTTAATTAATTGTTAGGAATATTTTTATTTATTAAAAATTTTCGTTAACCTGTGATTAACAAAAACAACGTTTTATCAAACGGCCTACGTGAAAAATTATCAAAAAGCATTTTGAGGATTGGTTATTACCAAAGGGCGTACCAAAAAATATTCTCATCCTCTTATACCCCTCCCGCCACCAATTTCCTTTGGCAGTTAGATTTTTGAGGCATTCGAACCACTTTTTTAGAGTTTTGATTTTAAAATAAGAGAGTATGATTTAGATACAAGTATTCTCCTTTTTCTCACCCTATATATTTCTTTCTACCTTGTACAACTCGACTTATCATGAACCATTTATTGTATTTTGCTATGATTGCAAAAGAGGAGGTTGAAAGTGGGAGTGTGTTCTAGAGGTAACTTCAAAGAGTCGACTTTAAAAAATCGTTGAGGAAGATTGGTGTTGAAGGAGAAACATCAACCAATAGTGTATTTGGTAGAAAGAAGAAAAATATTTAGTAAAGTACATATGATTTGGCTACTTAAAATTTGTGTATATGGTGAAAAGAAATAGTATAAAGGTTCTTACAGGGTTTATTTCAATTAGACCATATTCTGCTCTGATATGGTATGTATGAGACCTAGTTTTGTACATGATCAACTCTTCCTACTAATTTTTAGTTTGAAGAAGAACTCTAACGGTGTCATACATTACATAAATAGGGTTCTCACAATTTGTTCAACCTTACGATAAATTCATGCTTGAATACAACCCCAGGCTTGATATCATACCATATCAAGCCCTCCTCATGCCTAATTTCATCAAATATCAGACCCTCCTCGGGCCTAATATCCTCTTATATCAGCCCACCGTGGGCCTGATATCGGATAATATTAGGCCCGGAGGGCTTGATATCATATCATATCGGGCCCAAGGAGGGACTGATATTGGATTTGTAACGATATTTGTTTGTTTTTTGAATTACTAAAACACTTGATTATGAATTTGAAACTTTGTCAAATTTAATTATAATTTATTTTTCAGGGATGATAACGTTATTGACAAAATTCTCTCAGAGATATGGAATACGCTTGATGATAACGCTATCATGCGGAATGGAGTAGAAATATCCAATACTAATATTCCATTATCTTCCGAGTATAGTGGTAATAGAATTACAAGGAATTTGACATTTGATTTAAATGAAAAAGCAAGTAATCTAGAAGATGTGTGTCTGAATTCTTCTACAAGACTTGTTGAATACTTTGAGCCAACCTGGAGTGAGGAGGAAGATCATAAAATCTGAAATGCAGATAAATTACAATCCAGTACAAGTGTACTAGAATTTCAAGCTGATGATATGCAAATTAAGTAATATGAATTTTCCCAAATCAGTACAGTATCTTAGAGGAGGAGTTTCTAATAGCTAATGATCCTTATATTTTGAATTCTCGATTGCTAGCTGGGCCAATTATGGAGGTAGAGGAAAGAGATATGTATGATTTTTTTTATGGGATAGATTTTTCAATCTAGATAAGAATTCAAGAATGCACTTGTGAAATATGCCATGGTTAAACATATGAGATATAACCCAGTTGCATCCGAAAAAAGAGTTAAAGCGGTGTGCTTTAACCAACCATGTATGTACATGGAGAGTAGTTGCCCAGGGAAAAGTAGAGTTCACAATTACAAAATTTGTAAAGGGTCACTAATGTGGAAATGTTAGGAAAGTGATGATCATCATGCATGCTCTTCGTTATTTACAGTGTCTTTTGTTGAAGAGCAATTTCTTTATAATGAACAATACAAATCAAGTATGATTATATCATATATAAAAGCTAGGTTTGGAATGACCATATCATACAGAAAAACATACATAGCCAGGGAGAAAACATTGAAAAAGGTTGTTAGAGATTATGATAAGGCATATAGAGATCTTCCACAATATCTACGCGAGTTAAGAGCTAGGGATCCTGAAACTTATGTGACACTATACAGGAATGGTAACAATGAGTTCTAGTGGTGTTTTTGGGGTTTTGGTACTTGTCGAAGAGTGTTCAGGTCTTATTTGTATAAACTTATCGGAATTGATGTCACACATCTAAGAGGGAAGTATCCGGGTGTATTGTTGATTACTATAGCGATTGATGGTAATGATAATGTTCTCCAAGTTGCCTTTGGAATCGTTGAAGATGAATGTGGGTCTACCATGTCTTACCCGTATATTTCATGATTTTGATATATGACAAAGGGGGAGAGAATGAAAAGAGTTCAAAATGGTCCAAAAATTTTCAAAGTGAAAAGTGTTTTCAAAGGTTTTCAAAATGCTTTATAGGATCTCAAAGTGTTTTTTTCTTTCTTTTGAAAAAAGGGGGTTCAAAGTATTTTCAAAATGCGTCACAAAATGTTCTAAGTATTCTTTCATTTTTTTTAAATACGTAGAACTTATTCAGCATTTTTGAAAAATGATTCTGAAAAACACTTATCTTTTGAAAAGAATGTGTTTACTTAAGCTTTCGAAACAAAAAGTTTACAGCTTTTTCCAAAACATAACTTAGCCTCTGAACTGTTTAAATCATATTTAAAAGACTAAGTATATTTTAAAAATATTTGATCTAGGGGGAGATAACTGATTAAGGGGGAGAGCTTAAGATAAAATTGTTTTTCCCTGTTTAAACCTATTTTTTTAGCTTAACTTTGAACTAGGTTGTCATAATCAAAAAGGAAGAGATTGTTGGTGCTGGAAACACCAGATCAAACCTTTTTTTGATAAGTGGCAAAGAGTCCAAGTTAAGCTAGTTTGTTTGTACTGATGAATTTGTGAGGCTTGTAGGAAAATACTAGGTAAGTTAGGCAAGAAGTCTTGACCTGCATGGTTGAACACGAAGTCCTGGTCGGGGATCGGGCAATGAAGACTTGGTGAGTGAAGCAGAGCATGAAGTCTTGGATAGGGGGACCAAGAAGAATACTTTGCCGAGCGGGGATTGTGGACAGGAGTTGAGACGGGTCGAGGTCGAACGCCATCAAGTTATGAGTCCTCGGAGGCCGAGCAAAAGTCCAACCGGAGGTTCCGGGTGGCAGCAGGTACACTCTCCTGAGAGGAGTAGGTAAGGACATGCTCCCTGAGGAGGGAATAGTAGGCGTCGGTCCTACTTAGGGTTTTAGTTGAAACCTAAAAGTCAGGACCAAGATAGCACTGGTTGTAATCCATGCATACTTTGATTATATTTATATTATTATGGAACTAACCCTTGTTGCAGTTGAAAAAGTTGAACCAGTTAGACTAGGGCGCCTAAATGAGACTCAAGCGCCTGGGAGCTGGCAGCGGGTGGCTGAGCTGGCGCAACGGTCATGTTTACGTGATGAGTGTTGAGTGAAGGTGCCACGTCAGCACTCAGGCGCCTGAAAGGGACTAGGGCCCCTGAGCCAGGATAATGTTTGACTGCACAGCGGATAGAATTGTCGTCCGAGACGCTGCGACTAGGGTGCCTTAAAGGCCTTTCAAGTGCCTGAATGAGTAATATATAAAGGGGTCGAGAGCAGCACTTCAGTACATCAATTTACATTCCACAATCATTCTATTCTCCTATGTGTTGCGCGATCAAAGCTTCGACAATGCTGAAACGTCATTTGACTCTCCGAGTGAAGGTTTTCAATTCATTCAAAAAAGAGTCGGTATACTTGTTTCATTTCATTTGCGCACTTAAATCTTGTACTCTGTACATTCTTTCGATCATTAGTGAAATGCCCAAAGTAAACAATCAAGGATCGTGGGCCTTGTAGTAAGAGCCGGTCAATACTCCGAAGCAAGTAAAACTATCTTGTGTTAGCGTGCTATGTTTTGTTTTACGCTGCGTACTCGATCATTCTGAAATCTGAAGAAATTTTAAGTGATATTCACCCCCCTCTATCGCTTTATTTCGATCCTACATAAGGTTACCCTAAAAGGAGTTAGGAAGAACAACATCTATGTAATAAACTTACCTACTTCACTTAAGTGTTATCTGACTCAAGTAGAAGAAACTAAATTATGGCATAAGAGATTAGGACATGCCAATCTAAAGCTAATCTCCAAACTCAGCCAAAAGGACTAATTAAGGGTATACCCAAAATTAGAAATCATGAAAATTCAGTTTGTGGCCCATGCCAACAGGGTAAACAAACCAAGTCCACACATAAACTTACCCAGCCTGACATAACCCAATCTATACTTGAACTCCTACACCTAGACTTATTTGATTTTCATGGAGTCAAGTCACTAAGAGAAAACCGGTACTACTTAGTTATAATTGATGATTATTATAAATTCACTTGGATCCAATTTCTAAAAGCCAATGATCAATGTCTTGAATCCTTTAAACTTTGGCTAACATCGTTGAAAATCAAAAAGATACTAAAATTAAAAGAATTCGTAGTGATCATGGGGGCAAATTCGAAAACTTAAAATTTACTAAATTCTGCAACATAAATGGGTATTTTCATGAATTCTCCTGCCCGAAGATTGCCCAATAAAATGGCCTAGTTGAAAGAGGAAGCAGAACCTTCCAAGAAGCAGCTAGGACCATACTTAATGAATATAACTTGGCCAAACATTTTTGGGCAGAAGCAGTTAGTAGTGCAATATAGGGTCCTAATCAATAAGAGACACAATAAGACCCCTTATGAAATATATTATTATAAACTACCTAACCTACATTATCTAAGGGTCTTTGGCTGTAAAGTTCACATCTTAAATACAAAAGACTACTTAGGTAAATTTCAATCCAAGTCAACCTTAGGGTACTCAGCCACAAGTAGGGTATACAGAGTCAACAAACAAACCCTTAAGATTGAAGAAACTACCAACTTAATATTTGATGAAGAAAACCAATTTAATTCAACTAATTCATCTAACTCAAATCAACTTAACTTAGTTAATCCCAAAGATGATAAGTCTAGACCAGACCAAATCACTGACTTACCAATTGAATCAATTTCTGAACCAATCATAAACCTACCTACTGAATCGGTTCCTGAACAAAATTCATTACCTACTGAACCGGTCCCTGAATCAACCCAAAATTTACCAACCGAACCTGAGGTTGAACCAAGTTCTAGGAGACCTAAGCTACCCAGACTAAATCACCCAACTAACCACATTATGGGTGATCCAACCTTAGGGGTCATAACAAGGTCCTCCTATATAAATCTTAGTTAGGTTGCACTGATTTTAAAGATTAATCCTAAGACCATAGAAGAGGTCTTACCTAACCCAGACTCGATCATTGTTGTGCAAGAGGAACTAGCCCAATTTGATAGTGGGACATAGTACCTAAACCTGAAGGTAAGTTGATTAAAGACACTATGTGGGTATTTAGGAACAAGGTGAATGACAAAGGTGAAATAATGAGAAATAAAGTCCGCTTCGTGGCTAAAGGTTTTAGTCAAGTTGAGGGGTTAGACTATGATGAAACTTATGCCCCTGTAGCTAGACTTGAGTCAATTTGAATGTTGCTAGCCTTTGTAACCCATAGAGGATTCAAACTATATCAAATGGATGTTATGTCTGCCTTTCTGAATGGATTTATAAAAGAGGAAGTCTATGTAGGACAACCTCTAGGTTTTGAAGACTTAGACTACCCTAACCATGTATTCAAACTTAGGAAAACTCTTTATGGTTTAAAACAAGTACCTAGGGCGTGGTATGAAAGACTATCAACTTACCTAATTTCTAAAGGTTTTAACCAAGGCCAATTGACTCAACTTTATTTGTTATGACCTTAGAAAAAGACATCATTATAGCCCAAATCTATGTAGATGATATAATCTTTAGATCAACTAATATTAATTTCTTAAAAGAATTCATTAAAATCATGGAAAGTGAATTTGAAATGAGTTTAGTAGGTGAACTGACTTTCTTTTTAGGACTCCAAATTAAACAAACCAGGGATAAAAATTATGTTCACCAATCAAAATATTCAAAAGAATTGGTTAAAAAATTCAAAATGGAAAATTCAAAAGACTTAGGTACCCCTATGACCACAAATGGTAAAATAGATAATGGCCCTGAAGAGCCAGTTGACTTAAAGTATTATAGAAGTGCTATAAGGAGCTTACCTTTGTTGGGACCGGGTGCATGTCGACAAGGATACGGGTTCGTAAAATTTTAAATTTTTACGTGCAGCGGAAGAATTAGCATAAAATAATTTCTTAAATTATTTTAACCTCGTATCTAGCATGCAACCTTATGGTGTGTGGACATAATCATAAAATAAAACTTTGCGGAAAAGTAAACTAATTTACCAAGTACCTCGCGTAACTCGAAGTAAGGGACGAGATCCAACCGTAGCATCCCTTGGAAGCTTCGCCTCTATTCGCATCCACGCCGAGTTCTCTTCGGGATGACTTCGCAAAGTCACGAGTTTTTGTGCCGACGAGAACTACTAGATTCTCGGAAGGCACAACTAGAAAAACAAGAGAAGAAATAGGAAAGAGTGGAAACTAACCAACAAAGAAACGGAATCGAATTCCGAGAAGAGAGGAGTCGCTATCCGCTTCTTCTTCTTCTTGTTTGGTTTCTCCTTCTTGTTGAAGCTCACGGCAAATCACCCTTGGGAGGGAGGTGCTTCGGCCCTAGGTCCTCAAGAGGGCGCCGGCCCTAATTGGCCAAGAGGGCACCGGCCCTAGGTGGGGAAAGGGAAAGAGAGAAGAGAATTAAGAGAGAGAGAGGGAGCTCTATATCGATTATCCAAATCTTAGGAATCCAAGGCTTGCCTATGGTTCCTTATATAGTTGCTTCTCCCTTGCCAAGTCTCCTCTTAACCGAATTAACGGAATTAATAGAATTAGTTATCATAAGAAATTTATCCTATAAATTCTCTTATGAATTATTCCGTTCAAACCAAGTTTTATTATAACTAACTTTATAATAAAACTAATTAGTTATCATAAGAAATTTATCCTATAAATTCTCTTATGAATTTTATTATAACTAACTTTATAATAAAACTAATTAATTATCATAAGAAATTTATCCTATAAATTCTCTTATGAATTATTCCGTTTAAACCAAGTTTTATTATAACTAACTTTATAATAAAACTAATTAGTTATCATAAGAAATTTATCCTATAAATTCTCTTATGAATTTTATTATAACTAACTTTATAATAAAACTAATTAATTATCATAAGAAATTTATCCTATAAATTCTCTTATGAATTATTCCGTTTAAACCAAGTTTTATTATAACTAACTTTATAATAAAACTAATTAATCTCTCCTTTTATTATGGAATAAATTTTATAAGAAATTTATAAACTTTCTTATTATGGAAAAATCAATTCATAATTGATTTTATAAAATTAAAATAAACCAATTCATGGATTATTTTAACTTCCATAAAAAGAATAAATTTCTATAAATTTATTTATATAAATTTCTTTATACAAATTTATTTATCCATAATTTATAAAACAAATCGCGCTAGATTTGTTTTATTAATTAAACCAAAATTAATTGGTTTACTCCCTCTATTGTGGCCGGCCAACCAAGGAGGGCTGGCACCCTCTTTGGCCGGCCCATGCCGAGCCGAACCAACGCGAATTAAACTCATTTAATTCGCCCAAAAAGCCTTCAAAAGACTTAGCCATTTTAGCTTCCATTGTGCCTCTGATAAATTCAGATTCGACTTATTTCTCTTGATCGGAAAATCCAATTTTCAACTCGTTTTAAATCCCTCGGATTACTCGTAGTGTGTGTGACTAAATAGGCTTTCGATTTATGTTGGCCGTCTATAATCAACAAATTATAGAACGATCATGAGTGGCACCTAGTAGTACATCATGACCCCCAATTAATCAAAAGATCAACGGTTTGACCTCAGAAGAAATTATTCTGAAACCCTTCAGCAGCTCTAATGAATCGTGCCCCATTCCCTTCACCATCTTATACCCACTTGGTTCAGGACACGGTCTATTTGTGTCAGTCCCCACTAGGCTGACTACGTCACACCTAGCCCAAGTAGTGTCTTTCTCGTCCTTTGGATTTCTAATTACACTCATGTATTTAAGAGACTCGCACTCTAAACATGATATACTCTGGCCAGAGGTTTTGAGTAACAATCCGACGATAGGCCTGAGTATACATCTCCTCGCAAGGAGTGGTGAATCCTTTGTAGGCTGTTCAAACATCTTCGGGCACTTCGGCTTATACCCAATCATCCTGGGTCCACACCTCCTTGGAGATGCTTGCTTAAGATGTTAAAGTATAAGTCTTCATGACCAAGATGACTTGAACACCTCAAGTCAAAGGAACATCGCACTTAAGCCGCAGTAAGAACTTCATTGACATTTCTATAGATAGATTCCATATGAAGTCCTACAGCTAGTCACTCCAATGAACTAGTTCCCTTAACTAGCATCCATGTTTATCTCCGGACATCCCAATGTCACCAGCCAGTGAGAATCAGCTGATTAGAGAATAACCCATGCTAGTCTCAACAGAATTGATAGTGTCCATATTTATCAATTCATCGACTAGGGATATTTTCAATACTTCACATTTGCACATTTAGAGATAATCACTAGTTGTGATCCCATCACAAATTCTCTTATGCTGTGAGTTGTATTGCGAACATTCAGTAGATGAGTTTAAGATCCCAATCAAATACACAAGCATGTATACTCAAATAGTGAATTATCATTTATTAAAATAAATGTTTTACAATCATAAGGCGATTGTCTTAGGACACTTCTCTCATATCACTAACAAACTCCCACTTGGCCTAATGCCAATCGCTACGGTATCCAATACCACAGGCTCTAACATGACCCTCAAACTTGTTCTGAGGTAAGGCCTTAGTTAAAGGATCCGCTAAATTCCTTTCAGTGAGAATTTTCTCAATTTGTATGTCATTCCTACTTATAATCTCTCTGATCAGATGATAGCGGCGAAGCACGTGTTTGGATCGCTGATGACACCATGGTCCCTTTGCTTGTGCAATAGCTCTATTATTGTCGCAGTAAACCGGCACTGCATCATCAATGGTTGGAACCACGCCAAGTTCGGAGATGAACTTCTTGATCCAGACTGCTTCCTTTGGTGCTTCCGAAGCTGCGATATATTTCGCTTCCGTGGTGGAATCCGCTACGGTGTCTTGTTTGGAACTTTCCCAACTTACTGCGCCTCCATTCAAAGTAAATACGTATCCAGACTGCGATTTGGAGTCATCCTTATCTGTCTGGAAACTGGCATCTGTATACCCACGTATCACCATATCTCCTTCTCCATATATTAGGAACACATCCTTAGTTCTTCTTAAGTACTTAAGGATTGTCTTAACAGCCGCCCAATGATCCATTCCTGGATCCGACTGGTATCTGCTTGTGACGCTCAAAGCATACGATACGTCGGGCCTAGTACATAACATAGCATACATGATAGATCCTATCGCGGATGCATAGGGAATCTTATTCATGCAAATCCTCTCGTCTTCTGTGCGCGGACACATAGACTTTGAAAGGTTGATCCCATGACTGATGGGAAGGTAACCTTTCTTGGATTCCGACATGCTAAACCTTTTTAGCACTCGGTCTATATATGTAGACTGCGAAAGACCAAGCAACCGTTTTGATCTATCTCTATAGATTCTAATCCCAAGGATATAGGTTGCTTCTCCCAGGTCTTTCATGGAGAAAGTTTTGGACAACCAAATTTTAACTGTCTGTAAAACTGATATATCGTTTCCTATAAGTAAGATGTCATCGACATATAATACTAGGAATACGACTGCACTCCCACTAACCTTCTTGTACACACAAGGTTCATCTGGATTTTGTGAGAAATCAAACTTTTTGATTGTCTTATCAAAACGAATGTTCCAGCTCCTAGATGCTTGCTTCAGTCCATATATGGATCGTCGAAGCTTGCATACTTTGGTTTTATCAACCGATGTGAAACCTTCAGGTTGTATCATGTATACATCCTCAAGCAGGTTTCCGTTAAGGAAAGCTGTTTTCACATCAATTTGTCATATCTCATAATCATAATGAGCTGCTATGGCTAGGAGCATCCGAATGGATTTAAGCATAGCTACTGGCGAATAGGTTTTGTCATAATCAATTCCTTGCTTCTGACGATATCCTTTGGCCACTAATCTAGCCTTAAAGGTAACAACGTTACCTTCCATGTCGGTTTTCTTCTTGAAAATCCACTTGCATCCTATGGGCTTAATCCCTTCAGGTGGGTTAACCAAGTCCCATACTTGGTTTTCGTACATGGAATCCATTTCCGACTTCATGGCCTCAAGCCATTTGTCCCTTTCTGAACTTTTCAGAACGTCTTCATAACTGATAGGTTCGTCATCGCTTATGAGTAACACGTCGGTCGATTCACTTACGAGAAATCCGTATCTCTCTGGAATATTGCGTGTCCTATCAGATCTATGAAGACGTGGTGTAGTTTTAGGTTCAACTGATAGCTCATCATTATGAGGTATTGGTTGTGGGTCTAGACTAGGTATCTCTGTAATGTCTATTGGAGTTTCTTGAACTTCATCAAGTTCAATGCCACTCCCACTATTTTCTTGTAAATGAAATTCTTTTTCCAGAAATACAGCATGCCTTGAAACAAACACCTTTTGTTCCAAGGGATGATAGAATTGGTAACCCTTCGTTTCCTTAGGGTATCCAATAAATAGACATTTATCAGACTTAGCATCCAATTTGTCTGATATAATCCGCTTCACATAAGCAGGACAACCCCATATCTTAAGGTGAGTTAAGTGGGGTTTCTTACTATTCCATGTCTCATATGGAGTAGTTGAGACTACCTTGGTCGGGATTCTGTTTAGCAAGTAAACAGCTGTCTTAAGTGCATAGCCCCAAAAGGATTTTGGAAGAGTTGCATGATTCATCATCGACCTAACCATGTCCATCAAGGCTCGGTTGCGCCTCTCAGATACACCATTATGTTGTAGTGTATATGGCGGAGTCCATTGGGACAATATCCCATTGTCCCTAAGATAATCTTGAAACTCTTGACTCAAGTATTCACCACCCCGATCGGATCGAAGTATCTTAATACTTTTGCCAAGCTGTTTCTCTACTTCATTTCTGAACTCTTTGAATTTCTCAAAGGCTTCAGATTTGTGTTTCATCAAGAACACACACCCGAATCGTGAGTGATCATCGATAAAGGTGATGAAGTAGCTATAGCCTCCTTGTGCATGAGTTGACATTAGTCCACATACATCAGTATGTATTAGACCAAGCACTTCTCCCACTAGATTACCTTTTCCGGAAAAGGGTAATTTGGTCATCTTGCCTTTTAAGCATGATTCGCATGTATCAAATGAACCGGGTTCAAATGATTCCAGAATTCCACATCGGTGTAATTCGGTCATGCGTTTCTTACTTACATGGCCAAGACGGCAATGCCAAGTGTAGGAGTCTATTCGATTATCTATTCGAGCACGTTTGTTGCTAACTTCGATATTGAAAATGTCACAAAGAGGAAAGAGGATATCTAAAGAAAAAAGGTGTGCTCTAGTGGAGTCTTTCATTGGAAAGTAAGATAATCATTCAAATGAAGTCTTAGAATGTTCACTCTATCTCCACATCCAATTTCATTCAATTCTGGATTCTCTTTTATTCTTTTATAAAACAAAGTTGCGTAGAAGCATTGGTTTGTGATTGTTTTCTAAGAATCACCTAAATCTAAGTCTGATGGAACTAGATCATATTGTTTTCAATTAAACAATATAGAGATAAGATTGGATAGGCTAAACATAGACATATATCATGGGCTTGATTGTAGCACCCCTCACTTGTGTGACACTTAAACAACTTATCCCTACAAAGTTGCAAGTGAACTAACTCACTAGAGACTCACATGATGGAAACTAAAAGTGATTGACAGACCTTGAGAGGGTAGCAAGTAAGGAGGGCTCGAAAATACTATTCATGGGCATGATTATACATAAAGGGAAAAGAGATTCATAAGTATCTTCCTCGCTAACAAACGGGTGTACATTATATGGAGGTTCCTATAAAATATCTAGATATTTTCATGAAAGGAAGATTCTAGTGAAATATCTAAAATCATCCTAAGGAAGAAGGTGGAAGATAGATCATGGGCTAACAGGGTGGGCTAAAGAGTGGATCTATGTTGCACGGATACGGATACGGGTATCATATCAAATACGATACGGATACGTCGATACGGTAAATTTTGAAAATATAAGATACGATACGGTTAGGATACGACAATCATATATAGTATTGAAATTTTAAAATTATAGAGATGGAAAGCCACATTTCATCAATCATAATATCTCAAATACAAAATATAGAGTACCAAATGGTCCAAATCCTTCTTAAGCAAGTAAATATAAAACACCAAATGGTCTAAATCGATCTTAACCAAGTAAAAGGAAATTAAACATCCATATCCATCTCATCACCAACACTTCATCATTAAATAAGACTGATTTCAATTCAGGTTCATCAAGTGACAAATTTACAATTTTAAAGGACAGCAGCACCCTCCATATCCATGGAATCAAATGCATTCGCTCCAACATCCCACATCTTACTTTTCCCTTCACTATAATGTGGATTCCTCCTAGACAAAAGACGAAGATTGGAGTGAACATACACCAAATCTTCCGCTTTTTGTGGTGTTATTTTGTTTCTCTTAAATGAATGGATGAAATTGTAGGTGCTCCAATTTCTCTCACAACAAGAAGAAGAAGAAGGCTGCCCAAGTAGCTTTAAAGCTAAACTTTGAAGAGTTGGTGTGGAAGCACCATGGATAACCCACCACTTAGTTGGAGACATCAAACCTCGATCACGCATTGCATCATTATCAGAAACATCATCAATTGCGACTGAAAAAGAGGCAAACTCCTCATTGACACTTCTTCGTTCTGATGAACTGGAATAATATCTTTCAATGCACTTTTTCCTTTCCCTTGAAATTTTGATGTCCCTATGTGGAGGAAGACGATTGGGAGATTCTTGGAGCCACTCATTGCTATAATATCTATATAAAAAGATAGATAATTATCAATTAAACATGAACTAATATTTATAATTTGCTATAACTTAGTTAAATTTTTTTTTAGAATTTTACCTCGGATTCAAAGAATGTGCCAAACAATGTAGAGGTGTATTGCTTTTATTCCATCGCTCCACCAGAATATCATGAACAACCTTATAAAAGTTTGAATCTCCACTTTGAGGTGGAGGCTCCTTCGAGATAGCAACTCTAATCTTCTCTATCATTTGATCCCACCACTCATATATTAAATGAAGACAGGGTTGATCAGTGTCTGCTTTCCTAAGTATCTCATAAATTGGACTTGTGAGAGAAAGTATATAATCAATCTTTTTCTAGAATTGATCATCCAATATAGTGTACTTCACTACTCTGGCCTTCGCTACATAATCCTCCTTATACAGATCCCATCTTTCACTAATTACCATGTTTTCAAGACATTTCTTGATTTGTCTGAACCTTTTAAGCATAATGATCGTGGAAGTAAATTGAGTCTCTGCAAGTAAGAGCATCTTCAAGTTCGAGTTATCGTTGAACATCGATAATCTCATATTGTGATTCTTTATAAACTTCTTGATCATCAAAGCATTATCTAATATTTCTGCTATCCACTTGCACTCTTCAAAGGTTTCTTTGTTTTGTGCAGAGAGAATCGGTGCACAAATATTCTTCAAAGTGAGATTCAGAGTATGCACAACACAAGGTGCCCAAAATATGTGTGGGAACTTTGCCTCAACAAGTAAGCCAACGACTTTGCATACAGGAGCATTATTAGTGATCACTTGTACAACATTCTGATGCCCCACTTCATTTATGACATTAATGAGCAACTTTGAGATGAAGCCTTTATCTTTAAACTCACCTTCACAATTTATTGCCTTTAGAAACATTGGACCACTTTTCACACACGACCATGATATAAATAAGCGGTCTTCTCCGTACATTTGACCATCCATCACTACAAATGCTAACACCTTTTTGTTTCCAAGCTGCTTTTGTTGACTCTAATAACTGTCACGCCCCCAGAGGCACATGCTTCCTCGAAAATCGGGCAACATCTCCCCTGTACGGCGGACAATATGGGGCAATAATACATACTATCTCACATATATAGCTTAGCCACATGCGGCTAGCATCACAACAATATATAAAAGACACACAACCACGCAGTTTAAAATAATTTTAATGGGTGGCTCAGCCACCTTAGGCATAAAAGAAACCACAACTTAATAAGAAATTCTATAACGAATAAACCCGACCAATAAGACATGACTACAATTTTTATTTTATCAAGATCATACCAGAAATAATATAAAATGCGGAAACAAGGAAACTACGGAGAAGTAACTCTGAAACAACTCCAAACCGAAATCACCCGGTGAAACTGAAGGGCTGGCAACTGGGTCATCTCCTGGCTCCAAGCAATACCACTACCTGCTATCTGAAACAACAAAAAGGGAAGCAGGGGTGGTGAGTCCGGGTGGACTCTGCGGGTATATGAGTAGACAAATAAGCATGACATAAATAAGGTACAATAAGTAGAGAAACAACAGGGTACAGTCCATAAACAATATAAGATTTCCTAAACATGCATAACGTATATAACACAACAAGATATAAACTGAATAACAACCGATATAAAATAGAATATCAACTAAACAGGTAAAAACATCGCTACAACAATAAAAGCAGAATATACATGCATGTCAATCATATGCAACAACCATAGCTCATATAAATGCAACAATCACAGAAAAATGCATAAACGAAATACGTATGCAGATGATGCAATGACATGTGTCACCCTTAACGCCAGTCAAGCCGTCAACACATCCCATCTGTGTGACCGAGTGGGTAGGGTTGTGACAACTGTACCACTCCAACAACAACAATAATACCACATAAGCCGTGGTTGAGTGGACAGGATGCCGGGGAGCCAACTACTCCAGAAACCCAGATACAAAGGGGGAGCCACCAACAGCTCTAATATCCCTCTAAAAATAACGGTGAGGGTGAGCCCCAACAGCTCTAATATCCCTCGAAAACAACGGTGAGGGTGAGCCCCAACAGCTCTAATATCCCTCGAAAACAACGGTGAGGGTGTCACTGTTTGGAATAACAGGACAAATGCTCGCACTCTAACCACTACCAGGACAACAAGTGGTTGAGTGACTCGAGCAACAATATGACTAACGACGACTTAACCAAATGTAAGCCAACAGTCGTTAGTATGCAACGTGTAAATATGGTGCATGAAATACGATGCACGAACAACCGAAGAAACAACGATGCAACAAAATCCAACAAATACACGATGCATCAATACAATCAACCGGAAACCAAGAACCAACGATTATGCACCTACACTACTAGGTAGGGTATCTCTAATGCCAAATAAACCTATCTGTGTGTAATGGACTTCTAGGTACTCGCGTACAAGCGGTACTTTACAGAACGGAAAATCAACAGAGGACTGTACAGAAACGAATTTGGAATACTCGAAGATCAACGAAGAATAAGTCTCAACGGCGATGATTTAAATAACGACAAAGAACAAGGTCAAGCAACTTATAAGACATAACTAGCCATGCTTTAAAGTAAAAGAACTACTCGAGTACAAAGGAGAAGTACCCGCCTTTATTTGTAGAACGTAAATGAGAACCTTCCACGATCAACCGAACAAGTCCGAATCAAGGTCCTGTATAAGGACCAAGTTTAGCTATTTATAAAACCAATAAAATAACTAAATTAACTACTAACAATAATTAGAATCTAACCCTAATTAAACATCTGTTTAATAATAGAACCTATCTAACTTATACATCACAACCTACATCACGATCATCAAAAATGACAATAACTAAACAACAAAGCATGCCAACAAGCCACGGTTTACCTTCTACAATTTGCACCCAAATTTATAACCCATGTAAACTCCCAGATCAGAATTACCCATAAACCATATCAGAATTCTGATTCCCAAAGAACAACACAATTAAAAACCTAGACAACATCCCAGATCGATACTGATAGTATCAAAACTTACCTCTGATAGCACGTAGAAACATTCCACTACCCACTCCAATTGATCAGCCACCAACGAAGACAACACAGATGATAACCCTTCTGTGAATCCCAAACTCACGGGTCAAATTTCAGCCACTTGAAACCATGAAAGATTAGTGAAGAAATCTTATCAAAACAACACCAATTCCCTAGTAAAACCTAACAAAAGGTTTTCTTACCTCCGATGATCGCCGCCGATAGATTTTGCTTGGCAAAAGTGGTGAGAAGAAGCAATGAAATCAAGAGGTTCCGTAGCTTCGTCTCCGGCAGCAACTGACAGTGGCCGACGGCTTAGGCAGTGGAAGCTTGCGGCAGTTCCTTTTCGTGCGACAAGAGCAACTCGTCTAGGGCTCCACGAGAGACAACGACGCGACTAAGTGGGTGCCGGATCACGCGAAGGAGAAGAGGGAGAAGAAGAAGAGGGTGCGGCAGCGGTTAGGGTTCCACGCGAGGAAGGAGGGCTGAAGGAGGAAGACACGGTGTGGAGGTTCGGCGGTTTCGACATCTGGTGAGGAATCGGGGAGAACCAGGCGACGTCAATGGCAAAACACGAGGAAGAGGAGAGTGAACTGATTTGGGTGGCAGTTTTTGGGCTTTTTAAGGGTTTTGCAATTTTACAAATAAGCCCAACAGATTTAGAAAATTGCAACTAGGCCCCTAATTTTTGAAATTCACTTTTTCAACCCCATAAAATTCGGTATTTAACATTCTCCCCCACCAACAAAAATTTGGTCCCCAAATATAGCTAATGAACCATAACAAATACTAGTCAACCATAAAGCTAACCCAGACTAGTCCACAACCATAAACCATAAACCTCAACAAGTACTGGTCAACAACCAGAGAAATCAACAACCCATATATAATATGAACATGGGATGGAAATCACCATACACACCTCAAGTAAATAGATGAGGATAGCGAGCTCTGATCGTATCCTCAAGCTCCCAAGTAGCTTCCTCATTAGAATAGTGCTGTCGACCAACCTTAACCCTGATTGCGAGTCAAATGCATTATCTATTGTATTGGTAAATGTTCAACATCTCTGTAACAGTAGCCTCCCAGTTACAAGCAGTGACCCACACGTAGATACCCTATAGCTCTTTAATATCTTGGAAAATCGATCCATCGACCTGCGGTGTCTTCTCTCTGGTGAGCGTGTAAACCCTGTCCATCTCTGGAACTGATGGTGGCATCGTCTGAAGAGGCAGTGGCCGAATCATCTGAATTGCCATTAGCTGCATAGCCTGAGGTGCTGGAGCTCCCACCGTCTGCTGAGTCTGATAACTTGTAGCTTCGACCATCTGCTGAGGCTGGTAAACTGATGACTAATATGCCAGGAACAACTGATCTACACATAAAAATTAAGATAATTCCTACCCATAATTTCTACTTAATTAAATGGTAATTAACAACGATCTACTTCCTGACCTAATCATCATATTTCAGTCCATTCCTAAACTCAAATATAGTTACCCCTGGTTCCAAATAGTCATTTAGGCAGACCTAAGTAACGCTGCTACAAGCAGGCTGGAGTGGAAAGTATATACACAACAATTACATCAACCTCCTAGAACAATTCAGCTTGACCGATGTTTACTGAACATATAGTATGGTACATAACCCTTATATGATTCTAAGTGGAATAAATAAAATTCAGGTGCCACAAATAAGTAAACCTACTCACACAGTCATCCTACACATTTATGTAAGCTTAAGTGAGATAAATTCAGGTTCCATAAATAAGTTATATATGTTAAACTTTTACAGGAAAAAATGAAGAATATCACTGGTATCTCTGAGCTGTTCCGAACTATAAATATATGAAAGCATTCAGCAATATGACATCCAATCAAGCAAAGTGCATGAGAAACTTGCAATGGTGGTGGTGAGGGACTACCGTTGAAGATGGAGCAAAACGATATCAGTCCTAAAGTTCGAACGAGGAGGTTGCGAGTTTTAGTGTGAGTCTGAAATGTTGTTTGATTATATTGCATGTGATGGTTTTATGTGAGAAAGATATGAAATACATATATGCTGTGCATGCTAAACTCATTATGAAGCTATTAAGGGAAACCCAACATTACCACTATGAAAACAGCATTGCTGAAGCCATACAACATTTAAAAGTGAGATATTCACTATCCTAATAAATGGCAGTACAACTAGGGATTTCCCTTGGATTTCCCTTTTTCTGTGTTGATTATACAACTGTCCATATGATGGGTTCAAAAAGGAAGGATCTAAAACATACTTGGCAATTTATATTAGTATGACTTCCATGTAGGAGAGAGATGCAAGCTCAATGACAAACAAAACTAGACTGACAGAACGGAATTTCAGTTTTTTTTTTGATGGACACAAGCAACTAAAAAGAGGATAACCTATCCAATATTTGTCTCGTCATGAGTAAGGTAAACTCACCTAAAAAAGATTGCAGTGGTATTATTGTAATTGTTACAACATAAACATTCAGCCTTTTCCATTCCAAAGAGACACAAACTTCATTTTGAACACAATTTGAGAATTTTACATAATTTACATTGTTTGTTACTAACAACTAAAAATAAGGCATGAACAATCAAATAAGCATGTCCAAAGACTCTGGATTTCAACACCCGATATGATCAAAAACTACTATTATCAAAACATGTCAATTAAACACAGATTAAGGGTTAAGTGTTGATTGGCACAAACAATATGGTAACTATGTCTCCCCTACAATGGTGAAAATTTGCGCGGCTAACTAGCAAAACAAGTCGGATATAAGGAGATCATAAGGTAGGATGGAAACAAGGATAGTCTCATAAACTAAGGGTAAGGCTCGAGAGAGAGATTCAAACACAGTTTTAGAAACAGATATTGTAACATAAATCTCAGATTTTTTTTTTCAAAAACATGCTCTTATGGGAGAGGCTTAGATTCAGACACAGATCTTGATATAGATGTTTCAATTTGATACTTAAATGTGAACTGTGAGTAATTTGAATATCAATAAGTTTATTGTACTTAAGGTGTGGTATTTGATTTTAAGGTGTTCTTAAGACAGAGTATTGACAAAAATTTAACAAATAAGAAATTGTATAGGTTCACCATCACTGTCGAGTTTACAAAGTATGATTCTTTTGGCCTATTTAATGTGCTTAAAGTGTGGTATTTAGTTCTGGGACATCTTGTATTTATTAATCCCATGCATATGAACGGGGCACCATTGAGGAACTGAACAATTGCACCAAATATACATATTTTTCAGTTTTTTAGTATTAGACTAATCTTTACAAATAACATTGAGTCATTTTATACCATTAAACTATTATTTCATATAATGATATTAATAATTTGCAAATAACATCTACTTGTTCATATGTTGTGTAGAACATCTTTTCTAAATTTTTTTTCCACTGTGTCTTATACGCATCTTTTTAAATCATTATAATTGTATGCAACGAATAAGTTGAGAAAATATTGGGATACATACAACCAAGGTTTAATTTTTTTGTGGCTCTGAGCATGACTGCTAGTGACTACTAGCCTATTGAGAGACATGCATCTAGGCCTCTACAATCAGGTGAACTATCACACTCAATAACTACTAAATAATTGTGTAGGAAGCTTTTTTTTTATTTTTTTATTTACTATTGTTCCTTCCAAAATTAATTGTTGTTGTTAGTTTCCAACCTTTACGAAATCACTCATAGTTTCATCTTTTAGCAAGAACGTGTGAACGATAGTGCTTTCACGTTTTATTCATGCAATGCATCCTATCATTATGTTGGATGCTTCATTTCATTCTTTCCATTTATAACAACATACAAGATTGAAGGATGAGTCATTAATCAGTTGAGACAAGCTTTTCCTAAGGCTTGGATTCAATAGCATTTCACCATGCTGACACAGTAACAACATTGGTTAAGCACCAAATCAATATGTTTCAATTTGCTAACTGATTTCAACTTCTCTAAACTTCCACTAGCTTGTTTATCTTCCTAAATAAGCCTACATACTCTTAGGTCGAATGAATTAAGATTTTAGAATACATTAAAATATGTAGTTACTATCTTGACTAATGATTAAATTTGACTAACACCAAAATGAAATATGTGTATGTTTAGTCGCTAGCATATATGCCTGCTGGAGGTATCCCGTAGGTACTTACACTAAATGTCGAACCACAAATTCCCCAATGTCCTGATCCAAATGTCAAGAGGTCGCTAAACAAATGAGTGAAACATCTTATCATGGCAACTTAACAGACAACATTCTACTATAGTCTTCAGTAACGCTATACCAAAGAATGACAACAACACCGTACCCTAACGATATTCAAGTAGAATTTGATATACAATTCGATCTAAACAACAAAATTATTACTGGAGTTGATTCTTAACCTCCCATAAATGATTGTCGGTTTAGACCCTTGCCTTTCGACTTGTCATCGGTATCGAACAGATATACCATTAAACTAGGAAATATCTAACCGACTCTATACCAGATAATGAATATCGAAAATTAGGAGAATTCCAAAGAGATATACCTCCTGCCGCCTGGAGAAGTCCATCGTCGCCAAGTCCCATCACAACCATACCAAACCAGAAAATGACTCCGGAAGGATACGACCAAACCCGTAAAATACTGATAGACCTCGAAAAACAACTTGTCAAAACTCCAGAAAAAAAAACTCCGCAAAAATAAACAATTCTGCAACATATAGATTAACCTCGTAAAATAACTCCGTAAACCCACAGACACCAAAACATCGTAAAACCTCCACAAACTGACGCATAAAAAAAACAACAACGTAAAAATCCACAGATCCCAAAGGAAATCGCGAAACTTGGCTCTGATACCAAAAATTGTCACGCCTCCAGAGGCACATGCTTCCTCGAAAATCGGGCAACATCTCCCCTGTACGGCGGACAATATGGGGCAATAATACATACTATCTCACATATATAGCTTAGCCACATGCGGCTAGCATCACAACAATATATAAAAGACACACAACCACGCAGTTTAAAATAATTTTAATGGGTGGCTCAGCCACCTTAGGCATAAAAGAAACCACAACTTAATAAGAAATTCCATAACGAATAAACCCAACCAATAAGACATGACTACAATTTTTATTTTATCAAGACCATACCAGAAATAATATAAAATGCGGAAACAAGGAAACTACGGAGAAGTAACTCTGAAACAACTCCAAACCGAAATCACCCGGTGAAACTGAAGGACTGGCAACTGGGTCATCTCCTGGCTCCAAGCAATACCACTACCTGCTATCTGAAACAACAAAAAGGAAAGCAGGGGTGGTGAGTCCGGGCGGACTCTATGGGTATATGAGTAGACAAATAAGCATGACATAAATAAGGTACAATAAGTAGAGAAACAACAGGGTACATGTAACGCCCCAAAATTCTCATTTCTAGTTCTTAAAGTCCTTAGAATTATTTAAAAATGGTTTAGAAATATTCTAGATATTTTTAGGAATTTTTAGAGTATTTTTATGGAATTTTCCGAGTCCGTTTAGTATTTTTGGAAAAAGAAAAAGGAAAAAAGGAAAAAACCATTAAGTGCAGCAGGTGGATCAAACCCGCGACCACCGCGAGACCACACAAGCGCACGACCAGCTGGGCTAGGTATCAAGCACAGCAAAAGATGGAGAGACCTATATTTAAGCTGTAGTTAAGTTAATCCGCCCCATGAGTATAAATAGGTTATTAAAGAGAGAAGTTTTATTTTCTCTCAAACCCTCTCCCTCTCCCAAGTTTGCGTCGACCCCTCTCTTCCCTCTCCTCTCTTGGGCGACACCACACCAAGCTATAGAGGGCCGGTCAAGGCTCTTCTCCAAGAGATCTTCTAATATTTGGAATCCCCGCGACGAGAGGAACGCGTAGGTGTGAAGAATTCTCCGAGATCTCAAGTTTCTCCCGAACTCTAGACGTCAATCTTGGTTGTAAGTCCAAGATATCAATGTAAGTACTGCTCACCTGCAATAAGAGGCAGTTTTTCCGCGAGAATTTCCTTTAAAAGTTTTTAGAAGAGATATTTCCTTTTTGTTTGAGTTTTTGCATGTGATCTTAGTTCATTATATGCTTATATATGTTGATTAATACCCTATGTGAGTTTAGGGTCCAAGAAAAGCTATGAGAAAAGAAAAGAAAAGATAAAGATAAGAAAAGAAAAGGCCAAGGCCTTAAGAAATCCCCAAAAGTCAAGACTTAGGGATTTTAGCACGCAAGGTGCTCCAGAAAATGCCAAGGCATTTACAGATCAGAAAGAAAAGAAAGAAAAGCTATTTTATTTTATAAGGCCAGTACCCGGCGTCCAAGGGCGTCGTTAAAGAAATCCAGGTGTCCAATTCCAAGGTCTTGGCCCTGGTAGACCAAGGTCTGCTCTATTAGGATTGGTGGCTCGCTACCCCAACCTTTTAGGGAACGCGCATATGAGATGGTACTTACGTCTTCAGTGGATCCAAGTGATTAGTATTTTCAAGTATATGCTTTAGCAAAGTTTCGAATGTTTAAGAAAGTTTTCAAAAGTTAAAGAATAGCTAAAGTTTCAAGTTGAGCCAAGAAAAGTAAATTGAGATTTATCATTGCTTGAGTATGCATGTTTTGAGTTATACATGTTCTTAGTTTTCTTTCAAGCATATTAGTATCTCATATGATTTTCAGTTTGATCTAGAAGCATGTTTGCACATTTCGAGATTTTGTGAGCTAGATAGTACTTACTAAGCTTTATGCTTATAGATGCATTTCCTCTTATTGCAGATAAAGGTAAAGGCAAGCAATTCTGAAGGAAGACGACGAGGCAGTGCTGAGTAGAGTGTGTGTGGTGGCTGATTATGGAGAGATCTTTGAGACGAGACAATTTAGTTATTTGAATTGCAATGTTTAAGTTTATTCAAATTTCAAGTTCTTGCTTATGGAGATAATAGAGTATTTGAGTTTTGGATAGTTTTACATGCTCAATTTCTTAGAGTAAAGATTCCATGTCATTTCATTTAGCATACATATCCTTATGATTGCATTGGATGAGTAGAAGTGTAAGTAGTTAGAGATATTGATACTTTGTTAGAGAAAAAGTTGTTTGTGCCAAGATAGTATCAATTTCCCTTTGAATCAAGTTTTTATTGCTTAAAAATGTTTAGAAAAGTTGCAATCACATTTCATAATGCATTAGCAAGGTTGTGGAACATGTATTTGGCGTTATGAATGCATAGGAGTCAAGATTGGTACAAACTCTATTGTTAAAGTTTATATAAACTTGTTTAGTTTATTTTCTTCCATAAAAGTCCTAAATTCAAGTTTATGGATTCGTTTGATTGACTAAATTGTTTAGGAAACTGACATAGAGTATAGAAATGGTGTCGTAGTTTGATATGACTCGAAACTGAATGAATGGTGGACTTAAGAAGCAAGAGCCGAAAACCTGTAATTCTGATTACAGGCGTACCAGTCGACTGCTACGTCACCAGTCGACTGGTACGGGCAGTTTGAGTTGGGTGAGGCTTGTTTCAATAAGTATCAACTACGAGTTTTGAGAAGGAAAGTGTGATATGGTAGCATGCATGACTACTTAAGTTAGAATATAATTGTTAGAAGAATTTAAAAGAAAAAAAAAGATTTCCGCATTTTATTTTTAGTCATGTATCAAAAGTAGAGAAGTAGAGGAAAGTAACGATCCGTCTGAAGGTAGAGAAGGCGGGTCGCTACAGTACAGTCCATAAACAATATAAGATTTCCTAAACATGCATAACGTATATAACACAACAAGATATAAACTGAATAACAACCGATATAAAACAGAATATCAACTAAACAGGTAAAAACATCGCTACAACAATAAAAGCAGAATATACATGCATGTCAATCATATGCAACAACCATAGCTCATATAAATGCAACAATCACAGAAAAATGCATAAACGAAATACGTATGCAGATGATGCAATGACATGTGTCACCCCTGACGCCAGTCAAGCCGTCAACACATCCCATCTGTGTGACCGAGTGGGTAGGGTTGTGACAACTGTACCACTCCAACAACAACAATAATACCACATAAGGCGTGGTTGAGTGGACAGGATGCCGGGGAGCCAACTACTCCAGAAACCCCGATACAAAGGGGGAGCCACCAACAGCTCTAATATCCCTCTAAAAACAACGGTGAGGGTGAGCCCCAACAGCTCTAATATCCCTCGAAAACAACGGTGAGGGTGAGCCCCAACAGCTCTAATATCCCTCGAAAACAACGGTGAGGGTGTCACTGTTTGGAATAATAGGACAAATGCTCGCACTCTAACCACTACCACGACAACAAGTGGTTGAGTGACTCGAGCAACAATATGACTAACGACGACTTAACCAAATGTAAGCCAACAGTCGTTAGTATGCAACGTGTAAATATGGTGCATGAAATACGATGCACGAACAATCGAAGAAACAACGATGCAACAAAATCCAACAAATACACGATGCATCAATACAATCAACCGGAAACCAAGAACCAACGATTATGCACCTACACTACTAGGTAGGGTATCTCTAATGCCAAATAAACCTATCTGTGTGTAATGGACTTCTAGGTACTCGCGTACAAGCGATACTTTACAGAACGGAAAATCAACAGACTGTACAGAAACGAATTTGGAATACTCGAAGATCAACGAAGAATAAGTCTCAACGGCGATGTTTTAAATAACGACAAAGAACAAGGTCAAGCAACTTATAAGACATAACTAGCCATGCTTTAAAGTAAAAGAACTACTCGAGTACAAAGGAGAAGTACCCGCCTTTATTTGTAGAACGTAAATGAGAACCTTCCACGATCAACCGAACAAGTCCGAATCAAGGTCCTGTATAAGGACCAAGTTTAGCTATTTATAAAACTAATAAAATAACTAAATTAACTACTAACAATAATTAGAATCTAACCATAATTAAACATCCGTTTAATAATAGAACCTATCTAACTTATACATCACAACCTACATCACGATCATCAAAAATGACAATAACTAAACAACAAAGCATGCCAACAAGCCACGGTTTACCTTCTACAATTTGCACCCAAATTTATAACCCAAGTAAACTCCCAGATCAGAATTACCCATAAACCATATCAAAATTCTGATTCCCAAAGAACAACACAATTAAAAACCTAGACAACATCCCAGATCGATACTGATAGTATCAAAACTTACCTCTGATAGCACGTAGAAACATTCCACTACCCACTCCAATTGATCAGCCACCAACGAAGACAACACAGATGATAACCCTTCTGTGAATCCCAAACTCACGGGTCAAATTTCAGCCACTTGAAACCATGAAAGATTAGTGAAGAAATCTTATCAAAACAACACCAATTCCCTAGTAAAACCTAACAAAAGGTTTTCTTACCTCCGATGATCGCCGCCGGTAGATTTTGCTTGGCAAAAGTGGTGAGAAGAAGCAATGAAATCAAGAGGTTCCGTAGCTTCCTCTCCTGCAGCAACTAACAGTGGCCGACGACTTAGGCAGTGGAAGCTTGCGGCAGTTCCTTTTCGTGCGACAAGAGCAACTCGTCTAGGGCTCCACGAGAGACAACCACGCGACTAAGTGGGTGTCGGATCACGCGAAGGAGAAGAGGAACAAGAAGGAGGAGAAGAAGAAGAGGGTGCGGCAGCGGTTAGGGTTCCACGCGAGGAAGAAGGGCTGAAGGAGGAAGACGCGGCGTGGAGCTTCAGCGGTTTCGACATCTGGTGAGGAATCGGGGAGAACCAGGCGACGTCAATGGCAAAACACGAGGAAGAGGAGAGTGAACTGATTTGGGTGGCAGTTTTTGGGCTTTTTAAGGGTTTTGCAATTTTACAAATAAGCCCAACAGATTTAGAAAATTGCAACTAGGCCCCTAATTTTCGAAATTCACTTTTTCAACCCCATAAAATTCGGTATTTAACAATAACTTTTCAATATGAGCTTTTTCTCTTTGAAGAAGTGTAGTTCTCAACAAATTGTTGTTGGGTTCTCCCGGCACCAAAACATAAAACGCAGCGGAAACAAGAACCCTCGAGCGATCCATGCGAAAGAAAAACTCGTATAAAGTTGATCTACATCTACTTCTCAAGAAGATATACCTTTGGAGCGTGCCCTTTGTTTATCCCGCTCGTCCAAGATGCGCCGGATCTCTTGCACGTACAAGCGTCCGTGCCTCTATTCGTATCCACACGGACACAATCTCTCAACTTTGGGAGAACTACCTTAGTTGTGCTAGCAACTTGAGGTAGTTCACATGACCACCAAAAACCACAAGGGTTTCGGCCAAGAGGGAGGAGAGGAAGAAAAGAGGAAGGGAAGAAAGAAAAACACACTTTCATCATTCAAAATGACTAGAGCCTCTTTTATATTCATCCCATGAATATGAAGAGTCTTTTGTCTCTTTGACTTCCCTTCATTAAAGCCAATAAAGAGCACACCTTTTCATGTGATTCTTCACCTTCTCTTCATCCAATGAAGAGAGACTTTTCTCTTTCCTTCACATGCAATTCCGATCGGGCCTCTCGGGCTTCCGACTAGGCCTCCCGACCAAGTCTCCCGAGTGCCGACCCAGTCTGCCGAGTGCTGAGCTCCCGACTCAGTCTGCCGAGCTCCTAGCTCAGTCTGCCGAGTGCCGAGCTCTCGACCCGCACTCCCGAGTTCTCAACTTAAGCTCCCGAACTGACCTCCCGAGTTCCCATCTCGGGCTCAGATATCCCGAGTTCCTAACTCGGGCTCAGATCTCCCGAGTTCCCAACTCGGGCTCAGATCTCCCGAGTTCCCAACTCGGCTCGGACTTCCCGAGTTCCCAACTCGGGCTCCCACTCAGATTTCCCGAAGCATCGTGTCCTTAGTGTGTGACCCAATAGGCTCTTGTGACGTTGGCAATGCGCCTAAACACCTTAGACACATAAGCAATGAGCGGCATCTAACAATGCATCATTGCTACCCAAGTAACAAGAAAAGTCGAGATCCGACTAAACCTCCGTGACTATGATAGTGTATGACCTTGTCCTTCTATCCTTGATATCTAGATTGACCAATGAGGCATAGACCGTGTTATCCTCAATCAATCTTGTGTTTCTTGATCCCCGAGTAGACTCACTCAAACAAATGAGCTCAATATCTCATATTGACTCATTTGAGCATGGCCATGCGGTTCAGTAGTCCTACTCGATCAAGGGACCCACATATATCACTCCCGTCATATGGGAGGGATAGATCCCATCTACATCACTCACATCCCTCCGCATAATTCATTATATACCCAGTGATCGCCTTTATAGTCCACCCTGTTACGGGTGACGTTTGACGATACCAAAGTACATAACTCCTTATGTAGGTAACCGTAGTGACTTAAGGTCTAAGGATTATTCATACTAATAGTCACATGAGAAAGTTTATGATACTCATATGACAATCTATGAAACTTTCTCATCGTGGATCAATTCAGTATACATTCTCCAATGTATACCCATGTGTCAACTTGATATCAGATATCCATGACTTGTGAGTTCAAGTCATCAGTTGACCTACATGCTAGTCTCCATGCATTAATATTGTCCCTGAATATTAATACTTGACTAGGAATAATTTAGTGTAGTGTTCTCTATATTATCTCACTATCGATTTAACTAATTGATATAATGTAGATAAGAGCCTACTACACAAGGACATTATTATACTTAGTTATTTGGCACAAAAATACAGTAAGTATAATAACCATGCCTTCAATAATGATAGAATATGATACAAAAAGTCCCTAGTCAATCATCACATAATTGGCCCTAGGGCTCCTACTAACAATCTCCCACTAGCACTAGTGCCAATCACTATAATATCTAATACCCAATGATCTGGTATGACCATTATGCTTCTTTTGTGAAAAAGCCTTGGTCAAATGATCTGCGATGTTAGAATCAGTGTGTACTCTGCATATCCTCACATCTCCTCTATCGATGATCTCTCGAATGAGATGGAAGCGCCGTAGTATGTGTTTGGTCCGCTGATGCGAATGAGGTTCCTTAGCCTGCGGAATAGCCCCATTGTTGCTACAATAGAGGTCTATCGGGTCTACTATGCTAGGAACCACACCAAGCTCTGTAATGAACTTCCGGATCCAAACAACCTCTTTTGCCGCCTCAGATACGGCAATATATCAGCCTCTGTTGTAGAATATGCGACTGTTTCCTGCTTCGAACTTTTCCAGCTCACAGCATCACCATTCAAGAAAAATACATACCCTGACTGCGATCTAAAATCATCCCTGTCTGTTTGGAAGCTTGCGTCACTGTAACCCTTTACAGCTAGCTCCTCATCGCTTCCAAATATCAAGAAATATGCTTTCGTCCTTCGTATGTACTTAAGAATATTCTTGACAGCTGTCCAATGAGTTTCACCTGGATCTGACTGGTACCTGCTCGTCATGCTCAAAGTATACGAGACATCTGGACGAGTACAAAGCATGACGTACATGATAGACCCTATAGCAGATGCATAAGGGATCTGATCCATACGGTCTCTCTCCTCCTTAGAAGAGGGAGATTGAGTCTTCGAAAGACTCACGCCATGTGACATTGGCATAAATCCCTTCTTGGAATTCTGCATGGCAAAACGATTAAGCACCTTGTCAATATATGTACTATGACTTAAGCCAAGCAATCTCTTAGACCTATCTCTATAGATCTTGATGCCTAGGATAGAGGCTGCTTCACCAAAGTCTTTCATTGAAAAACAATTCCCCAACCACGTCTTTACAGACTGTAATGAAGGGATATCATTTCCAATAAGGAGTATGTCATCTACATACAAGATTAAGAAGATAACTATGCTCCCACTAACCCTTTTGTAGACACAGGGTTCATCTTCATTCTTGATGAAACTAAACGCTTTGATTGCATCATCGAATCAAAGATTCCAGCTTCAAGAAGCTTGCTTTAGCCCATAAATGAACATTTGCAACTTACATACCTTTCCAGCATGCTCTGGATCTACAAATCCCTCAGGTTGTGTCATGTACACACCCTCGAGTAGATTCCCATTTAGGAATGCATTTTTGACATCCATCTGCCAGATCTCATAATCATGGTAGGCTGCAATAGTAAGCATGATCCGAATAGACTTAAGCATCGCAACTGGTGAAAATGTTTCATCATAGTCGATACCATGAATTTGCTTGAAGTCTTTAGCTACCAATCGATCTTTATAGGTATGCATGAGTCCATCCATGCAAGTCTTTCTTTTAAAGACCCACTTATACCTAATGGTTTTAATTCCCTCAGGTGGATCAACCAAAGTCCATACTTGGTTAGTGTACATTGATTCTATTTCGGACCTCATGGCTTCTAGTCATTTCTCAGAATCTGGGCTCATCACAGCTTCTTGATAGGATGTAGGCTCATTCAACTCAATGAGCGTCACGTCATCATGGTCAGACAAGAGAAAAGAATATCTCTCCGACTGACGACGTATCCTATCAGATCTGCGAGGGGGTTGGTCTACTTGAACAGCTTGTTGTTCCACAACTTCTTGTGCAACAATCTCATGATCCACAACATCTTGTGGTGCCTGTTCAACGTCCATTAAGGGCTCTGTGCTATCTGCATCTTGAACTTCTTCAAGATGGATTTTACTCCCACTAATTCTTCTAGAAATAAACTCCTTTTCTAGAAAAACGCCAGTTCTAGCGACAAACACTTTGCCTAATGTGGGATTGTAAAAGTAATATCCCTTTGTTTCCTTGGGATATCCTACAAAATAGCACTTATCATATTTGGATCCTAGTTTATCTGAGACTTGACGTCGAACGTAAGCCTCACAACCCCAAATCCTCATAAAAGATATAGTGGGACTTTTCCCAGTCCATATCGTATATGGTGTCTTTATGACGACCTTTGATGGAGCTCGGTTAAGTGTGGAAAGAGTTGTCTCTAGTGCGAATCCCCAGAAGGAAGTAGGAAGATCTGTCTAACTCATCATCGATCGTACCATATCTAATAGAGTACGATTTCTCCGCTCGGACACACCATTCCACTGCGGTGTTGCAGTTGGAGTGAGTTGGGATATGATTCCACACTCTGCTAGATGGTCACGAAACTCTTGGCTAAGGTATTCACCACCTTGATCTGATCGAAGCATCTTAATACTTTTGCTAAGTTGGTTTTGTACTTCACTTTTGAATTCTTTGAACTTTTCAAAGGATTCTGACTTGTGTTTCATAAGATACACATAGCCATATCTACTGATATCATCAGTGAAAGTGATGAAGTACTGATAGCCTCCTCTAGCTATGACATTGAAATGCCCACATACATCAGTATGTATGAGTCCTAACAACTCTGTCGTTCTTTCACCATGTCCACTAAATGTAGTCTTGGTCATCTTGCCTAGAAGACAAGATTCACATGTCTCATATGATTTAAAATCAAATGAGTCCAGTAATCCATCCTTATGAAGCTGGGATATGTGACTCTCATTTATGTGTTCTAAGCGACAATGCCAGAGATATGTTTGGTTCAAATCATTTGGTTTGAACCGTTTGGTATTTATGTTATAGATTGGGTTCTCTAGATCTAGAACATAGAATCCATTCATTAATGGTGCATTACAATAGAACATGCAATTTAGCATTATAGAACAACATTTGTCCTTTATGATAAATGAAAAGTCAATCTTGTCCAAACAAAATACTGAAATAATGTTCTTAGTTAATGCAGGTACATAAAAGCACTCTTCTAGTTCTAAGATAAGCTCAGTGAGTAAAGACAAGGAATATGATCCTACAGCAATAGCAACAACTCTTGCTCCGTTGCCTACTCGTAGATCCACTTCGCCCATTGTCAATGATCTAGCTCTTTGAAGGCCTTGCACATTAGTACAAATTGTTAGTGATATGAGAAAAGTGTCCTAAGGAAATCGCCTTATGATTGTAATCATTTATTTTAATAAATGAATATTCACTATTTGAGTATACATGTTTATGTATTTGATTGAAATCTTAAACTCATTTACTGAATGCCCGCAATACAATTCACAGCATGAGATAATTTGTGATGAATTCATAACTAGTGATTATCTCTACATGTGCAATTGTGAAGTATTGAAATTGTCCCTAGTCGATGAATTGATAAATACGGACACTATTAATTCTGTTGAGACTAACATGGGTTATTCTCTAATCAGCTGATTCTCACTGGCTGATGACATTGAGATGTCCGGAGATAAACATGAATGCTAGTTAAGGGAACTAGTTCATTGGAGTGACTGACTGTAAAACTTCATATGGTAGTCTACATATAGATATGTTAGTGAAGTTTTTACTGCAGCTTAAGTGCGATGTTCCTTTGACTTGCGGTGTTCAAGTCATCTTGGTTATGGAGACTTATACTTTGACATCTTAAGCAAGCATCTCTAAGGAGGTGTGGACCCAGGATAATTGGGTATAAGCCAAAGTGCCCGAAGATGTTTGAACAGCCTACAAAGGATCCACCACTCCTTGCGAGGAGATGTATACCCGAGGCCTATCATCGGATTGTTACTCGAAGCCTCTGGCCAGAGCTTGACATGTTCAGAGTATGAATCTCTTAAATACATAAGAGTAATTAAAATCCTTAGGTCGAGAAAACGTTACTTGGGCTAGGTGTGACGTAGTCAGCCTAGTGGGGACTGACACACATAGACCATGTCCTGAACTAAGTGGGTATAAGATGGTGAAGGGAATGGAGCACGATTCATTATAGCTGCTGAAGGGTTTCAGAATAGTTTCTGAGGTCAACCGTTGATCTTTCGATTAATTGGGGATCATGATGTACTACTAGGTGCCACTCATGATCGTCCTATAATTGGTTAATTATAGACGGCCAACATAAATCGAAAGCCTATTTAGTCACACGCACTACGAGTAATCCAAGGTATTTAAAATGAGTTGAAAATTAGATTTTCCAATCAAGAGAGATTAGGTTTGGAAGAGCCAAACGATAAGTCGAATCTGAATTTTTCAGAGACGCATCGGAAGCGTAAAATGGCTAAGTCTTTTGAAGACTTAATAGATGAATTAAATATGTTTAATTCATTGGAGCGTGGCTTGGATGGGCCGGCCAAAGAGGGTCTCCATCCTCTTAGCTTGGCCGGCCACAACAAAGGGAGAGGACCAAGTTTTTGGTTCAATTTATAAAATAAACCAAGTGTGGTTTGTTTTATAAAATTATGGATGATATAAATTTTTATATAATAAACCAAGGTTTGGTTTATTTTTCATGAAATTAAAATGAACCATGGATTGGTGTATTTTATTTTATAAAATCAATCATGGATTGATTTACCATGATAAGAAAATTTATTCCAAAAGAAAAAAGAGACTTGGTTGATTTTTATCATGAATTAAAATATGATTAAACTTGGCATGATGGAATAAGTCATAGAAAATTTATTTTATAAGAAAAAAAGAGACTTGGCGGTTAGAGATCACTATATAAAGGACTCAAGGCAAGGCCTGGAAAATAATCGAAGTGGTGAAGGCATGGGCTCTCTCCCTCTCTTTCTCTCCCCTTCTTGCGGTGCGCCAACCAGCCCCAAGAAAAATTTTCGCCGCAAGCTTCTTCTTTTGCTTCGCTGGAATTGTGATTCCGGCCATCCTTTTGTAGTTAGTCTTTTGACTTCTCTCTTGTTTTTTTTCTCGTCGCGTTCTCAGAGAAGTAGGACTACTGAAACACATGATCATGCTCAAATGTGTCAATATGAGATATTGAGCTCATTTGTTTGAGTGAGTCTACTCGGGGATCAAGAAACACAAGATTGATTGAGGATGACACGGTCTATGCCTCATTGGTCAATCTAGATATCAAGGATAGAAGGACAAGGTCATACACTATCATAGTCACAGAGGTTTAGTCGGATCTCGACTTTTTTTTATTACTTGGGTAGCAATGATGCATTGCTAGATGCCGCTCATTGCTTATGTGTCTAAAGTGTTTAGGCGCATTGCCAACGTCACGAGAATCTATTGGGTCACACACAAATGACACAATGCTTCGGAAAATCTGAACGACAGATCTGAGCCCGAGTTGGGAACTCGAGAGATCTGAGCCCGAGTTGGGAACTCGGGAGATCTGAGCCCGAGTTGGGAACTCGGGAGATCTGAGCCCGAGTTGGGAACTAGGGAAAGTCATCCTGAAGATACTCGGCGTGGACGCGAATAGAGGTGGAGCTTCTAAGGGACACTTACGGTTGGATCTCGTCCCTTCCTTCGAGTTACGCGAGGTAATACGTAAAATAGTTTACATTTCTGTAAAATTTTAAATATATGGTCATGTCTACACAAGATAAAATTGCATGCTTAGATGTGTGGTTAAATAATTTGAGAAATTATTTATGCTAAACCTTCCACTGCACGTAATTAATTTTAAAATTACGAACCCACATCCATGCTAACATGCACCCAGTCACAACAGTGGTATCAGAGCCGTGGTTTGTGTTCGACATAATCATATAATTGTTTTGCGGAAAGCTTTGTTATGATCTCAATTTTGAAAAATTTTCCAATTATGGAAACTTTCCAATTATGGTAAATTTTCGATTTAGGAATTTCAAAGTTTTGAAATCCTAATGAAATTTCTCAAACTTTTGAAATATCTCTGTTTCTGAAATTTTATGATAATTGTGAAAACTTTCCATTTTTGGAAACTTTCCAATTTTGGAAAAACATAAGTTTTTTTTGTACCAGAAACTTACAATTATTCTGAAAACCTTTTATTTTTGGAAACTTTCCATTTATGGAAAACTCGCAATTTTGGGCACTTTCTTTCAAGAAAGTCTAGACAAATTATGAGAATATTAATTGGCATTTAAATTTATAATTGGAAATTAAATTATTTACAAAATTCTTTATTTTGGATTGAGCCTCGGGGAGCCGTCCAATTTAAAGTTAGTTGTTATAATTAAATTTCCTAAATTAAATTTAAAATGTCATATTCTTATTTTGGATTGAGCCTTGGGGAGCCATCTAAATTAAGTTATTAATATTAATTTTCCATAAATAAAATATGTGATCAAATCTCAGAAATTTTGAGGTGATTCTCAAACGATAATTTCCTTATTTGATTTATGAGGCGATGCTCTTACATATTATTGTCTCAAAAATTAATTAGGAAAATTGTTTCCTATAAAGTATATTTCCTTAAATAAGATTTTCATGAAAATAATATGTGGTTGAATTAAGGGAACCTGTCTCTTAATTTAATAAGATTTGATTTAGAGAAATCAAAGTCTTAAACATATTATTTCCGAAATTGATTATGATAATTCAGGAAATAGTTTTCCAAAACAATTCCTTGAATAAAATATGAAATTAGAATTAAGAAATTCGATTCCTAATTCAATTAATGAGACTTGATAAATTAAGTCACATACATACTTTTTTAAGGAAATCGTTAGAACATAACATAATTATATGTCATGAATATGCATAAAAGAAAAGGATGAGACCCAAAACCCCTTACAAAATTTTAATGCCAACACCTTCCATTAATATCGTTAGAACCGGAGTTTTGTTTCTCGTTTGGGTTGATGGACACATCCATGCATGGCTTGAACCTCAACATGTTCAAAACATGGAATTAGTTTATGATTAATATAGTTGGAATCAGAGGCCAATCCTTAGTTTTGGTTGTTGGACACATCTAAGTCTGACTAAACGGTTGAATGAGCCCCAACCATATTAAAACTATTTCTTGATTAATGGGTCAGCCTTAAGCTTGGAGCATTGATTTGTTGTGCCACAACCAAGGTCGATATAAAGAGAGGTGCAGTTGGGTGCTATGTATATTGTTGCATACTTGTTAATGAGTTAACAACCCAATGATTTATGCAAACATTCAATTAGTTGATATCATAATGTGATAGTTACATATGTATAATATGTAATATGTATAATATGTAATCGGTATAATTACCTACCTTCATAGCTAAGAATAACTTGATAGACTCTAGCCATGATTGTTCTTATCTATGGTTGGATATCAACCTATTTGGAGATGTTCCTACGATCTCCCGAATTGATAAAAAGGGTTATTCAATTCAAAAAATAAATAGGATTTAATTAATGTATATTGATGCATTCTTTATCATTCTCATCACATAACCTCAATTTGTATTTCTAGGATAATCACCTGATTATGTCTTCTCTGAATTTGCGTTCTATTTTGGAAACCAATAAGCTGACTGGGCCAAACTTCATGGACTGGCTTCAAAACCTGAGGATAGTCCTCAAGGTAGAAAAGCTTGCTTATGTCCTTGAAGAACAACTTCCCAACCATCCTCCTAAAGATGCAACTCCAGACCAGATAGTGGCCTGTCAGAAACATGTGGCCAATTCTGAACTTGCGAGTTGCATCACGCTGGCCGCTATGGTACCTGAGCTACAAGAGCAGCATGAGTATATGGATGCTCGTACCATCGTCTTCCATCTTCATGAGCTGTTTGACGAGCAGGCGAGATCCGAAAGGTTTGAGGTCTCCAGACTCCTCTTCACCTCTAAGATGCAGGAAGGCACTTCTGTTTCACAGTTTGTGTTAAAGATGTTGGGGTACATTGAGTGACTAGGCACACTCGGATTTGCAATAGATCACGAACTAAGTATTGACTTAATTCTGCATTGTTTGCCCAAGAGTTACTCACAGTTTGTGATGAACTATCGGATGAACAAACTGAAGACTACCATGCCTGAGTTGCTTAACCTGCTGAAGACTGTAGAGCCTTCTGTAAAGCAGGATCAGAAGATGGAACTGTTAGTTGGTTCCTCAAAGAAAGGCTCTAAGAGGAAGCCCAAAGAACAGAATAAGGGAAGGAAGAAATAGACCAAAAAGACTGAAAAGACACCAAAAGGCACTTGCCATCAGTGTGGCAAGGAGGGCCACTGGCGAAGAAACTACAAGGTTTATCTTGAGTCCTTGAAGAAGAAGACATCCGATGCCCCATCCTCTTCAGGTATCTTCGTTATTGAATGTCACTCTATTTCCTCGTACACCTGGGTACTTGATACTGGGTGTAGCTCACATATATGTAATGACATACAGGGGCTAAGGAATAGAAGAAGACTCGTCAAGGGAGAAGCGAATTTGCGAGTTGGAAATGGAGCAAAGATTGCTGCTGTTGCCATCGGAACTTATTTGCTAAAGCTCCCTACTGGACTTGTCTTAGAATTGGATAATTGTTATTTTGTTCCTTCGTTAATAAAGAAGATTTTATCTATTTCATGCTTGAATGAAAAGGGTTATCATTTAACTTTTAGTAACAATTGCTGTTACATAACTTTGAATGGTGTTCTTTATGGGACCGGAACTTTATGCAATGGTATCTACATGTTAGATTTATTCGGTGACGTTTTCAATATCGAAGTTAGCAACAAACGTGCTCGAATAGATAATCAAATAGACTCCTATATGTGGCATTGTCGTCTTGGCCATGTAAGCAAGAAACGCATGATCAAATTACACCAATATGGAATTCTGGAATCATTTGAACCTGGTTCATTTGATACATGCGAATCATGTTTAAAAGTCAAGATGACCAAATTACCCTTTTTCGAAAAAGGTAAACTAGTGGGAGAATTGCTTGGTCTAATACATACTGATGTATGTGGACCAATGTCAACTCTTGCACAAGGAGGCTATATCTACTTCATTACCTTTATCGATGATCACTCACGATTCGGGTATGCGTTCTTAATGAAATACAAGTCTGAAGCTTTTGAGAAATTCAAAGAGTTCAAAAGTGAAGTAGAGAAACAGCTTGGCAAAAGTATTAAGATACTTCGATTCGATTGGGGTGGTGAATACTTAAGTCAAGAGTTTCAAGATTATCTTAGGGACAATGGGATATTGTCTTAATGGACTCCGCCATATACACCACAGCATAATGGTGTATCTGAGAGGCGTAACTGAACCTTGATGGACATGGTTAGATCTATGATGAATCATGCAACTCTTCCAAAATCCTTTTGGGGCCATGCGCTTAAGACAGCTGTTTACTTACTAAACAGAGTCCCGACCAATGTAGTCTCTACTACTCCATATGAGACGTGGAATAGTAGGAAACCTCATTTATCTCACCTAAAGATATGAGGTTGTCCTGCTTATGTAAAGTGGACTGTATCAGACAAATTGGATGCTAAGTCTGATAAATGTCTATTTATTGGATACCCTAAGGAAACGAAAGGTTACCAATTCTATCATCCTTTGGAACAAAAGGTGTTTGTTTCAAGGCATGCTGTATTTCTAGAACAAGAATTTCTTTTACAAGAAAACAGTGGGAATAACATTGAACTTGAAGAAGTTCAAGAAACTCCAATAGACATTACAGAGACACCTAGTCTAGACCCACAACCAATAACTCATAATGATGAGCTATCAGTTGAACCTAAAACAACACCACTTCTTCGTAGGTCTGATAGGACACGCAATATTCCAGAGAGATACGGATTTCTCATAAGTGAATCGAACGACGTGTTACTCATTAACGATGACGAACCTATCAGTTATGAAGATGTTCTGAAAAATTCAGAAAGGGATAAATGGCTTGAAGCCATGAAGTCGGAAATGGATTCCATGTACAAAAATCAAGTATGGGACTTGGTTAACCCACCTGAAGGGATTAAGCCCATAGGGTGCAAGTGGGTTTTCAAGAAGAAAACCGACATGGAAGGTAATGTTGTTACCTTTAAGGCTAGATTAGTGGCAAAAGGATATCGTCAGAAACAAGGAATTGATTATGACGAAACCTATTCGCCAGTAGCTATGCTTAAATCCATTCGGATGCTCCT